>VZRL01005615.1:0-127966 GCA_013397895.1 Origma solitaria | reverse complement strand
AGCAGCAGCGCCGGGAGCCAGCGGCGGCACAGCGCGCAGCGCGGGCCACTCATGCCGTGAGCACGGCCCGCCACACCGCAGCTCGGCGGCCTGGGGAGCAGGAGGCACTTCACATACATTCGGCTTGCCCGGGCCATTTATACAGTGCTTTGCCTGGCTATTAATCTTTAACCCCGAGTTAACTATTATCTGAACAGGAGGGCCGGAGAAGCATCGTTTCACTGGCGGTTCAAGTCCCTGGCTACTCTTCCCCTCCCCTTTCACTTTCCCCTTTTATCTGTTTTCTTTCCTCCAGACATGCAGGAATGCTTTTATTCCCTCACCCCCACCTCTTTGGCCCAAGACAGTTAACAAGGAAAAATGTGGTGGGGGCTGGAGGCGAAATTGGCAGAAGGGAATAGATGAGTGGGGGGTATCCCCTCCCCTTTTGCCTGTCAAAAATGTCTCCTGTTCTTGATATGCCATAAAAATGTAAATGTTCAAAATCAAGGGGGGGTAGGGAGGGAGGAGGGAAATCCCATTGAAACTGAAGCAACTGAATTCATACTTCCACAGCAACAAATGCAACAAACCCTTGTTTGATTTTTGTCATGTGGCTACAGGTTAGGAGTACACTGAAATACCGAAGAGGAGGCCTCAAGGGTAATAAAGCCATCAGGATCTTGTAACTACTACACTCATGCACGTACGAGTCCTTGCATTAACCTCCAGGAGGGCCTGCGCAGCTGAAGTTGGATCTCCTGGGCCTGGGCTCAGTTTTGCTACTGCTCCTGGGATGAGAGGAGGATCAGTCCTCAAAACATGCACTTCAGGGAAACCAGTATTTGTCAAAAGTCCAAAAATAAATGAGATACCTGCTTTTCTGTCTGTCCTGTTAACCCTCTCCCTCTCCTCATGTATCACCTAGGGGAGGTGTAGGTGGGAAATCTTTCCTTTTCTCCTTTGCCTGCAACAGTTGTCACTCCAGTAAAAGAAAAAGTACTCAAACTTCACTGTGCTGAACAGATTATTTTATCCTGGTATTCACAGTATGTACCAAGCTTGAAATAGCACATTCCACTGCAAAGTCATCTGATGCAGCATGATTTTTGTTTAGTTGGTTTTTTGGATGGCTTTTTTTTTAATGTTTGTTTATCCTCGTCTCTAAATACATTGTCTATGTGAAAGAAAACAAAGCAGAACTGCAGAGCATGTTTAAAGTCATATTCACTCTGCTTTCTGATATTGATGCCAAAGGTTTTATTTATAATGTAGTGATTTTTTACTCCTCTATATTCATCAATCACTTCTCAAAAGCATTCTCGTTGATTACAGACTTGACACATTTTCGCTTAACTACTTTTTTTTTGAATTCAGATATGTTGGGGATCTCTATCTAGATACACAAAAGTTGATAGCCCTTGAAACTCATTAGCTTTTTAAAGTATTTTTTAAAAATCTAATTTTACAGATTTTATAACAATTCTGTGGAATTTGCATGTCTGACTGGGAATAAATTTTGCCTGAAAATTTAGGGCACAACATCTTCTGCAGAACATTGTAATTAGACTTTTCAAGCTCTTTCCCTCTTTTAATTTCTACTTTTTCTTGCAGATCTGTCTTAGAATATTACTATTCTGTTATCATTCAAAATGAAGTGAAAAATATACAGAAATATGTCTTCTTTCCTCTCCAAAAGAGAAAAAGAAAACAATGGAAAACAAAGTCTCTTTCATGAAGAAACATGAAAAAAATTAAAAATGGAAAGTAGAACAAGTTGTAAAATGAGGAAGATGCAAATAACTCATATGCATTTGTGTGTGTGTATTCACGTATTCATTCACTTACCTATTTACGGATTTCTGCTGTTTAGATAGCTTTTTATGAACAGAATTGAGGATCATTGACCAACTGCTTAACCTAGGCTACTTGCCTCTGAAATTACTGTACTCCAGACTGCCACTGACCTACCTGCAGTTTTTCAGTCTAAAAAAGCTGAGTTGAACTGAGAGGAAATAGCTTTTAATGATATATGTGAAATAATTTTTTAAAGGATTTTTTAACTCATCACCATAATTTTTAAGTAACCAGATGAAGACACTGAATGTGAGAACAGCATCCTTGTCTGATGTACAGGCCTACACAACAAAACTTCCATTCGTTTCAGAAAAATCTCATTCTTTCCATGCACCATCATGTTTTTAGGTCTTTGGCATGTTTTTCCTTGCTGTCAGGCAGCTAGCAGTATCTGAACTGCTCAGGCAATTCCTAACAACTTGCAGGCTTTTAGAAGTCAGATCTTTTCAATGTACCCAGTAAGATAAACAAAAGATAAACAACACTCCTCCTCATAGATTATAAAATATTTTAAAAGTGTTTTTGTTTTGTTTCCTTTTTGATTCCAGGTCAGCTTGAAATGATGACCCAGCCCTTTTTTCACATGCTATCTCTTGTGAAATCAAATTGAGGAAACCTAAGACTTTGTGAGTAGATGTTCTTCTGTACAAAAGGTAGGCCCATAAAAATCAGTCCCTTCATATTTCATTCATGTAAATGTAATGAACATAAGTTAGAATAGGTAATGATAACTTAGGCCAGTATCAATCAACCAGGCAATGCTTTTGTATAGGCCATGGGACATCAATGAAGTGAAAGTAGTGTATATGTTAATGTAGACTCTGTTTGATGTAATACTACAACTCATCTACCGATCTCCATCTCTGACCCTGACATTGCTTTAAAGAACACAAACAGATAAGAGTCAGGAAGTTAAAAACATTAATGATGTAAAGTTGTGTTTACCGAAGACTTTTGATGGTAACTTTTAGGTGTTCCACCTGCTGACCTGCTTATTTGAACTGCTTGTCAAAAGACACCACATGAATCCTAGGGAAGGGTTACTTTTTCTGCAAGATTTTCCCATTGGTTTCTCAAAGTCAATGACCTCACTTTGCCTGATAAATGAAGTTTGGGATTTTAAAATCTTTTTTCTTTAAAGTCATGTGGAGTGACTCACAGAATGTAAGGTTTTAAGTAAATTGGGTACAAGTGATCTTTATCCACTAATTACCAAAAATTCAGATGACTTGCCAAATAATTTCCTACTGGGATTGCTTTGCTGGATATGTTTTTTAAAAAAAACAGACAACAAGTGGAATATCCTCATTATCTTTTTTTAGGTAATAAACTAATTCTGAATTTTAAGCTTTATATCCAAAACCACTATGTAATGCATGCACAGCCCCCCGCCTCCCACACACAGGACATCAAGCATGTGAAGAGAAACAGCTATGATAGAAATGCAAAAAAACCTAGTTTCTTCTCCACATTTATTCCATACTAAAAATACTTTATTTCAGCTCTGTGGATTATTGGGAATTTTAGTCAACTGATTGTGCTTAGGTTATTGATGAATGATTTGATTCACACATTTGTTGATTCTTGTCACTTTGTGGCAATGACATATAAGCCATTTGGTATTATTTATCTATTCTGGTTAAGTAAATATGACTTTTAGAATTAAATTCTGGATGCAGAGAAGGATATATTCCAAGTTTGTGTTGCACTAACTTTTGGATACAGACTGACTTTTGCTATTTTTCCCCAGCAATTAATTGTGCTAAAATGTGGAAAACAGTTTATAAACACCTAAAACTAAATCTGCAGAAACTCTAATGGAGGCTGTCTCATGGTGAGTCTAGCTAGGGAAGGCTTCTATGGACTTTCTGCATTAAATCATGGGTCATGAAAAAAAGAGAGGAAAAGGTAGTTTATCTCCTTGGTGGCACCCAAAGCGTCTGGACACTGAGTAAAACACCTTGTTTACAATGATGTGCATACATAGACCAGCCAGAAAACTATTTTCTACAAACTGTTGTACTCTTCTGGCCAGAGAGGTTAAAGTCCTTTAGTCATCCTACCGTGGGCCAGCTGGTCTCTGAGTTTGCCCAGCTGGAGAAATAATACAGAAACACTTTGACTTACTGTGGCATGACAAAGCTGAAAGCATGTTGCAGAGTATGAGTTCCTGTGTGGACGTTAATATAAAAAAAGCTTCTGCTTCACCACTTCTGCTATAGTCAGCATTACTAAACCCAGGTGGGATATTTCCTGTGACCAGCCAAGGAAATAAAGGCTTTTCTGTGCCTACCAGGGTGAGCTATAGAAGGGACTTTGATAAATGTAAATGACTCACTTAGCACTGGCTCCAGGCATCTAAACCAGGATAAGCTGTTTAAATCCCTTTGTATTCATCAGCCACTGTGTCTCTCCAGGCCCAGAAACAGAAAAGAACAGCACTAACTGTATGATATGCCCTTTGCTGCAGTCCCTGAGGGCTGTAGGCACTGATGGAATGAGACTCCAGCCCTCTCCAGCATTAGGTTTGCTTGCTGAAGTTGTTGCAATCTTATGCTGATAAAGGAAAAGGCAAATTGCCCAGAGATTTAAAGCAATTTAAATATAATAGCACTTTCAAATATATATTAAAACATCTCATGTGAAGTTTGAGACAGTAACAAAAGGCTACCACTTACTGTAAGGGCTGAGTCTGTCACATGGGTTAAATGCCCGGATTCACACGAAACTCCCCCTTTCTCCTTCAACTTTGGCTTCAGCTTTCTCCTTCAACTTTTTCCTTCAACATGGCTCCAAAACATGGCTTTCCAGGGACAAGAATTTCCACATGTAATAGGGAGGAAAGTAGGCAGTACTGATGGAGAAAAAGTGAGATCCAGACACAGACCAGGGCCATCATAGTCACAGCCAGTTGCACAACTTGGAGGAAAAGTGCCTGGAGGACAGCAGCCAGCAATAATTCATTTATATTAGTGTCTACCTCATCAAGTACAACAGAGGATATTCTCTTTCATGGTAGATAGACTGGATATTTAAAGAAACTTACTGCTAACCCAAAACTGGAGGAGCCCCTGATATTTAAAATTCCTGATCTTCTGAGGTTTTATGGATATTTTTAGCCTTAATGAATATATTTGGCTCTTAATACTTGAATCTAGAATTTCATTCTTTCATATTTTTATCTTTTATTAAATGCTAATAAAAATAGGAATATGTGGTCAGACCCAGACCAGAGCAAGTCAAGAGGTCTGTTTTCTCTGGTCATCTGTCCCATGAAGCTGGAAGACAAAACTGGGGGACAAACATGCCAGAATTGTGCTTGCTACAGGAACAGGTCCTGGGCTGCAGACAGAGAAGAAGACAGCAGCCTGGAATTCTTAGTAAGAGAGAAATAGGGTTGTTACTGACAGCAAAATGATAAATGCTGTTAAAGTAGGAGGGCACATTTCTCTCTATCAGTTAATTTATTTTTTTTTTTTTCATATTTAGGTTATTCAATTCTGCACTGGTTCTTGCAAAAATAAAACAATTTGCCCAGCTGCTTTGTCAGGAAATCTGTCCATGCCTTTTGTCCTCGGGCATTTCTGATTTCAGCAGTATTATTTGTATTAATAATGGTTATTATTATATAGTTGACAGTAATGCCAAGAGTACTTTTTTTCAGGTTTCAGAGCCTCTACTGTTTCCTCAGAGGTCAAGAGATAAGACTGTGACTTCAGTCAGTTCTAGAAAGCCTGAGGCTTGCACAGAGAGCTGAATCCAGGTAAGCTGCTGCTGGGAATCAGGTTTGCCCAAGCTTTAGTGTCTGATAGTTATCAAGTGTGAAAGCTTTGACACTGACTGCTGCCCCAATCTACAAGCATCTAGTATTTCCAACTCTTTGCAGGGGATCCACAGTGAGCTATAGACAAATTCACTCTGTTAAGAGGGACAAAAATTCTCAGAAGGACCCTCTGCTTGGGGACCCCGAACTTTTTGGTGTGATTGACGCAGAGCTTGCTTTCTGTGGGGAGAAGTAGGGGAACAGCATAAAGACTGTGAGGCACAACACCCTAAGTTAGGCAGGTCACCGTGTGTGACACCTACTCTTGACTGAATACACCTCAACAAGCATTTTACAGAAAACTGAAGCTGCTAACTGCACTTGCCAGCAGTTTTAGGGCTCCTTGAAGGACAACAGAATTTGCAACTAGAGATGTGAAGGGGTTAATCTGACTTGTTATTATATCAGAATCACACTGGAGATAAGATTGAATGTCACCTGAATATTTGCCTACCTACTGTATAAATAGTCCCTACCATCAAACACAAAGATCATGCAGAGTTACCGGATTAAAAAAAAATCAATATAATTAATGTATAATGAAATGAAGCAAAAAGCCAAGATTAGATTGTTAAATCACTTTGTTACAGATTAAAGCAGAGTGCCTCTCTACAAATAAGATTTGACTATCTTTGGTAAATCACTGTGATTTTGCCTTCTATAACAAAGTCATATGGAAAAGAATGAAACTTCTAGTGACCCATATCTTGGTGATGATGGGCAGTTGTAAAAAATGAGACAGACACAAAGAATTATTAGTTGTCTCAAAAGCTTTTCTCTTAAGAAATATTATTAATCAAGCTGCTGTAGAAATGCTTATATGGATAACTACAAAAATAGGACTTTAATTTTATTTTTGTTGCTGCTATTATTATAATCAGTGACTGGTTGACCATGAAACAGTCAATATGAAAAAAATAAACAATCCCCCATCACCTCCTTCTTTTTAATGCAATTTTCTACAATTTCACATATAGCACATTTCCCCTATAACCTGATATTTTTCTCAAAGATATCTATCTTGTGAAAAAACCTGTTTTGCTGACTTAAGTATATGCAAAAAAAGGACACCGTTTAATGTATCAGTTCAAGACTTCTTTTCCTTTAACTTCTCTGATTTTCCATTCTGAGAAACTAATAGCCAATGGACCTTTTAGGTGTCATGAGTCTGCCATAGTGTTTTTACTTCCCTTATTCATTTCTTCTCCAAATGTCATCATCATAGACTTTTCATTTTGCTGGTCTCACACAAGGACTTTGCTCTGTCATTTGTTTTCTTTAATCAGTTTTTATCATCTCCCAACTGTGGCCAAAAATACCCACCTGCTACTGAATATACTAGTAAAGGTCAGGATACGCTGTTGATTTGCATGCTTGTATCATAACCTTTGTGATATAATTGCCAATCCTACAGTCTCAGTGAACTTTTCCTCAGCTACCCAGAGGCATTCGGGATGCCATGCAGCTCTTCTTTCTCCATCATTCCATTTGCACTCCTTCTTTCTTCCTTCTGGCACAGTTAAAATTATAACACATATCCATATTAGCATAGGTGTTGTAAATATTTTTTTTTATTACAATTACAAGCCTTCTATCTAATTGCAATGTCTTCCCTCTCATGGTGGCAAAGATTCTTGCTATTGCTGAGCAATGGTTTGTGCAGGTTTTGGGGTTTTGTGTGGTTTTTTTCTTTGAGAGGAGCAACAGATGCAAAAGCATCCATGAGCTTTGTATGGATGCTCTCATGCAACACCAATTTTATTTAAGTGCATGCCATATGATGCAATGAATTGCTTGTGCTCTCTTGGCTGGGAAGTATACTTTGAAACCCATTTTACCTGGGGATCTTGTAAGTGCTTTTTTTGGATTCCTCTCTGAGTAAATTTATCAGCAATTCTGCCCACGCCTTCTTTCCTGTATTTGAATTTGCATTAGCTTTCCATACTATAAAGATGAATTATTCCATTCCTAGGAAGAGAACCTTTATTTTCCTACCTTAGAGGTGTGAGATATTTCTTTTCCCCTGTTACTGCTGGCACCTCCTCTTTAGGAGAAGATGTAAGCTTTGGGAGGATTGTGGTATTTGCCTGCAATGACATGAAGGGCTGAAAGCAGAAGACAGTTATAGAAGGACATGTAGAGCTAGGAAAGACCAAAAGTATGAAGTGGAGGACAGCAAAAGGGATCAAAACAGCAGCAACAGTAAGAAGCAGAAAAGATATGAAGGATATTTTTCCCCTTTCTTCTTTCCATTTCTCCTATAAAAATGAAGAAGAATGGGAACAAAACCCCCACAAATCTACCAAGAAAGAAAAATACTGCAGATGCAGGACAGTGAGTGACAGAACAATGAAGCAAGTTCAATCTTATTTTTAATAAACACTTAGGCAAAATGTTACTTTGCCAGGTAACACTTAAAAGCACTGACTTCACAGTAAGCCTAGAGACAATGATTAATGCCTTGTGAACTAGGACATTTGGTTTCAAGCTCTTGTCTCAGATGAGCAGATTTGAAATGCAGTCTGTACTTCCCAGAGTTCTATCCTGTGGGCTGCTGGAGCTAAACTCAGATAGATAAAACTCCTGTCTCACCGCTGTCTGCTATGCATCGCCGTGCACATGTACCATTTCAGGGTGGAGGGGTGTGGCTGCTGTAACTGCTGTGAAGACACACATCTGAGTGGACCCAGGAGGACTGGCTACTGTCGAGCTCCACAGTATTTGCATGCCCCTTGGGACTGACTGCAGAGTGTTAAGCACCATTTAATTGCATAGGAGCATTAGGTACCTACATAGCAAAGCCTGAGCAAGGTTTGGGCAGGGTGAGGGCAGGCAGCTCATGTCTGCGTACTAAAGGAGGTGGTAAGGTCTGTGCCTAGTTCAAGTTTTTAGCAATATTTGAAAATGTTACCCAATTGCTTCCACTGGTCTAATTTTCCTAGGTGCTGCTAGGCTCAGTGTTTGCTCATTTGCTCCTAATAAGTTGGAAATGTTGAGGAGTGAGTTGTTTTAATAGGCATTGTGGAGTACATGGACAGATGGAGCTAAGGGAGACTTTTGTACTTGTATGTCTTATGGAACAAAAAAACACAACCAAGTACAGGTCAGTGACACTGCTGCGTGATTTATTACTCAGGGTTTTGTCCATAGCCAGAATGTAACTATGTTGTAACTCAGAGGGGAAAAAAAACCAACCTGTTTTTATTTAAAAGTTTTCCACTTCTCCTAGTTATTCTAAAATTGTTCAGCTGTGATCAGCAAAGGAAGGACTTCATTTCCATTTATCTGCTATATAAATCTGAAATATGTTAAATATATGCGCTAAACATTTTTTCTCTTCAAACTGACCTCCTACAGAAGCACTGCAGCTGCACAGAGCACTCCCAGCTCTGTCAACAGGAGTATTAACGTTGCTTCAGTGGGAACAAGGTTGAGCTCATAAATCCAGGGTGAAGACATTTCTGTCTTTTCCTTCTGTTCTTGGTAATGTTTTTGTTCTTCCCCATCCAACATCATGCTTAGTCACCATCAGCAGGTAGGTTGTGTAATATCCATCCAGGGAAAAGTGTACTGAAAACAGTTCCATAGGTCAAGGTCATAGCTTCACTCCAAAAGGAAAAATACTGCCCTTAAAGAACACTCTCAATGGGAAGGCTGTTCTGAACTCACAAATGTCTCCATGTTGCATTTGAAAGTCAGGACAACACCAAGGTTCATGAACATGTTGCAACTCTGATTCACATTCATTCATGTAGAGAAAGGACATTTTATTTTACAGAAGAGAATGTCTTGGAGATTATCTTCTCATATGAATCTGGTGTCTGTAGTCCCTAATCTTTTTCAGCCTTAGCCCCTGAAATCCATACTTAAGGTCTGTAACAATTAGAAAGAAAGACTTATTTTTTAGAGGTGTTGGACTCTACAGCTCCCTTTAAGAATTCTTTTTTTTTCCTTTTTTGCACTGTGGTGATATTGTAATATAAATATTCATAAAGGAACTTTGTGCATGAAGGAAAGCACTAACCAAACAGTAATTTGCCATTGCTGCCACTAGAGGATGAACATTAAACAAGAGTGAAACTGCATACTACTAGTGCTCCTCCCCAAGCTTATTCCTTTCAAAGTATACATACATAGCATAACAGAAAACTAGATGCATAATTTAAACTTAAAAATTTAATTCCAGTTGACTTGTGAGTCTACTGGAGAAATGAAAGCAAGTACAAGCTCTATAAACAAAAAAAATACTAGTTATTTGATGGTTGGCTTTTTAAATTTATTTTTCCCCATAGATATACTTACATGTGATGTACAGTAATAGCAGTGTAGTTTTATATATAAATTTGTTGCATGTAGTTCCACATTTTCTAACGCTCTGATTCTATAAATTAGAGACAAGCCTTTCTTTGGGAACATCATTCACTCAGGTCTGTACTATATAGGCCTGGCTGAAGTCCCTTGGGATTGTTACATGCAATTAACTGTTAATACTGTGGGTGTAGAGCATAAGACAGATGTTGGAAAATCCCTGAAGAGCCAGTTGATTGTATTAATATTCTCATTAAATACTATAAGCAGTTTTATGACTTTTGCAAACTTGTGAGCACCTAAATTACTGCAAAACCAGTGCTGTATAATCTATTGTATTTATTTTTAAACATTCTAGAGAGAAAATAGAAGTAGTTTCCAAAATCGTTAGACTTCTTGGTTTTTTGCATCTATCTGCCTGATACAGCTTGAAAACTTGGAAAGACCCGAAGTCAGTTTGGTGTTACCGCTAGGTACAATTTGTTTTCCACTGAGGAAAGTCTTTGGGATTTTTTTGGCCCCAACTAGTTCCATGAACTTGACAGGGTGGCAGCCTTGCTCCCTGAAAGACCTTTCCATCATTTACTGTGTTCTGAATTTCAGAAGTTTTGCATTGCACTTGAAATGAACCCAAAGATGTCTTGGATGTTAAGTAGCCATATTCCCTGGATTTCTTTTGCATTTAAAGTAGCCCAAATCAGGGCCTTAGAAGGAATTTTGCAGCAGCTACACCCCTGGCCTCCTAAGGTCTGGAACTAGTCCCAGATGACCTTTCCACTTGGCCTAGTGTCATGGAGGGCATCAACCTAAGCAGACAAAGGCACTCTGGAGTATGACAACTGAGACTGAGTTTTGGCAGAAGACTAGTGTTAGGTATCAAAGGGTATCAGATGGACAAGGAATCCAGCACTGACGAGCTGGCACTAAAGACAAGAGACCTCTGTGTCTTGTAAGGAAGAAAACAACTAGATGCCAGATTGGAGAAGACATTAGATGAAGACATTTGAAGACCAAGAAACTGGATGGGCAGGAGCCAAGAGTGACTTTGAGAGGCAACTGTGAGAAAGGAAATCAGAAGCAGTATCAAGACTTCCTGAAAATAGGATGAGAAGCCCAAAGAAGGAACAACTGGAACTATCTGGGAAGGTACAAGTAAACAAGAGGCAGAACTGGGTCATTTGGACTAAGCATTGGGTCATGCAGCCAGACTAATTTGTACTTGTCCCAGGGGTAGTGGAGGGTTTTACACTAACCTTGCACTTGCCTGATCTTAGTTCAGCCCCTGGCACAAATCACAGATACTGATGAAATGCCTGCAGGCTCAAGGGGAATAGCAGCACATCTGCAACCATGCCTATTTTATCTCAAAAGCAGCTTGGGATCTACACCAGCCAGGAGCTCTCTGTTTGCCAGAAGAACCTGTGGAGACCAGACAAGCAGCCTGGGTAACACACACAAACAAATACCAGAACATTAACTAAACATGAAACCAAGTGCGTGTGACTTGGCTCGTGACCTGAAGGACAGTATCGCCCCACTGCCTGGCTACACACAAAGCCAGGTCTGAGGATAAGGCTGTTCTCCTGAGAAACTGAAGAATTTCACTTCAGGAATCATTAGCAAAAACATCCTAATGCCTTTTAAATCCTGAGAGAGGTTGTAAAACTGCAACTGCTCTCCTACATTTTTGAGTGCAACACAGATGCTATTGGTTGGCCTGTCTCATAGTTTGGCTTGGGACATACTTCTTCTTGTCCACCATGGATGTGAGATATTACAAGTTACAGTGTGTGGAAAGGAAATGCAAAAGTGTCCCTTGCGTCCATTCTTAACTTGCAGCTTCTTTTGAATGGGGCCTCTCCCTTTGGGGTACTTCATTGGTGCCTAGAACAGCTGCAAAACCAGTATAAGCCAGGAAAATGCACATGCTAGAGCCACACAAATGCAGAAATATGTGTATGTTGGTGGTAAATCTGTTCTGGATTACTGCTGCTGCCACTCCACAGATGCCTTAGAAGTGATAAACTGTGCCTGTTTAAAGATTAAGAAAGAGCAGTAGGAAGTAATCTCAATATGGAGTTTTTTGCATCACTTCTTGATTGATGCCTCAGAAAGTTCCTTTGAGCTAAGTTATCATTTTGACAATACAGCTGTCAGGTAAGACACCCTTCTATGACCTACATGCAGCAGCTCCAGTGGAAAAAAAAATAAAACAAAAAACCAGAAAACCCATAAACCCTGAAAACAAACAGCCAAGGATTAAGTATCTCCAGTGCAACAGTGAGTTGCATTTAAAACCTTAGGCTGGGACAAACTCATTTTGAGCCAAAACTTCAAAATAAGCAATGACCTCCCTTCTTGGTGCCTCTCAGTATTTCCACATATCTCCAGGTAGCAGCAAAAACATTCCAGATTGCATCAACTTTGATTACCCTTTAGATTAAAAGATTCTCCTTTGGCTAACCAGGATTACAATCTATGTGCCACTAGGACTTTGTCACTTAACAAATATCAGCAATCCTAGAAGACTTGAATGCTATACAAAAGATTATGGCCAGGAAGAGCTGTGGCAGGATGAAGAATGATTCTTACACAAAGTTCTTCCTCCCTTCTTTGTTCTAGGCCTTTCAGCATTGACTCTGTGTAGAGGCACTTCTTAATTTATACCTGACTTCTCCTAGATTTAAGAGGCAAGAATGAGAAAACAAATGAACAGCAGGGAAAGAACATTTTGGAAGGAAAGAGGAAGTCTAACAGGCACTATAGTGAAGCGTGATTTATTGTAACCAGCCATTCCCACATGATGGATGTGACAGCACTAATCCCACAGGTAGCCCAATCAAGCTTATTCAATAATCAGTTCATGTTTAGTTGCCTCCTCAATGTTGTTAAGTTGACGAAGCAGCCATTCTCTTTCTTTCTTTCTCTGTTATAGGAGAGAAAATATTATTTAATCAACCTAATCCATTCTGATACCACTTGCTTTCAAAAGCAAACAATGTACACAAGAGAATTATGACCCAACTAGAATTTCCTAAAAACAAATGGAAGACTCCAGCCAAAGAAGCTTTTACTCTCCGAGCTGGCAAGTTTTCTTGAGTTTTCAACACACCCAAGAACAATATGGTATGGAGCAAAAACCAAGCCAGAGCAGAACTTGATGGCAAGCTTCAGAGTCTAACTGCTGCCTTCCTATCCTTTCTATAGACTTTTCACAGGCCCTTTGGTAATAATGAAAGCTTCAGAAAATTGAGTTCTTGTGCTCCAGAGACAGCCAACACCTGCATAACATATTAGTCTCTGCTTTCCCAAGGAACCCCTACACTAGTCAAAAGGACACAAGATCCCATTTGCAATGACTGGCATTCTTCTTGTAAAGCACTACAACTTAGATTAAACAAAGAAAGCAGTAGATTTTGTTTCTCTAGCTTGAGCTCACTTGCTTACATTAGGAAACTTTAGAATTTAAATTACTGATTTTTTCCCATTTGTAAAAATCTTCTAAAGAAAGATATTTAAAAAACATGAAAACTTTCACACTAGGCTACCCAATGAGTCATACCAATACTCAAGCTGAAGCAAATGCTAGTTTGGAAGTTTGCATGGCATCCCATCTGTGATTAGGAATGGTATTACAGAGTCTATCAAGTTATGATCCAATTCATAGACAGATGTCCTCCCTGCTAAAGTTCTGGAAATATTCTGTTAGTAAACTATTCCCACTTTACTAGAAAGATCTCTATATATTCAGCATTAGTAGAAGTTTGTATAATTTAACTATTGCGTAACTAAACGAAAGCTGTTACCTGAAGAGCTTTATCAATTTTCTTCTTTCTGGTTTTTGCTACCAGGGGATCTTTGATCCCTGGTATTCCAGTAACAAGCCAGGAAGGTCCACTCTTGTGAGTTGCTGCAACTTCCACAGATGCTCTGGCAGAAGCTTGAGTTTCCGTGTTTGGGACAACCTTGTGAGCTGGTTCTTGATTTGATTCGTCAGAGGCCAACACAGTGGAAAGCCTCCTTCTAGAAAATACAAGCCGAGAGCTTTGGCTTTTCTCTTTATTTAGTTCTTGCAAATCAAATGTTGTTGAAAGCCTGTTTGGGGACATATGAGGGAAGTATGCATCAACACGTACTGATGATACTTGAGATAATGATCTAGTTAGATTTGATTTTGGTATTGGAGATCCATAAACTCGCTTTGTGGTATCTTGGTCCTTGATTGACTGATTTGTCAGATCTATAAGAGAAGGAGTTGTTCTTGAAAGTATTGAGTCCACTGGGGTGCTGTGTTTCACCATTCTCTTTTTCAGAGATCTTCTAACATCCAGAAAAGAATCATCTTCCTCTGACATCTTGAAGTCAGGTTTATTGCCTTAAGAAAACAAGATTGTGTCATTGCTCACACTGCAAGAGATGCAATGCAAGCTGTTTTTTAGCAAGATGCTAAATCAAATCCAAAGTGCTCCTATTTTCATGTCTACATTCTCTCTTTACGTGGAACTTATCTTTTGTGTAGATCAGTGTTCAAGCATTTGGAAGAGCCATGTTGAAAACAGAACATTAGAACACAGCTGCTCACACATCCAACACTAACTTCTCTTCCAGCTTCTGCATGAGGAGCTCCAAGCGTGCTAGAATTTTTTAAGATCTTTCATTAACTGTAACATTATTAAGATCATCAGATCATTTTCTCCTTCCAAGTATGTAAATAATATATTTTTGGGTTTCAGCTGTTAAAATTCTTTATGTAGCTGAAAACTATTAGATGACAGAGGGATTACCAAAGTGTAGCAAAAAATCAAGTGCTCCAAAGGGATGTGCAGAGAATTGCTGGGTTCACCCAGTCATCTCTTAGTCCAATTGCTGTTTTGTTTCCCTTAATTCCTTAAAAGTGGGCTCACAAACATCTAATTCCCTCTGATTTATTGGTATTTAGCTTACTTCAGATCCTAAGCTTTGATTCTGAAAAAGTACCTTTTCTGTGCAAGACTGAATTTACAACAATGGCAAGGTTGCTTTTGCTAGCAGCAGTGTCCCTATCCATTTGCAAACCCCCAACAAAAAGAAACTCTGCTTCTTACACTTACTACTTCTTGGGCAGAAAAGCCCAAGATAGAGATATCCAATTTAAGAGACATTTAAGATAAATATCTCAATTAGGTGAGCAGTTAAGTACTTCTGTTAACTGTAGAACCCTTTGCTTTCGTGTGGTAGTTCAGATATTTCATGCAAGTTGATTGCCCTGTGTTCTAATGTGTATAGAGATCGAGGGCTTGTAAGGGTAAGATAACAGGACTACGATGAAGCAGGGCACAGGAAGACAGAGAGGTATATTTGCTGAAGTAAAAGGCATTAGTTCTCCATTCCTTGTCAGTGTTTTGCACCTGTGTGGTCTCTAAGTTTTCTAGTAGAGTTTCACATCTACTTTGTGCTTCTAACACAAAGGAGGTGAGAGATAGAGCACTGACTCTTCAATACAGCAGAAGTCAGGTGTCTTGTGGTGTGTTGGTTTGGGTTTTTTTTCTCCTTAGAAAGAAGAAGTATTCCGTAATAATTTTTGTTTGGATATCCATTTCTCCTCTCACTTCTTAGCAATGCTAGACTGTGTGACACACAAGCAACACTCAGTCACTCACACACTGCCTTTTTGCTTTCCTCTTTAGACAGATTGACTTCCTTTAGTCTTTATCATTGAAACTTACTGGCAGCAAGCTTACATGATTAAGCTTAGAAAGGGAATAAGAAGGAGTTTGCAACCATCACTCATTCCCCAAGCCTATCCTCAGCTATATATTTTGATGCTTTCCCCTTCATCATTAAATGGTCAATTAAAAGCTATTTCTTATTTAAATTAGTTTTTAGTGAATGTTTTCAACTAAAGCTTTTGAAGAAAATAACTTTTTTTTAATTTCACATTCTCCTATGCTTTGGAAAGATACATATAAATAAGTAACAGATTTTTTTCTGCTCTAATACCATTATAGATAAAGAAGAGAAATTTAAAAACAAGAAAGAAATATAAACAATATGAGAATGTCAAAGTCTACTACACAGAATGCATTGTGCAGGAAATTTGACAAAATAAAGCAGGCTTACCAGACCTAACAGGTTCTGTCTGATATCTTCCTTCCTTCCTTTCTGAAGTGGTCTGACCTTAGTTGCCTCTTCCATTCTTATAGACCTGCTCCACCTGGCCATCCTTTGCTGCAGACACTCCCTAATTAACACATTTGGCTTTCTTGGGGAGTATCAGCAGTGCTCCTAACTGAATAAACTACTAAATAGAAACCTAGGATAAAATAATCATAGGAAAATGGACTAGCCATCTTATCTATGTGCTATGTTTATTGCTATTTAGTCTTTGCTGTTTGCTGCCTGTTTCAATCACAAAACTAGTGGTTAATTGGCTTCACATGGCTGCCTGAGGCACATTGAGGATGTGTTGCAAGATGGATGTATATTGCCATCCTGATTTTATTTTCTCACTGCTTCTCTTTCTCAAAAAATAAATGGGAAATTAATGTTAAATCTGCTATGAAAAAGTTCTTCTTTTAGGAAAATAGGTAGTGAAAATAAACTGAAAAACTGTAAATTGCAGTGTGAAGTTCACAGTGTTTGCAGCTAACAGCTAATGACAGCATTTTATCTTCTAGCACGTGTTTTCAAAATATCAGCTCTTAGATAAGAATTCCATTGGTTTGAAATGGTATGGCTCAGGTGGAGGACTGTAATTTTTGTCAACAGAAAAGCAGCTGGACTAGACCAGTCCTGCTGAATTGCAAGTCAGCTCTGGTTGCTAACAATAAACAGCTGTTATCACAATGCTGTAGAGCAAGAACAGGTGTGAGGGAGCATGTGCACAAATATTGGGGTAGCCCCTTTTGACAAAGCATGATCTGTAGACATTTAAGCTGATCACACAGACCTAATTTCAGGGCTTTATGTGGATGACCTGAGGTTGTAGAGTGCATCTGGTGCAGACAGAGGGGCAAAGTGCTGATCTCGTAGGGATTTGAACTATTGGTTCCAGGGAGTCTGGGCATTTCAAACCTAATCATAAACCAATCTCTCTTGCCGCCACATTAATAGTTGCACTATGAATAGAGAATTGGAGCTACCAGTTCAATATTTAGAAGTAACAGTCTGTCAGTATATGGGGAAAGTTGCTAGGCTTAAGTTATGTGCCCCTAAGGAGCTGAAAGAGAGCTTGAGAAATGGAGGCACTTTACAATCACATGGATTGCACGAGTAAACATCTTGGAAATAAATAGTCTGTCCAGGATAAGCTATTTATTTCCTAAACTCCCAGGGGAAGCTCCTACAGGAATATTTTGAGAACTAAAAAAAACTATTTTGAGATACTTGTGGCTGGGCAAAAAAAAAAAAAAAAAAAAAAAAAAAAAAAAAAAATTTTAGACCCTTTTAAAAAAAAAACTTTTTTTGTGAATTGTGGGGTGGAAAAAAAAAAAAAAAAAAAAAAAAAAAGAAAAAAAGAAAATTCTGAGTCCTTTATAAACACAGACCAACCTTTACCTCATTTTGAATATGTACCCTGTGGCTTGGTGAGCAAACCTACCAGGTCACCCATACTATGCCTTCCAGAGCTCAGCAAGCCAGTTCCTTATATAGTACAGAGCGGAGAGCGATGTCTTGATATGGTGTCACAATGTTTGTGCTGTCCTGCTGTATCACGGGACATAATATCGCCTCTCTCAGAAAAGCAGTGATGCAAGCAACAGTGATCAGCATGAACCTGCATGAGAAGATTTTTGGAGTGCTGAGCACAATTAACATAATTTCACTGGACCCCTTCAAGAACTCATGGCCTTGCCTCCCAGCTGGTGCTTGGCACTCCTCGCTGTGCTTGCCCTCACTTTTATGTCCTTTTCCATGGCATCTTACAGTCCACGAGTGCTGTCTGTAGCTGCATCGTCTTTATGTCTACCTTGCATAGCCTTTTCTGCAAAACTCTTAAAAAACAACATTCCCCTCTTCTGAAAAGCCTTTAATTGCTGTTTTTTCTAGATCATTGCCAGATATTCTCATGATACAAAATATGAGATTTGCAAGTTGTTTGTGCTGTTAATAATGGTTTATCTATGTCCCACACATTCATTTTTTTATCAAGTGGTGGCAGGACATTATAGAGAACAGGAAAGACATAACTATGCAGAGATAAGACAGAAAAGAGTCCAAAATTAATGTAAGTATGCAGAGCTCAGCATCTGCAGTGATGATATTACCTTGGTCTCAGTGTATCTGTAGCCATATTCTGCATCTGAACAGGAAACACCCAAGCTGTTACTTGAGTGACACCTTGAAAGCTTCTTGCATCTTTTAAAGAATGACACATACTGTGTCCTGCACTCACACCTATTCATCATGAATAATTCCTTCACTAAACTTACATTCCTTGAAATGATCATCTTCATTCTCAGCATTGTTTACTTGATATTTTGAGCAATGACTTCATAGGTTTGGATCCAGCATTTTGGCCTATATTTACACACTGTTCCTCTCATTTTTTGCATAAGGCAAGATGGTGCTCAATTCTAGCAATATTATTATGTATCTCCATATATATTATATAAAACCTCCCACTACTTTAGGTTTATGTTTTGAAGGATTCTTTTGTTGATCTCATTTCAGGAGATAATTTAATCTTCTTTCTAAATTTGTTCCACAAATACAAAACCTACATAAGTTATTGCATTCCCTGAAATGAAACATTAATTCTTTTAATTTTTACTTCCAAAACGAACAAAAGTGGGCAATATGATAGCAGCACAGTGTTTTATTCAAATTTCAGCCCTTTCATTCCAGTTCAAATACATGAATTCACTCCAAAGACTTGGGATTTTGGGGAGGCTTCTTTGGAAAAGGGCAAAACTGGAATTATTTTTCAGTTTACCAAGGAAAAATATACATAGAGGTACAAAAACGGACACCTTTCCCCCTTTGTCTTCTGGTTTGTTTGAAAGACTGCAATTCTTCAATTGCTGCTCTTTTAATTTCTTCATTTTCCACTCTGAGGATGTTGCCAAACAGTTCTTCTGAAGGGAACTTGTATTCTGAACCAATCCTTAGTTCATATGCTTCCTAACATAGTTTCTTGAATTGGATATAAAATGTTACCTTGTGAAGTCACAAATCTTGCATGTCTCCAAGCTAGGTGCTCTCTAAGAGCTAAGTGCAGTATTTCCTGGGCAGAACACTATGTGGCCCTCTCCCCTGCTCTTGCAACTAGCGTGATGTTTTTAGGAATAGAGGGTGATTCCACAAAGGAGTACATAATAAGAAATAGGAGGTGGTAAGTAGAGCTCAGCATTCTACTATGTCTGATGACCCATGGTGGGATGACCCTTGCTTGAAGCATTAGAGTGAAGAAGGAAGAGCCAGAGGAAGCATAGAAATGGTTGTAAGGAGCAAAAGGAAAGTAAAAAGCAGAAATTAAGAGAGAGATACAAATGTGAAAATCCTTTTCCAAATTTAGAATCATTAGAAAGAATAAATTAGCTAAAAGGAGTGGGCAAGACAGAAGAAAAAAAAATAAAAAAGAAAGTAAATGAAATTGTTTCCTAAGTGATTTAGAAGACTTGGGCCCAGATTACAAGTTTATGGATGAAACTCCATAAAAATGCAAATCTGATTCAAATTCACATAAACTGTTCTTCCTGTGTCTGAGTTTTGTATGTAGGCAAGTCAGTATGGAGAGGTCTAAGACTGCTGATCAGACTGAGCTCCTTAGTGAAAATAGGGGTGAAACATTTTATTTGTTAACGTGAAGTCTAAAACCAGCAGGGAGACTTATCATGAACTAAGCTCTGCAGAAGAGTGCCTCCTTTGGCACTGGAAAGCATTATGGAACTGTGGGCAAATGGAGAAGTGATTCTGTCCCTTTAAGCTCCTTGGGCAGCCATAGACACTGAAATGGAAACACTGCAACACTCTCTGAGGACTTAATCTCTTCAGGTACATGAAGCTGCACAGAGGAAGCAGTGGAATTCTTCAAAAGCACCTCAGCACTATTTCCACTTATTTCAGTAGAATTACGTGCCTGGGCGTCACTGAGAATGCTGAATTTTGTGATAGGGTAAACAGTGGAGACAGGCATTTTATATATGTGTTTGGAAGACACTTCAGAGTAGAATAGAAAAGAACAGAATAGAATAGAAAGGAATTGAATATTTCAATTGGAAGGGATCTTCAATGTTCATCCAGTCCAACTGCCTAATGACTTCAGACTGACCAAAAGCTAAAGAATGTAATAAAGGATATTGTCTGAATGACTCTTAAACACTGACAGGCAAAGGGCATCAACCACCTCTCCAGGAAGCCTTTTCCAGTGTGACCACCCTCTTGGTAAAGAAATGCTTCCCAATGTCCAGTCTAAACCTCCCCCAATGAACATGGCTTTGAGCCATTCCCATGTCCTGGCACTGTGTACCAGGGAGAAGAGCTTGGCACCTCCTTCTCCCCTTCCCCTCCTCAGGAAGCTGTAGGGAGTAGTGAGATCACCCCTCAGCCTCCTTCCCTCCAAACTAGAGCTAGCGGTGTCCTCAGCCAGCGTGTCTGTCTGCCCCTTCACCAGCAAAACCTTTGCTTAAACCTTCAGAAACCAAGGACTATATGAATCCTTTGTAGTCTATTAAACAAACTTTTCAGTGCCTGAAAAGCATTATGTATGATCTTGCTCTTCAGCAATTTTAAAGTTTTTGCCTTTTGGAAGATTTTCTTCACATTATTTATGGTGGTAATGGGGAAGTGGTACCTTTGCAACTGTTGGAGCTTCCCATTTTTCAGTGTGGCAATGACTTTTTTTTCTGGCCAGAGGCAAGATCAGTGTCTTTGTCTACAGTGTCCAGGAACAGACCTATGTATGGCATAATTTCCACTCCAATCTGATCATAGGAGCACCTCATAAGGTGTCTGAGAAGAAGGCTTTAGGGAACCCTGGATAAAAAGATTTAGGAATTTCATAATCTATCAGAAAAAGAAAGGCATTGAAAAACTGAGCTAGCAACACACTGAGGCATGATGTGTGCTTCAAGTTACATATTTCTACAGGTTTTGGTTATGAGGATTATGACTGGACCTGCCCAACTGGACAACAAATCCAATTTTGTGCATTCAAAACCACAAACTTGAAATACTAACTGGGTTGCATGGCTGCTCAGAAAGTCAAACCCTTATTTAAATGTCTAAATCACCTTCCATATGATTCATTTCAATAAGAGTTTGAGGAACAATGAGACTTGGCTCTTTGTCTCTGAACCATTTCAAATAGTTTTAAAAGCTTTTAATATGGGTATTGATGTTGTAAATTTTTCACTGAGGTCCAATTGGAGGCAATTGGAAGTAATATTCTTACAATCATTTTTTTTCCTTCTTCTTTAATGTAACAGTAGGGCTGAAAAAACAAGTTCATTAAGGAACACACCTTTATGCCTTATCGACAAGTTCAGTGCCACATCCTCCCCCAGTTCTAACCAGCTCTGCCCTCAGATACAGTGCTTGGCATCTATGTGGAAGGAGGATTAGTTTGTACACTACAAAGATGTGACAATATTAAGAGCAATTATAAAAGCTTAAGGCATTAAAAATTGTTGCCTCTCTTTGTTAAACAAGGTACAAGTAGCCAATCTAAAACCATTGTGGGAGATGTCAAATTGAGAAAAATTAACTTTTTTGATATAGAAATCTGGAGGATCAATATTTGACTTCAGAAAGTGTAATTACCTCAGTAGTAAGAAGTCAGGCATACTTTAATAGCAGCAAAGGTCATTGACCTTGATAAAAGTCAATGTGTTACCCCCTGCCTTTGTAATTACGTCAATGATTCCTCTTCAACTCTTCATCTTATCCACTTCAGTCTTACCAGAGTGCCGCAATGTGTTCTGTCTACATGTTGTTTATTCACTAGTCGGTGTCCTATACACTTTCTACGTGTTTCTGCACCCCAGAAGTCAATCTGAGTTAATGTTCAACTGGGACCTTTCCTCAGCAACTTGCTGTGTCTTTTCTGATACAACTGCTCCTTTTTAATGATGTTGGCAGAGCTGCTGAGGAGCACATAACAGTATTGCCAAAGTTCAATAAACATACAGAGTAACTATAGAGTTTTGGGGAAAACAGTCGGTGCTGCTTTCATGACCTTTGGCAATAGCGTGAGCCCAGTCTGGCCAATGCCAAACAAATGTCTAGCTTCAAATCTCTCAGCAACCAGAAAATGATGGAATTGTTTTACTTTATTACATCCAATAATAAACTAAAAATGCTGTGTTTGTGCAGTGCAGTAGTGTGGCCAGACTTAGTATAGTCCTGTGCTGGAGATAAGGCCAGGTGCATATAAATGGCTCTTTCTTGTTATGTTAGAATTGTGGTGGTCTAAGGTGAGGGAAAGCTAATTTATTCATCAGAGTTCCACTGACTTAGTGAAGCAGACCACTTCTGGTAGGGAAGATCATCTTCATGTGTGGTGATCTAGTAATTTATATGTTACACTGCCCCTGAAAGCCATCATTGATATCTTCAGACTGTGCCTTGTAAATGAAAAAGTAAATATTCTTGATAATAATGACTGCTTCTTCATCACTAGCTTCTTCTGCTTCTTCCTTGCTAGCTCTCTATGGCTAAATCTAATAACAGTTGACCAATACCTGGTTATAAATATAGGAACAGCATAAACATGGGAGACTCATATTAATGTAATATTAAAAAATAGTTTCTATTCTCTGAGCTTTTAGCCTGGAAACCTATGCAAACTACTGCTGAAGTTGGCAGCAGAAACAATCTGCACAAGACTGGGTATTTAGGATCCGACCAGGACTCCTAAGTAGCCTGACTATACCTCAAGATGGCCATCCTTAAATGCTCTCTTGACAGTTCAGGGGGTTTAATGACAGCCAAAAATGTCACAGATAATCTCTACTACATGGCTTGCTTTACAGCTATGACTCTTTTTTTCCATCAGAATGGCCCAAATGAGAACGGCCCAAACAAGAATACAGTCCATGATTTGATACCTGCATAATTGTTTCCTTCCATTGGACATCATGTTCTGCCAGCAGAAACAGGGCATTAGGTGACCCACTGCTCTAGGGAATGGCTACAAAACTGGAAGGCTTTGACATAGATACAATGGCAGTGCACCAAGGTACACAATGGACAATGTACACAATGTTCTCATTTTCTGTTCTCCCCTCCTGCGTATTTGAAATCGACAATATCCTCTGGTAATAGTTTTGGACAAGAACCTCAGTTTCAGTCCTGGGTGCTTTATGCTATGAAAATGCTGTCTCTCTGGAATTCCTCATGTCCAAAAGTGTTACCAGAGAATATAAGCAATATAATGCTGATACTGCCTCATTCTTTAAGCAAAATGAATTCTTATACTGTCTCCGAAGTGATTCAGCTGTGTAATGGGGCATGGCAGAAAAATGCTTCCAAGAAATTACCTGAGTCATTAATCCAGAACATATACTATCTTGTTAACAAATGTGTCTGTGAGTATACATATTTTATACATGAGTATAAATAGCTCTGTATGTATTTGTGTACATAAAATCCCCCAAAACAGCACTGGACGGGTTACACATTTTAGTATTAAGAGAAAGCCTTAAAATACCAGTGTGGCAGAACAGGTACAATGAAAGGGGAAGGACAGATTTTCAGTTTATTTATGTCCTTTTGACTTTAGTGGATTTATTCTGATTTGCGCCGAGGAAGGTCTGGCATGCTGTCTTTCAGAAGGGAAAGACAAGGGAAAAAATGGGTACATAAGGCCTCAAACACTTCTCATTAATGTAAGGGCAAACCAAGAACTGTTCCATCACACTCCCTGTCAACACAGTAATTCTGTACAACTCACACTGTGCTCTCTACCCTGCAAGAAAAACACCTGGGGAGACTTTGTCTAGCGTTTGGATTAAAATCGCTTGCACCTGAGCCCAAGCTGTTATACATCACAGGGGATCCTGCATTTCCAAGTTATCTCAGGGCATTTCTTCATGGACTTTAATGAGGCGCCTGAGCATTTAGCCAGGGTCAAACCCACGACAGCACCTCTGCTTCTGCTCTGAGCTGGCCAGATCTAAGTCTGTCATTTGGAAGTGGTACAATCAAATTACATCAAACTACCCAAGTTTAGCAACTCTCTTGTGAAGCATGTTACCTGATAAAACTTTAGCAGTTTTCAAATCAATTTTAAGTTAACCTATGCAATTTTGTACTCAGTTTGGCTCTATATCTTGCACAACATAAACTGCCTACAACATCTACACTCAGCCCAAAGAGACCAAAAATTTCTGCCTTGTGGAAAGGGAGTGATGAGCTTCCCCTCACCAGCTTCTGGTCTATGTGGCTGGTATTTTCCCGATATTACACATTTATTTTTGTCTGCTGGCACAGTGAATAGTACACTTGACCCAAGCTGGCTTCCACTGTGACCGATGCAGAAAATCAACAAGACTCATAAGGGAGCTGAATTGTTCCCATTTGATTCTTTAATGCAAAGCAATTCTGAAAGCAGAATTGCAGCATTTCTAGAGGCATGTTCATAGGCTGAAAATTGAGAAGCTGTAGCTGGACCCTCTGAGAGGCAGCTTGGTACAGAGTAATGAATGCAACTTAATTTAAAAGACAAACAAAAAAAATCCTGAACAACCTCTCTCCCTTGCCAAAAGCCAAACTAAAACCAAAACAACAATCTCAAACAGCTGTTTATTCAAGCAATTTTTTCCTTTATTTTTAATTAGATTCCAGAAATTATAATAGTGCAAACACTCAGTATAAAAGTTGCAATAAGAAATTTACATTCACATTCAACATTTCAGTCCATTCACTTTTTAACATAAAAATAGGACAAATATTCAATTGCTCTTCTCAATTTAACAATCCTGAAAAAGACTGGAAGATACTCTACAATAATATATGTACATAAAAATAGACCCGTATTATTAATGCAAATCTATCATTAGAAGTTACCCAGTGTTAAGTTATTGTATTGTACTATGTATATACATATATATATATAGTGTATAGCTATAAATATAAAAATATTATTTATAGCTTCAGTGAGCTATAACAGTTGGAATAATGACATCTTGATTTACTAGTTCATTCCTTAAAGCTAGAACTATTCATTTTACCTATGTAGATGTTTCTTTTCTGATACAGTAGGCCTCTTCCTGGTCCCTTTGAAGTCACTGGTGACATCCCATTTGACATGGCAGAGAAATGGAATAAGGCCTAATCTAAAATTCAATAGTTGTTGAAGTTAATATTTTAATTAATTTTGCTGGGCCATAAACAAGACTAGAAGTTCTACTGAAAACTATTATGCCAATAAACACAGAGAAGAATACGTTTGGTTTTCCCGTATGTCTAGTTGATGCAAATAATTCTTTTTTCCACAGTCTAAGCAAATATTCAAGTCAGTTCAGAAGCAAAGCAGAATTTGCTGTAAATATCTGCAGGTTAAGTAGCCGATAAGATTTGTCTTGCACAGTCTTAGTGAATGTTTTGATTCAACCAGCCTTATAATATTCCAATCCTGTATCTTTCCTCTCTCTAATATTTTAATAAAAGGTGGTATCCAGACATGGACAACATGACTGCTCTTGAAATGGGTTTGCATGTTTTTGTTAAACTGCTGGGGAACATGAATTAGGCTACCCCATTCTTGCTTATCTATGTCTCTTCTTTGGGCCCATGAGTAGAGATGCTGCTCTGCTTGCTGCTGGCAGGCTGAATCCTTATTGCCCAACTTGCTGCCAGCTGCTGGGCCCTGCACTCCCACCATAGGGTATGTTTATGTGCCCTTTCAGGTTTGCTTTCACATGTGTTGCCTCCTAAACAGATTACGCTAAAGGCATTTCTTTTCCTCTAAACATCTAATATATGAAAAAATCTACTTTTCAAAAATGTATTTTCTTTTTGAAAAGATGAAGTTTGACAACTGTGTGACAGAGGACTTACAGAAGGATATGGTGAAGCAAGTCTGAGAGGACAGTAAACTCCTCAACAAAAATATGATGGCACAGAACAACTGAAGGTGAGTTAAGGGTAGAAGGGGCACCAATTTCTCAAGAAGGAGTGTTTTATGAGCTGTAGGTCATATTTTTGCATCCAAAGATGACTTAATGCGGTGTTAAGAGGCAGGTAGGTATGTCTAGCTCCTTCTCCTCTTATTGCTATGGTATTTGTTGTATTTAAATATTTATAGGATGCTTAAAATTATGGACAAGCCGATAATGGACTGACTCTGTCATCATATGTAGGCAGACTAATTTTGTTTGTAGACCATATGCTCTGTGTGATCTTTTGCTTCCTACCTTAGAGTTCTGAACATTAATTATAAAACACTTTTAAATATTTTAAATTAACAGATTGGAAAAATACTTAGCATCTCATTTCCAAGCAGAACCTATGTACATATGCCAGCAGGGCAGAAGTTAATCTCCAGACAGCAGAGAGTACAAGGATTTACCAGCTGGCAAAAAGCCAGACAGATGTCACGTGCGACACAAGTTTTAAGGACAGGGATTTTAAGAGATGGGTGAAATTTTACCAAATCTGCTTGAAACGGTGAAATGTGTGTATTACTACTGTTTTGTACCATTATCCACATTCCACATACAAACCAATGACTTGCAAAGGCAAATCTACACACAAGTATATTATGGAAAAAGAATCTCCAAGGAGAGGTTTCTAACTTCTGTCAGAAATTCAATGAATATAGTATCACTGCTCTAAGATTCTCTGTATTGAGTTAATTATACTAGGAAAGGTAGCTGTTCTTGGATTCTGGTGTTTACACCAGTAAGCATTGCTTTCATTCTTACTGTATTCTGTAATATTTTTCAAAGCTATCTCTGTGTAATAACCAGCTGTTTGAATGCAGAAAAGAAACTCTCTGGTTGCTTTGTCTAAGTTCACTTTTGTGCAGGCAATTATACTTGTCAATGGGAGCAAGTTTTGCAATTATTTTCTTTGTTTTTCCTTATTGACCTCTAGTAATGTTATTGTAAAAAAAAGCAGGAATTCTAAGTGAAGAAGGATCTCTACCATAGCAATTAAAAATATAAATATCATTAAACAGTTTTGACGGCACAGGTGATTAATTTTCATTTACATTTCATTGAAAATTCTTGGTATATTGCTCAAATGGCATTTGAAAAGTAAGAACAATGTTTGCACCCCTGTGCACTAAGGAGCAAAAAGACATGAAAAATCACCTAAGTAACTCCAGTGTCCCAGCTGAAGTGTTTCATAGCTGATGCCACCCCTACAGGCAGGTCTAGGGTTAAAGCAGAAGGTCAGGCACTTGAAAGTAAGACACATAGTGCTCACAACCGCAGTGATTAGCGCCCACTTTAGCCCACAACGAGAACTGTTTGTTAGCTGTTTTACCACCAGCAGGCTAACCTACATCTAGCCAGCCTGAGAGCGCAGTTACAAGGTGCTCTGGATGGTTTTAGTCATGTGCTACGTAAGCCTATTCTGAAGAGGAGACCAGCCAGATTTTTAAAATATGCTCCAAACTATCTGAAAATATTTTCTGGACAACTCAGCTCACTGTATGTGCTGAGCTTTCTAGGAAACCTATTCTTCTTTAGCTTGGACCCACATATACCTGCATATGGCCTCCCTCCACACACAATTGGAGCACTCCTTGCATCCACATAGCTGTACCAGTTGTGAACCAAAGTAGGAAAGGAATTAATAAAAAATCTTCACAGTGATGCAGCACTTTTTGTTCCTTCAGTTTTATGCAGATGTGCCATGTCTGATGCCACAGAAGGCATAAAATGGGGATCCTAATATAAGAAGCAGATACTCCACCATGCAGTAAGGCACAAGCAAAACCAAGTCCTTTCAGCACATGCACTATGTACATTAACCAGTGCTAATTCAAATTCCGCGGTGCTTTCTCATGATCAAAAAATAGGCATTAAAGGTGACAACACCCAATTACTTCTAATAATTCCTTCTGAAATTCTGAAAGTAGTTCACTAGGAGATCTTTAATGTTTTTGTAAATGTGAACTGACACAAAAACTCGGAAATTGATTTGGCCATGCAATTAAACACAAGCCTTATTTTTGTTGCATTACAAATCTGGTAAAGTACTCCCAGCTCAAATGCTCCTGACCTGTCCCACGTCACTGAGAGTGTTACCACTGACTTCAAAAGAGTACTGGCTTTTCACCTTTTTCTTTCAACAACTGCTATCTCACGGGCTTCTTCTTTTGTTGCTTTGTAGTCTTGCTAACTTTGCCCAGTTTTTTTTTTTTTTCCTTCTTTTTGTCCTTGCATTGCTCAGATTGTAAGTCATATCAGGCCCACTCAAGCAGCGTGATATTTTGAAGATGCATTAAAGAGCAACAGGCAGCCACTCCCTTACATGTATTTTTCAATTTTTTAGATTAATATATTTATTGATGATTTAATTTGGCCTGAAAACTCAGTGAGAGATGGGATTGAAAGGAACAACGATCTAAAAATAACCTATACAGAATTCTGGAAAAAGCCATTCATAAATATTGTTGGCATACACAAGCAGCATCCAGATTGTCATTATTCACAACAATTATACTACACTGAGATGTAAAACCCACTGAATTTGAGATGAGTTAGTTTATGACTGTTAGAAAGCCTTAACTACTGTAATGAGAACAATCATCAGTACAAGGCAGTGGTTTTTCTATGCAGGCAACAGGGACATATTGTATGAACCTGCATCTGAATTTAGGATGGAAAAAGTACTTGCAGAAGCTGTCCTGCTTAGTTAACCCTACAGTCACCAGATTAAACAAACAAATTAACAGATATCTGAGTCCTATTATAAAACTAGTTCAAATTGTGAAATATAAATCCTTATCCAAAGCAGAAAGTATTCACAGTCCACATCCTTTTCCCTTTACCACAAGACTCAGTGTTATGCTCCTCCAATACTCCTCATTTCTCTTACAGCAATATAAGTAATATATATTATAAATAAATATATAAGTAATTTGAGAAGTAATCCTGAGTTGCAGTGATATGGATATGATAACTTTAAAAACGAGGCATGCAGAATGCCTTCAGATTTTAAATTTTTATTCAGCAGCTTTATGGGAAAAATCAGAGGATTGGAATTGATTTCTTATTCCTATGTCACTAGTTGACATGGGCCTCAAGCTGTGGGTTAGGCAGTGATGCCTAAGGGAGGCATTCCTGTAAGAGTGGAATTAGCTCAGAACCCAGATGGCTTTTGATGGCTCAAAGCCTGATAAACTCAATGAACCTTCTCTTGATTTGTTAAATACTTTCTGCTTAGCAATAGAAACTATTTGGAAAATGAGTCAAAAAATCTGACAGAAATAAGGCAACAAAATTAATTTTATATAAATATATATATGTATACACACACATACATATATATATATATATACATATATATATATATGTACGTATGTATCCAGGAAAACAACTTATTTGCATTATGTACTTTTCACATACAATAACTTATGATCACATTAGAAATATACTCTGGGTAACGTTCATGGGCCAAGTTCACCTTCTTTGCTGTCCATAGTATTGCACCTGCATACAGCAATGATGGATTTGACACCTGGTCCTTCTTGATGACAATACTACATCAAATGCAGTATCAGAGAATAACCATTGAATGTCAGATATTATACCATTTTGAACTAGAATATTGGTTTGTTTTTATATTACAGTAAGTAGTTTATTGCTTCTAATGACCAGAAGGTACCTTATGAAGACAGCTTAGATGTTGGTAACACTTTTCATATACTATGTTATGGACCTTGAAACACTGAGGTTGGCAGATCACAATCTTTAAGTTATTTTTCTTCTTCTTTATTTGCTGTTTGCATTTTGATTTGCTGAATGCACATGCAACTAGTGATTTAACTGTGCCAGAAGTGATATGTCAAAAATATTTAGGAAAACTTACTGTTTTGTTTTACTGAAGTCAGGCATGAATGGCATGCAGTAGATTGCAAGTAAAACCAAAAAGACATCCATTTTCAAAGAATATATAATCTCCATGCACATGTAAAATGTCTCTTACAAAAATCATTAATTTTTGTTAAAAGTGTGCCTTTTCGCCTCTTTTTATACAAGTGTACATGCAATTACCTGACCAAGCTAAAACTATTTACAAAATTTCATAATACAATACATCTTTTAAAGTGAATAATACATGAAAGGCCAATATTTTCTGTTGTTTTGTAACACTGTACAAGATTAAAAATAAGGCATTATAATACAGGTTTATCACAAATTAAAAAATGTTGGTTTTCACTGTAATACAAAACTCTAACTTGAAAGAACATTATGGCTAAATAGTCCTCCTGCCTGGGCAGAACACGTACAGAATCTGGACTTGCTGATGTAAAGAAAATGCATTCTTTCTGATACAAGCAGGAATCCCACACAGGAAAATGATTCACGCTACTTACTAATGTGTTCAGAACTCTTCAAAGCACTGAAATGGCACAGGTCATATACTGTTTCCCTTCAAACAGTGACACCCAGCTACTTTATTTTGCCTTACAGAAAAATTACAGGCAAAAGTGTGAAAGAGATTTAGGTGCACGACCTACTCTTGGTTACAGTGTTGTAAAATATTCAGTTCAGTATTGACATGAGACATTGCTATAACCACAAGCAGAACTTGGCCTATAGAAGCTCAACTCCTGACCTTCACAAGCATTCTAAACTGGTGATTGCTGCAGGCCCTGTAGATACATAAAGGATGCAAATTCAGCCCCTAACAAGCTGAAGCTTTTGGCTCTCAATCTCACCTAGGGAAAACAAGGGAAAGTTTGTGTGTGTTTTGGTGAAGATAAGGGAGTGTCACTTTCCACAGTGGGAAGCAGCTACAAAAAACTATGCATTTTACAGGCTGGGTAAAATAGCTTTCTAGTCAATGTAAATGGAATACGTTTGAAAATATCCAGCCAGTAATTCAGTGGAATGCCAGTTTGTAATCTCAGCAGAAAATAATAATTAAAAAATCATTTGAAGATAAAGGTAGTACAGGAACAGTAACAAATTAGCTCCCAAAACTAAAGACCTCTGACACTTATATTCTTACATAAAGAATTAAAGATTTCAATTATTAATATTATCTGAAAGAGAAAATGTGCATACTGATGTGAAATATTGTGCTTGCTATTGACAGACAATGACATGTCAAAATGGCATCACTTTGTTGTTGGGCTTGTATCTGTTAATTGTTTCAAGCTAACAGCTGCACAAAACAGTGAACGGAAGTACAGGAGGCTATTCTGCCCACAAATAAACAAGTTAGTATCCTCAGATAAACATTAGGGACTTTTGGTTGCTGTGGGGCAGCCTCCTTGATGTGGCTACAGCAAGGTTGCCCAGGCAAAAGTTACAGCACTTGACCAGAAAATTAATATATGCAAGACAAGAAATACAACTGCATGCAATTTGACACAACACAACTCCCATAGAAATCCAAGGAAATCTTTCTGATGATTTTCATGGATATTGGAGTGGGCCACATACTATCTTAGGTCAATTGCCAATAAATTTTTGATTATAATCTTCTCTAATTTGGCAGAAAATGTGCATTTGTGGGGTTTTTGGAAGTATTACTCCCATGTATATTTCCCTCTCTTTCCATCTGTAAAACTTATTAAACATGTCAAAGAATGCAGAAGAACAAAGAGATTAAATATGTCATTCAAAGGTGTCACATGAGAGTTGAAATTAAACAAATGTAGACAGAAAAGGAAAATTAAATGAATAGGGAGGGAAAGCATAAAGGTAAGAGCACAGCTTCATAACATCATGATTTCAATGGGCATTTAGCTTTCCCTGTTGAAAATGATAGGCTTCTGAATCCTGCCTATTATTTTTATATGATATTTGACTAATTTGTGCCTTAGCTGAACTTTTTTCTTAACTTTGTACTGCTCGGTCCAGGACTACACAGTAGTATATAGTTATCCCCACAGTAAAACCAGCAACAACAACCATAAAAAAATATGAAAAACATTAATGATAGGATAATGATGCTAATGATAATGAACTTAATGAGAATGATGTTAACCCAGTCTATTGGAAGGTGTCCCTGCCTATGGCAACAGGCTTCTTCCAACCCAAAGCATTCTATAAATCTATGACTTAAAGTCTGGAAACTAAGTCCAAATACACCATCATTGATTCTGTAAGCTAGGAACATACACACCAGCTTGTCTGCAGTACCAAGAAGCCATCTGGGTCCTCTCAGCCTGCTCTGGGAGGCACAGACCTCCTGCAAAAGTGCAGAATGAGAAGCTGATGATGGACTGTGACTGGTCCTTTCCATTCACCACAGAAAACATTCTTACAAAAGTTGCATGCCTCTTTTGGCTGTTGGAAAAGAGGATCACACTTGGAAAATCTTTGGACTAATTCTACTTAATTAGCACCTGCTAATAATCTAAAATGTTAATATGAATAATCTAGATTTACCTTGCTACATGATCTTCCAATGACATTGCCAGGTTGGGAATGGGTCTGGGTAGGAGAACAGTCACAAAAATATCAGCAGAGGGGACAATTCATTTGTGCTCACTGTTCATTTAGTGATCAAAGAAACAATGACAAGATGCCTGTATCTTGAGCCTAATCAAAAGAATAACAAATAAATAATTTCATTGCAAGCTTTTGGGTGGGTCAATGGGTGTATTTGGTTGAAGTGTTCACATACTACCAGATCTACGGCTAGGATCTGAAGATGCTTTTATTTTATCAGTAAAATTATACTGATTCAAAAATTCACTGATTCAAAAATTCTGTAGCATGGGGTCTTTGAGAGTGGAACTCTGTGATTAATGCTATAGCACATAATGCTTCCCAACTTGGCTAAATATTTAACTTACATGTGTGATGATTTAGTTTTTATAAACCTGTTAGAAAACAACTATGCAGTGTGCTTTACATGAATACCACTTATTCAGTTTAGTTATGTAAATATTTGCTCCTTTAAATCTGTATTCTCCACATGTATATTTTTGAATGACTCAAATCCAGAAATAAATTATTCTAGAAGAATAGCTGTGAACTGAATAGCTCTTAGGGAACTAAAGAAATGCAGTGACTTTATTCAGATCATTCAGGGTGCATATACCCCGTACTGTACAGTTAGGAAGCAGTTCTCAGGTTTTTATAGTTACTTTAATCACAGCATTAACTCTGCCAGCTTTGTAATGAAGCACCTAGCTGACTGGGCATGCAGAAATTAATTTAAAACTCTGGTGAAAACTACTGAAGTCCCACAATAGCCTGATGTCGAGAACAGAAATTCTGCAACATTTCTTTAAGCATTTGCATCTGCTGATGTAGTGCTGTCACGTCACATCACTTTTAACACAAAGGATTACTGCTCCAAAGCAAAACCTGATTAGAGGGGAATCTCTCTTCTTTCCACTGAAATCTGTAACAAAATAGGCCCACCAAAGGGAAATGTGACATCTAGTACAAGAAAGCTTTCTATTGTACAATCTGGAAAACTTCTGCATTCTGGGGTGGGGTTTTTGGTTTTGTGGGATGTTTTTGCTTTTTTTTTGGTCTTTTTTTGGTTGTTGTTGGTTTTTGATCTTGGATTTTGTTTTTGGGTTTTTTTTTGTTTGTTTGTTTTGGTTTTTTTGGGTGTTTTTTTTGTTTGTTTGTTTTTTGGAGGGGGATGATTGTTTTGCTTGTTAAAAGGAAGTTTTACATGTTTTTAGACAATACAAAGTTTTGCTTCTCTTTTGGAAAGCAGTGATGTTAGGTAGCCTCTGAGTCCCCATCAGGACATTCCATCCCCCCATGAAATACACATCCCTCAGCAGGATGACCTGCAACTGCTCCCACCCTGAGTATGGAGTTGCACTCCACATTTCACATCCAGATGATCATTTCAGGATGAAATCATGAAAAATGTGATGTGGGCTGCAGTAAAGAAAAAAGCAGTCAAAATAGATTCCTTTTTATGTAGCTTAAGAGCAGGCCTTGCTCTCCTGGCACACTTACCAATGCTCCTCATTTGGGCAAAGTTTGACTGTGCTTGTTTCTCAGAACGATAGCTTTTTATAATTGTACAGCTTTGAAGAGTGAGTCTGGATAGAATCAAGGTATAATAAAACTGTGGCATAAGTTTAAAAATCAATTAGTATATAAAACTATGTTGGCAAACATACAAATGTCACAAAACTAGCAACAGCAAGTTTGTCACCAGTACAGGACTATTCTTTGAGCTGTTTAGAATGGTAAAGCTAAATCCTGGACCTGAGCCACAGGACTTGTGCTATTTCTAAAGGCCTGAAATAATACCATCCTTCTGCTCCTCAGTAAAATCAGCACTGTATATAAAGGAATGTTTCTATATTGCATAAGCATATTGCTGTGCCTGCAGGGTGGCTCCTCTGTCTTGCACAGAGTCAAATGACCTACAAAGAGGCAGCAAATTCTAAGCTCTATCACGCTTGTATTTTTTTTAATGGAAAGAATATATATTGTTCTTCTGCCTAAAATTTAAGCTTTGTGGTTTATCTACTTCATATCCTAGTGTCATGGTTTGATTGAAAGTTTTTTGAAGTTTTTGGAGCATGCAAGGAAAATTTAAAAAGATATGTAGGGTTCTGTAATTAGCTGAATCCAGTCTTCATTAATCTGCCATTAACCACACAATAACCACTGTTCTCATTGTGTTAACTCATGCACTGGGAGCACAGCTTCTCAAAGTCTTGCTGTAGCCCTGGAGAGTCTCCAGGTGTCCCACATTCCATGGTTAAATGCAGCTTTGCTAATCCCAGGCCCAACAATGCTGGCTATGACAGAAAGAGAAATCTCTTTGCTTTGTCACTGCAGGTGGATGTGTAAATAAATACACATTTTTATGTTTATCTCTATAAATCTCTACTAAGTCTACACAGAGCTGTTTGTATATGTGCATATATAGATTAAAACATATATATACACACACACACACATAAATAATTTCTTGCACATGTATCTAATTTTTTTTTTCATTTACTGTTTAAAAATGCCAAGAAAATATTCCTCATTTCCAGAAAATCCCGTTTTGACTTTTCCTAACAGAATTGCTAGCCCTTATATGTTCCGTCCCAACAGTTCATTACACAGTCCCCAAGTTCTCTTTGGTTGGGCTGTAGTGGTCCTTGGTTAATGCCATGGTCTATGACTTCTGACTTCTTGGTAAAAATTCAGGCAACCATTGCTCTCCAAGTTCACTGAAAGTGGCACAACCAAATCTCCTTTGTTCTATGCCTCCTTCACAGCTGGCACAGAAGGAAGATAATGCAGTGTTTGGTTTGTGTGAGTGGCAGACGCTTGGCCTGCTCCAAGCCCAGGTTTTGCAGTAAAGCTAGCAACTGAGGACACCGATGGACAGCTGGTGCCCAGTTTTGTTTGAATGTTTGCTCTCCCATAAGGGTACATTTTCCGCTCTAAGTTTAAAGACCGTGTTTGGGAATTATTTCCATCAGCCTTTCCTTCCAGGAAATAGGTCAACATTTCACCTTTTCCCTTTACACTGACTTTACCCCTGCACACGAATTCATAACTGCACCTTTTTAATATCCGCTGAACTTCTTCTGTCACCTGAAAACAGAAAAAAAAAAAAGAACAATTACTTTTTTCAGTTCATGTAATTGGCCACCCCTCCCCATTTTACTTCTCTGTCATGAAATATGCATAAGGAGAATGGATTAACACCAATAGCTGCTCTCAGGCTGACTTAGAATTTTCTTTAAGAAGTAAAGATCACTGGTCAAACTGGAATCTGAGAAGCAGAATTTCTGGTCTTGTGTTAAATAAATAGACAGCCAGATTAAGGTCCATCCAACAGAAATATATAAACAAACTGTAAAATGAATTAGTTCCAGTGGCATTAATTTACTGCAGAAGATCTCTCAGTCCCTGGAGATTAGACAGGTATTTTGGATAAATGACTGTAATGGTTCACTGAGCTTTTGAGAGGCACACCATAGGTTCTAGTCAAGTTCTAGTAGAACAATGATGTTCTTTGTCTGTGTCGCCTCTCCAATCCAAATTATCCAAGCAATTTTTATAGCTACTTAAAATGTAGTAAGATGCAAATGGACACAGATTCTTTCCTTGCAGGTCTTATGCAGGCAAAATTTCTACAGCACAAGAACTGACAGTGTCAGCATTCCCAGGCTTGCTCCAACTGTGTAATGAAGCAGAGAACTCTGTTTCTTCTGATGGAAAATGATTTCTTTGAGGATTTCATTGTCTCCAAGGAGTTAAGTGTATAAGACAGAAAACAACTATACCTCTGATGGTGAGTCATCTGGAGAACGTTGCCCTCTCTGTAAGAACACAGTGAGGCTGAGTTTTCTAAGTGGTCTTGAAAATGTAACCACATATAAAATGGGAGGTATGTAAAGTTTGCAAAGCTGTCTTAGAATGCACTCACCTGAATCTTTCCCTGCACTCCAGTACTATCCATCCGGCTGGCAACATTCACAGTGTTCCCCCAGATATCATACTGTGGTCTTCTGGCTCCAATGACTCCCGCCACTACTGGCCCAACATTAATACCTAAAATTAAACAATGGGTTTGGTTTCAAACACTACGGCATATTATCCAAGGGTAACAGGAATCTGGCAAAACAGATTTGACAGAAGTACTTTAGAATTTTTTTTTGGTAATAGGATAATATACATTAACATCATAATGCTGAGTCAGGGGAGGCTTAGGTTAGATGTCAGGAAAAGGTTTTTCACCCAAATGGTGACTGAGCACTGGAACAAGCCCTCCAGGGAAATGGTCACAGCAACAAGCCTCACAGAATTCAAGAAGCATTTGAACAATGCTCTCCGGCATATGGTGTGACTCTTGGGCTATCCTGTGGAGGTCCAGGAGTTGGGCTTGATGATCCTGATCGGTCCTTTGCAATTCAGTATATTCTATGATTAAATTGATGCCAAGTGGACTTCTGCATTTGTAAAAGGTTTTAGAAACACAACGAAGACATTGCTCGAGATATCTTACTGGAAATGCAATATGATAGACAACATAAAAATCTTATTCTTCTATAGATTTTGTTGGTTTAAAGAAAAGAAGAAAAGCAGTGGTAGTGCAGAATTTAGCTGTAAACATGACAAGCTGTTAAAGATCTTTAATTGTTTCCTAAAACTTCCACTGCAGTTGCACATATAAAGCCTTTTAATGGAGGTTTTCCAAGTGGAACAAAAATAATGTTCTGGAATACACAAGGATTGGGGTAAGGGAAGTGTGTCATGTTGGTTGTTAGTACTAGACAACTCAGGTCACAGAGCCAGTGGAAGAAGAAACTGTATGTGAAAATGGCTCAAACATCTCTTTTGGGAAACTGCAGAGCTTGATTCTACATTTCTGACTGATTTTAACACCTTTTTGGGAAGATAAAAGAGGATGTTACTTCTGAGTGCCCTGGAGAGCTGTAGGTACTAAGCCCTGCATGGGACTGTGCAAGGGCTTTCCTAGGCAATTTATGGAGAAGAATGGGGATTAGATATTTGATCCATTCTGAACCTGGAAAGACCAGTTATAACAGAGTTCAAAGAGAATTTGGGATTTATAATTATTAGGATGTACAGGAGGTCAAAGATGTATAACTCTCCTACTGCTGCCTTTGATGTCTTTGGTCTTTCTCAATCTTCTGCTGCTAGCAGCCTCAGTTTTCCCCCTCTCCAACCCATTCTCACAATTCAGCCATAAAATATATAGAGAAAGAAGCTGGAGAAAACTATCAGTGTTAGAACATGCAATGAAATGAAAACAGCAGTGGAAGTACCACGGGAGAGGAGCAGGATACGTGAAGAAAGGGAAGCAGGGAACTTGATCTCTAAGACGGCTGAGAGAAACGACTCTGAGTGGTAAGAGGTAATAACATGTAAAGGATGGCATGGGAAGGGTTGTGTTGTGAAGACCAGAGGACTTGATTTGTTGGAGAAAACAGGACTGGTTAAGGTCATTTGGCATCTGTGGACAAAAAGCTCCCATACACTTTTAATACCAAAAAAGGTTTTGCAGATCCAAGTTAAATTAATAGCTAATACGGTAAGACCCAGTTTTCAGCAGCTGTCCAATGCAACACAGTGTAAGCCACAAGACTGGGTACAATAGTACTGTATAAAATTCATGGTGCAGTTCCCGTTTAGGGGTGCCTAGATGAGGTAAACACACTGGAATTGGACACAATTACAATTCCTTAAAACTAATGCACACCATCCAGCCTGCTGACTTTCTACATGGATGTGACTCTCTCACTAATGGAGAATTTTGAGTTTTAATCATGAGTGAGGACAGGTAATCCTTTGCTGACAGAAGGAAAAGCCAACAAAAAACAATATTCTGCTTGTGTGATAATTGTAGAAACGTGACTTACCGACTCGTAGGACAAAGTCGTTGTAAGACTGATAGTTGATTTCATCAAGAACATCAAACATCTCTATTGCAAAATCTGCCAGTGTACTCAAATGAGAATAAATTGATTTTTTAGCCTAGAAACAAAATAGTGTTGCACATTAGATTTGTATGGTACTGAGATGCAGGTGAAATACCAAAGTGAAAAATAATGAGAAGCTCAAATAGATGACTTCTGAAAAGAATCTAACCAATTTTTCTGTTTTTGAAAGGAAACTTTTGATGGTAGCTACAGCACATGCATTCTTTTTTTCTGCTATTTTTTTTTCTTCTCTCTCTCTTTTTGGTTTCTGGGAAGAATGGAAAGCAAAGTTCCCATGGTAAAGTGGTTCTGTTGCTAGAGAGCTGCAGATGTTTGTTTTGAGTGTGGCAGGGAATATAACCTGATTTCTTACAAAACTACTTTGCCTGATGATTATTAATAACTATAGTTTCTGCACTCTTCTCCCTTTGGGGCTTTTGCTAGCTCCCAGCTCCCATGGGGTGCATGCTGTTCCCATTCACAAAATTCCTATTAGGTTTAATCCTGTGAGATGCAGAACACCCCTATGTTCTTCCTTTCCAGGCAAGCTGAAGGGAGTTGTTACAAAATGTATCTAAATAAACTAAAGCAAAAAACCCAAAAGGGATCAAATGAAATGCTGAAGTAGTAACTTGTAAATAAAACCCCAAACATAAGAAAATAATTTTTACAACTTCAATCTAAATAAACTGTGGAACTAATTTTCAGAGGATATTGTGAATTCCAAAGCTCAGCAAGATTCTAACACAATTCTCAAGCTTATGAAAGATTTGTTTGCTACAAAGTAGTAAAAAGCTAAGCAGCATATTATTAGAAAGTGGAAAGGAGAGGATTGCATATTTCTTCTGTAACTTGTGCCCTTCCCCCAATATCTACCTTTAGTTTAAGACAGGTTACTAGTATAAACCTTTGACATGACTCAATATGACTGCTCTTATGTTCTGCTCTTATTTGAATAAAAAATATGAATTTTGGAACAAATTTGCTAAGTGAAAGTGGGCTAAAGGTAGGATATGGTGAAAGAAATGCAGGGTCAGTGGCAGCTTCAGTAGGGTGTTGCACAACAGAACTGTGGAAGCTGGCATGAGATGAAAGCTTGCTGACTTTTTGCCATGATAGTGAGATTTTATAAATGCAGTGCTTAACAGTGGCTGACAAACCTGAGAAACAGGTTGCTATTTGCTTTATTCACCTCAGTTTGAAAGGGTTGCTTCATGTGGCTGGGAAATTCACAAAAATTAAAGTGCTGACAAAAATTTATGAAAGTCATCTGTGTGCCAGTCCCAATTTTTGGGAAGGATATTTTTATTTACCCACCTGGATGTCTGGCATTCTGCTTCTTGCAATATGAACTAGCTAGCTCTACTCTTTTCCAGAATCACCAAGACAATGAAGAACAAGAATTAAGCTTAAAGAGCTGATGGATACATTTCCAACAGAGAAGGAAAAAATATTCAGGAGCAGGGAGGAAGTCGGACATAGTTTTATTTTATTTCTAATCTTCTTTATGTTTCTTATCTTCTATTTCTTTGCTGTCCAATGAATGCTCTCTTTTCCTGCAGTGCCCTTCAGGGTTGCAGGAGAAAGGACAAATACTGAGTGTGTTGCCAGTGACAGATGCCTCTCAATAGGATTAGGGCAAACTCTTTTGAACCTGCACTGAAAGAACACCACAAAGCTAGGACCCTGGTGAAGTCAGGATCCTGGTGAAATACAGACACAATAAATTTATACTGTGCAAAAGATCTACAAAGACCTTGGCTTGTGTGTTGCCCTGCTGATGTAACTGGCAAGCAATTATTTATTTAAACATCAGAGGAGTAGTTACTGGAAAGACTGCCCAGAGCATCACAGCAAAGTCACTGTGATAGAGGCAATGTGAATTTACTGGAGTCACCTGCTGAAGTCAAACTGCAGAAACAAAGAGTCCAATAAAATATGGGATAGAAATATTTAACTTCATCAGGGTACTGGACTCTTAAGTGTATAAATATCCTTAGTTAAGAGCAAAATGAACCCCATCCACTGCTTTCTGCTCATGTCCAAATTCTAGTATGAAATTAGTGATTCACAATCAGAGGCTGTGCTGGATTTTCTGTTGAAGTTGGGACACTCCTGGAAGAAGGCAGACCAGTAGCACTTGAGTGTCTTATGGCTCCCCATGGACACATATGACTCCATGGGACTTCCCAGGAACTTTGTGAAGCTGGCAGTTATTGCCTGTGCCTGACAGGCCATCCAGGATTATCAGACTTCTAATATATAGGTGCATGCTGAAGAACTGTTGGGAAACTGGCAAGAGGATGTGAGTCATTTCTATTCATTTGCCTCATATGAACACTAGGGAGAGATCACAGAAGAGCCGAAACCCTAAGTTAAAGTCATTGACTGTTTCATACAGGTTTTTTTTTTTTGTGGAATACAGAATTTTAAGTAAATTCTACGTATACAGAAAAGGTCAAAATTTGCCCCAAGATTTAAGAGGAAGACAGAGTACTGTGCAAGATCTTCTGCAGTGATTTAAAATGCATTACTATCATAAGCTCAGAGCAGTATCTTCAGTATTGAACTAACTCAGCTGACCCTTCACTCAACAACTATAAAATACAAGAGACAAACATGTTTAGGTTTTGGAACATATGCTGCCAAAGTTACCCAATAACACAGTTGTTTTGAGGATTATAGTTCAAAGAGCATTTATAGCAGACACCCAAGTATGCCATTGCCTCTTTGCCTCAGGTCACACACTGAAAAAATTTAAAGGATCAATGTTTTTTTGCCTGTCTCAGAACCCATGAGTCAAATATTTCAGGATAAATAGACTTTTTTTTGTAATGTATAGATTTCTAGGAATGATACAAAGGAAAACATCAGCTGGAAATACTCTGCAGATCAGAGGGTTAGTTGCATGTGATATACTCCAACATGATTCTAACAGTTGATTTCAATGTGGTCTTGTTTTTTATTTACTTAGCAGGGATAATTGCTGCTAGAAAGTCCACAGGGCATCTTCTGGCCTTTTTTGCTTCTGCCTTCTAATTTCGTGTTATTTTGCAATGCCTTAACCATATGCACAAGTGTATTCAACATATGTTTACAACATATGTACGTGCATATCAGAACAAGGGAGAGGTGTCTGGAAATTCTGGATAGATGAGGTGAGTGGATTGATTTAATTTTCATTCTATTCTTATTAATTTTATAAAACTTTTGTGATTTAATTTATTAGTATAATTGCTAACATGCATAGTACTCTGTATACAATACATTTAATACAATGCCCACTGCGTTTTCTGACTTTCCAGATTCTGCTTTCAAATCTAGGAAATCTCTGTTCCAAGACAGTAACTTAAGGTAAGAACAACACTCAGGGGTAGTAAGGAGGATACAGAAGACTTGTGCCACAGAACTAGTGGGTTTGAAATCACCTTGACTTTTTTTATAACTACATAATTAAAGAGGTAAAAAGACTGCTAACAGTAGAGCTGATTTGGAGGGACCAGGGTAAAGTGCAGTACTGTACCTAGCACAAAGTTCCAGAGCATGATGGGGGTTGGGACAGGATGTTTCTTTTAGTTGTACATTACATCCAGATTTCAATATTAAACAATATATGGAAAAATTGCATTTTAATATTCTTCTGCTAGTTTTGCAGCAATTCATTACACCTAGAGTCTCGTTTTCCCTGCATCTTACAAGGTCATCTAAGACAGCAGGTTTAAAACACTACCACTCTGATTTGGAGGCTTTTATACACCAATTTGTGGGGAATCCAAAGCTGCAGACAATGAAATTACAAGTAAAGACACATAAGCAAATGTGGTAGTCTTTCTTTTCATGCTACAGCTGTTTAAATTTCACATTCCAAACATTGTAAAGAAGTCATACAAGTTATCAATAATCATACAGAATTAGTTGTGTTTCTGATATTCCTCTGGAAATTGAAGGAAAATGGTTCCTTCACAAAAGACTGTTGTATAAAACCTTCTTACCTTAGTTCCTGAAGTAGGTACGAGTCCCACAGCTGCCATATATGTACTTCCAATTGTCTTGATCTTTTCTATGTCCTTATAATATTCTTTGTCCATAAGCTTTGTTTAAAACATAAAACTGTTAAATATTACATAATATTTTAGACAAGCAACCATAGTTATCAGACAACATGTGCAAGTTCATTAAACCATATTATATTTGCTAAGTTGAGGCTTGCCCACTCTGAGATCATTGAAAAAACTGACATTAACTTCCATTTTGATACTTTTCCTATATCAGAGAAATTTTAGGTCAGATTCATGTTCCTAAAAGTACAAATTTGGCACTTTGGAGAAGTCCAATGGATACCAACTATGATCAAATAGGAAGTTTACAGTACTGTTTTATTAAACAGTTCAAGATTCACTGAGTTACTACATATAATCTAGTTGACAGTAATTTGGTGGAACTGATATGGTCAAAAGACAAAATGTTTAGACCTTACCTCATCAAAATCAGCAATAATTTCATTTAACAGGCGTAAACATTCCACTCCCATATTATTGCCATCCAATTCAATGTAGAAATCATTGAAATTTGGTATGGAAGCAAACATCACTCCCACTTGTGAATATGATTGGTAATAAAGGTCCTGTAGTTCATAAGCAGATATAATTTTTATTTTAAAAGATTAATCTAAACTAAATTATCATTATTATTTCATTACTACATTATTACTAAATTACATTATTACATCATTATTACTAATTCTACTGCTAAGAAATAGCTAGGACAAAGGCCATCAGTTTTTCTAGAGAGAAAATCAGACTCTTTAAAATAACGTTGAAAGATGTCTTCACCCAAGTCCACAATAGAAAATTAACACCTAAGGTATGAAACCCATATAAAACTACTTAGGTTTTGGGTTTTTTTTCCTGTTTAGACATAGAAGAAGTGTGTGCAAACTTGAAGAAAGTCTTAACAGTTATAGAACTTCTATTGTATGAGAAAAATAATTACATTTTTTCAATTTTCTTTTAAAATAGGAGATGGAACAATTTTATCCTGCAGTACAAAACCAGCTTCACTCCTTCAAGTCTTTCCATGTGTTGTGGAGTCCTATATAATATAATGCTCTTCTGTATGGTAAGGTTTCTGCTTCCAAAAATTTGGAAGGCTCAAAGAAAGCAAAACCACTTTTCTTTGGTTCAAATTCTTTGACCCAAACTCTTAAGAGCAGTATCATGGACCTTATGGCTACTCCGGTGATGAAGGTTTTCAGATGACCAGAAAGACTCTTGTAAGGGCTTCCTGAACCAATTTATTTAGGCACTGCAGCCATTTATGTTAATATTCATCTTCCTTGAATATGTAAAATTCTCTATTTGTAACTTTAAATAGATGGCTTTGGTAATGGTACCATACTTCGCAGAACTAGAGTGGTTAATACAGAAGTGTCTGGCAGTTTATACATTTCACCATTCAGAACCAAACTGAGCTCATGCAATACTGTGAAAAATTCCAATATCCTACATTGATTGGAAAACAAAAAGAAGTGATTTATATGCAGGTACTTGGTTACATTGATGTTAAATGACAATCTTCCCTTATCCTGAATTTTATTAATATTCTTCTGAGAAGGAGGACTGTACAGCAAAAGAAATAATCTCAAACTAATTCTTGAACACAAATTTTTACAAAGCTACTATTTCTACATGAGCAAAGTTTTTTTTCCAAGCCTCTCTTGAAAACATTCACTGAAAGCTGACCCAAGGAACACAGGGCCACATCCATACAGCATGTATTTAAATTTTATCTTGATTTACCATATTTCTTGGATTAGACATAAGAAAGTGCTGTGCAACATGGGCTGGCAACAGGTTGAAAAGAATTCTTTTATTATCCAGCTTGACTCTCTCCATATCATCTCTCTCTTCTTCTGCCTGTTGGGATAGAGGAAAAGAAAAATCTTTCCAAAAAGAAAAAAATAGCTGACCCTATCAAATAGCTTCTATTAATTCATCCTTTGGAATTAAACTAAACAAAATGGAGAGTGGCAAAGTAGAGTGAGAACAATTCTCCTGTACCATGCTTCTACATTAGGCAAAATCCCCTTAAGTCCTTGGTAATTGAAGCTAAAGTCTCTGGGCTGTTTTCAGGGTTTGATCAGCTAAGTGCATCGGTATCTTCTGTAGTTCCCTGTTCTTTTAAATAGACCCTTGATATGTTTACAGAGTGAAAGACAGAATAATCCCAGTTAAGTCACATTGGCCTTGGAGGCCAATTACTTCCCAGGTAGTCCAACGCAGTCACAGCAGTATTCGATCCATCCTTCAAAAAAGGGAAGCCAGTGAGAATCACCAGTGTTTAAAGCAGATCTATGCAATTTGCAGTAAAATTTAAACAAATTTGGTAAGACAATAACTTCAACAGAGAAAAAGATTTTAAAATTGAACATCCTTAAGAATGATGCACAATTAAAAAAAAATATATAAAGTTAGTAAACATTTCTAGAGATTGTTTTAATTAGGCTGATGTTTGTCATGAAAACATATATAGTTCCCTTGAAAGAGAAATTCTGTTATTCATGTGAATGACAGCATTCAGAAAGAGTGCTTAGGAGTTAACTCATCTGAGGACCCTAACTGAAGAAATTGGCATCTTACTACAAGTGCTTGATTCACAGGAGGTAGAACAAGTCATACAATAGGAAGCCATTCTGAAAATCAGACCCCTTATTTGAAAAATATTGACTATCTAGGCATCTCATTTGGGACTCTTAGGTCTGCAAATTCCAGCCTAGTCCTTTGTAGACTCATCTGCAAAATTACTTCTCCGGAATTTGCTCCTTGTTCTTAGAGTGACTTCTGGCCTCGCACTGATAGCAGTTAGAAAACACTTGATCAGTATCATATAATTAATCTCACAGAAATCACAGCTTATTCTTAGTTCCTCAATCACACTCACAAATATTCTACTGTGATACCAATGTGATTTTCTTATCTAATTTTGTTAATCTAATTACAGTCAGTAGAAGACTGGGAGGCCAAATTCTCAGTCATTGTTGAGAAACCACAATTGCATAAACCACTGATGAATATTTTCTAATCTTTCTTGGTGTCCTATTTATATGTGGAATTTGGTATACTGATATATTACAAAGTCCACATAATTTCTCAGTATCCATTCCTTTCTAAGTAAGTGAAAACCACTCACCTCTTACCTCTGATTAGTCTAACAATATTGTTTCATGTGATTTTCTTTTTGCAGGAAGCTGTTTTATTTTCCATGACAAAACTTAGGAAACAACTTTTTTATTCAAATAACACAGTCCGCTTTGCCCTGCAGGTTATTCTGTGTTTTAAAATTTCTTTACAAGCAGAAAGAATTCTGAAAGAGAACTGATTTTATAAACATAAATTCTTCAGGAATTGTTGCCTTTTTAAATAAATTCTCAGCTCCTGCTCTAGTTTGTGCAATAAGAAACAGAATCTATGCCGGAGGTGAAATATCAGTAAACTTTAAATATCAATTGAGTTTTGCAAGAAACATACCTGAAGCTTTTATTCTAAATATCTATTTCCTGTTTGTGAGCTATTTTCTTGACACTTCTTTTGCTATTTAAATTTCACATGCTCTTTTCTTAAAATATCCTTCCCCTGTTTTGGTGGTAACTCTCACTTCTATAAACATGTGAAATGGCCTCTGGCATTTAGTTTGACTGTTGGAATTTAAATGTTTAAAAGGAAAAATAAAAAGATTCTTCAGTTGAAAATCCAACTCAAGCTGGCAACTCCATTTTTACATCAAGCTGGAATATGGGAAATTTTATTCTGACAACAGCAAAGAGATTTGTGAACTGAATTGATGCTCTTAATAAATATCCATTCGGGGCTTCCTTATGCATTCCTCTGTTTTTTGAACAAGAACTTTCTTTGTTACTTTCTTACTAGGAATGTTAAGCTTCTCAGTTAACCTACCAATACAATATGGGGCAGAATACCATCCTAAAGAACAATACCCTTTTGAGTCAGGATGTAGAGATTTCTGGAATAATCAAAGGAATCATGTAGGGGTAGGTAGGTGGAGTAATCGTTTGATGCATTGGATGGATAGTGATTTTGCTCAATCACTGGCAACTGCTGTTGATTTATGATCTGAAAATATCTGATCAAATTCCTCTGCCTTGTCCAGTTGTGGACCAAAGCGTTCATTTTGGAAAAAATGATTGAAAAGATTCTTCAGTAAACCAGTCATTACATATGAATCACAACAAAGGTTGCAGAGCAAGGAACAGCCATGACTAAGATGTGGAGAAATGAGCTCTTGAGTGAAAAGCTAATGGCTGAAATCAAACTATCAGAGACATGTCTGAAGGGGTGGCAAAATCATCTAAGAGCAGGGAAAGGCATTAAAGATGTCACCATTGCTAATGATGAAATCCTACATTTCCAACACACCTAGCAAGTGTCTCTTCCCCTCTTTGGATGCAAAACTGTTAACTAATTTTGACTCTGAGACGGTTCAGTTGCCAAAAATGAGATTGTGGGAAAACGATTGGAAGTAAAGATAACTTTATGGAAAATATAGGGGGAAGTATGATTTCTAATCCCTGGATGGAACACAGTCAGCACACCCAACTTCCCATACAGAATACAATCTAGGGGGGACTAAATGGAGGGTGGAGTGGAGTGGAGTGGAGTGGAGTGGAGTGGAGACACTGCAACCAGGCTCTGTTGAAATCTTTGCACAGGAGGGTACTCAATGGTGCTTTTTAGTTGATAAGCCACATAGCATCTGGAAACCAAGGGAGATGTAGGAAGATGTCCCGCTGTTGAATTGGCAACCATGGCAAAATCACCCTCCTTGGATTGACATATATCCCCATCCCAAGGTTATCTCAGATACTGTAGTGTAGCATCTGATGTTATCTGCCTCCAAGGCACAATCTCCCCTCACTGGGTAAGATGTATGACTCATGTCACCCAGGCTTTGCATAAAATTAAAGAAGTGGTATAAAAGTGAGTTACGAAAGGGGAGAAGACTCCATCCTAACTTCTGGGATCAGTTGGCAGGCTGAACCCCTCTTCTCCCCCATATGGACACCTATGGAGTAAGAAGTGTACTCTATGCATGCTGAATGATTATCTGGATAGCTCTAATTGGGGATTAGAGCTTGTCAGTATATTGCTTTGAATACATTTTTGCAGTCAGATACTATCACCAGCAATCCTCAGACCTTAACTTCTCAACATGTTTTTCATTAATAAAGAGTCATATCCACAAACTGGTAATGTGGGAGACCCAGGAGGAGGTCTCTCTTTTGGCGTGTGACCCTGAAAAAATCAGTTGAACTGCACTCTGATCTAGCAGACTACTCAGTAAAGGATCCCCAAAAAAGGATGCTGGCAGACTGCTTGGGCACAAGGGTCTTGGCTTTCTGAGGCATGGTCAGATTAATCAAACACTAAAGTTTGAGAAAATCTTCCATTTTCACATGTAAAATTCCCTAATGTCATGGAAAGCCCTTGAACAATACTATGGGTAATGGTAGCAAACCCAAAACGGAGACAAATTATGCAAACAGCAGAACAAGGGGAATGCTCTTGTTTTTTCATCCCCTGACCTATTTTGAGCCAAGCACCTCCTAGCCAGCAGAGAGGAATGCACTCTCTCCATGTGTTCTGGGAGAAATTTGTGCTGACAATGGCCATGTGGGGCAATGCAGTGCCCTGAAGACTAATCTGTGTTAGCTCTGCCTGACCTAGCCCCAGAACTAGAAGCAGAACTTTTATGAAATCAGCAGGACATTCCGAGTTACTTTCTCATGTTGAACAGCAAAGGCATATTGTCTTAGACCACACACTGGGTCAATACTGCTGTACAGCTGCTGGTACCCTAGAGAGAGTGTCTGCATGGACTGCACTTAACCCACCCACACACACCATGCCTAACATCGTGCTTTATTATTGAAGTGATCTTTAGGAATATGAACTGAAGTGTACCTCCTCTGCTACTACTGCACAGAGCTCGAGTATCTATCCTCTTGCCTTGCACTGCCTAAGACAGCTCTCATATATCCAGTTCCTCAGGAGCTGCTTGGGGGAAGAGGAAAAATGTCCTTGCGTCTCTCACAAGGGAAGATAAAGGAGTGAAGGCGTAATAAAAAAAGACTTGGTCACGTTCAACAGTGAGGACTCTGAAACTATCCCATCACACAGACATATGGAAGTAAGCTGATTATTTGCATTTTCTGGACCTTTTTCCAGCTTTCTGCTTTCTGCCCTTCAGGAAAATGCAATAAAAACGGTCCTTTCTCCTTCTGACTCATGAGCATCTAGTGCCTACTCTTTGAGCAGTAGACATTACAGGATGCATAGACATTATTCTTCCCAGGCAAAACAGACACTGAGAAGGGAGAAGGAGTACTTGGGGCTGAAAGATTAAAATAGCACAGATCACAGGTATTTACATTCCTGTTGGGAATATTATCCAAACAGCTAAACGGCATCTAAACCTTCATCTACTTGCCCCTATTCCCATTGGTTAATTAAGGAAAGCTGCCAGGATGATATTTATGCAATAGCTATTGGCTCAAAAAACAAGGCAGATTATTGTGAAAAGAAACAAGAAAGAAAATGTATTGGCATGACCAACATAATTTTTCACATTCTGCTGTTTCCTTTTTACCTGTTTGGTATTTGTGGCAACTAGGTCATTTTGTGGAACCCAACTGTATTTGCAGAGCAGTAGTATTTAAAAGCAGGCTTTATTTTTACACTGGACATGGTGACAAAATTTAAAATGTTTTTGGTACTATCACTTTTTACATCAATCTAATTAAGAGCTGCTGTATTTTACATAGCTACACAGAATCCCACAGTTTTTACAATGCTGGTAAATGATTACCCATCCTCTGTTTGGGAAGTGGTCTGAGCACTTGTGTCACCTGACTGTTTAATACGCTTCAACATGCTGTAGAAAAGTCATTGACTAAATAGATACCACACAAAAATACAGTTCTAAGATTCGGTTAAAAAGAAGCTGGGCACCAGTGCCAGAGAAATCTCATTTTTTGTACCTGAAGATGGCACTAAAGCCACAGGGAAGAGACCCATCACACTTTCTGTAGGGCCTGGTTTTTGCATGGAAGTGTTAAGACACTTGGCAAGTCTTGCCTGCAGACGGTAAAATTCATATTTCCTACAAGTGTAATGGACTAGAAAAGACAGCAGAATGATATTCTAGTATTCCCTAAAGAATGCGTCAATCAGTCGTATCATTGTATTATTCTTGTTTTCCTCCCTTGACAAATCCTGGGTGAGTGAGCAACTACATTTTTTGGCAGTTTTAGCATCTTCATGAATTTCTACTTGCATTTATTTGTCCATTCTTTTTTCCTCTCAGTTTTGTTAAATAATTTGCATAATCAAAAGTGATTATCACTCACAAACAAGTAAAATGCTCCTATAGTTATTGTCATATGAGGAACACAGAATTGTTCAACAATGTTATGCAGAAAATTAAATTCTCCTCCTGCAGCCTATTAAAAATATCAAGAAAACAACCAACAGATGTTTTCTGAAAATACTGTGATATTCAGAAAGGTTAAATTTGACACAGAAAAAAATCCTAGCAAAATCAACAAGTCTATAACACCACTGATGTGTCAACAATAAGTACAAATATAAATGTTTTAACAATATATCATCCGTAAAAAGAAATATTTTTTCCACATGATGTACATAAATTCTACTGTATTTTCTGTGTTCTGGTAATGCAACCTAGATGAATGGAAATTAGATTAACTTATCTTGAAACTGTATAATTTTTCTAAATCAGTTTTTCTTGTTTGAAACTGCTTTTCTTCAAAGCACTTTTTTTCCTGATACGTCAGAAAAAATGTGTGGTAGTGTGTGTTCTTCAGACCTTAGTATAAACCACTATGTATCTATGTATTCCTACTGGTTAATTTCAGGATACTTTCACTGCTTAAAATACAATTTAGTAGTACTAGACTGTTGTTCATGATAAAGTAAAAGAAATTATCTATGAAATCCTTTTTATTGCAGCTTATGCCAAAAATGCTTTTATTCATCTGAGAACATTTTTACAGGATTAGCCCAACAATGAATGTTACTAAAAGTATGCAAACAAAGTGCTTGAAGCTTCCAGACAAGCCCTTGAGTCTGAAATTCTCCCAAGATGTCATCCAGCAATTGGAAAGCCTCCTAAAATGCTGAACCATGTTGGAACATCTTCACACCGCAGGGGCCGGCTACTGGGACATGTGAATCCAGCTTTAGCATTTGGTTCATGCAATTCAGTGTCTGCACAAAGAACCAGCACACCCACTTTGCAAAACAGAAAATCTCCATAGGTCCTGTGCACTAAGTTGATGGTCTTTCTAAAACTTCTGTTACCAGAAATATAACCAAGTTAAGCCAACATGATTTAATGGTAAGTAGTACTATGGCTGTAGAGAAACATGACCAAGACTGCTTTTAACCTTATAGAGGGCTCCTGCAGTCCACCAGCCAGAGAAAACTGACTCTTATTTGTCTCCTCTTAAAGGCTGTTAAACAATTCGTAGCCTGGAGTTTGCTAACTATTCAAAGGTGGCTTTAAAATGTAGATATTTCCAATAAATGGTGTTTCCTAAGCTTTTAATACCCATATTTTTACTGTGCTGAAGAACCTAGCAAATAAAGTGTTTTGGGCTTTTTTCACTTACCCATTTGCATAGGTAAGCACCATAATCGCTTCTGTAACATCCATCAGGGGCAGTACTTCTGCATGTTACGTTAATTAGTCTTTGGACTAAACATCAGTTGCAACCAATACACAGAGTGGAAAGCAGAGCACCATTTCTTTCAACATGTTATCCACTATTACTTACTATACAGGGAATGGATCTTCCACTTGGAATTGAGAAGATGAAAGGTATATGCCCAGATCATCTAAGAAGCCAAGAACCTACTCAGCATACTCATTTAAAAAAATGGTAGTTATGTTGATCCCTAAATTCTGAATTTTCTACCTAAACTGATTTTTTTCCTTTCTCATTATCATCATGCAAATCTCACAGACAAGGTGGTACCACATAAGTCTCTGATTTGCAATTGAAAAGATCTGAAAATGGCACTTGATCTTCTCAGATGAAAAGCACTTTTTGAAATGGTACTCGAAAATGCCGCCTGGAGAATATTGAAATTTGATGTCTTATCTTCTCTTATTTCTCCCCATGGAGAAAGTGCATGATGATTTTAACAATAGTGATAGATAACTAGGTATTTTTATATAACCTGTCTCCAAGAAAACAGAAAAAGTTCAAATATCTTCCTTTACCACTGTCCAAGTTCTGGCCTTTCATTAGATGAGCATCCCATACTCCTGTGCTTAAATTTTTAAAATTAATTAATTGCTAATTAAAAGCCAACTTAAAACTAAGAATCTTTAAGCAGTACTTTCACTAGGGATGCAGAGTTTGCCATGCAAGTCACAATAGCTGGAATGATGAAAAGTATTTAAGATGCTGGAACTCACTCTTCATCCATTGAAAGGTCACAGGATAGCAAAACTGGTACATTACTGCTACTCTATTTCAGGGCTAGAAATAACATACAGTAGGTCTTGTATTCATGGATCCTATGGCACTCACATACTTCCACTGTGTGCCAACCCATATAAAGTTAGCGACTATCTAGTGAGACATGTGCTGCACTGAATTTCAAAGTCAGGTGATCTTTTTTTCCATCTGAAAATTGTATTTGGCACCACAGCCAAGAGAAACTAGTATCAGTTTATCCAAAACAAGCTTCTGAGGCTGACAGGCAGAGCTTCTGCCAATATTGCAGGCCACAGGACAAAAATTAAATTAAATGATCCCAGTCAGCTGAACAGTACAGAGTTCATGGAAATTGTAGAACAAGATAATCTCAAAACAAAAGGGAGGGGAACGCAGCCCTGGACATCAACACAAAGAAGAAACCCCAATGAAGCTTAACTGCTATGTAGAAAACCTTTTCAAGCAGAAGATAGTAAAGCTAAGTCATAACTGATTTCTCCATTTTAGGTAGTACAGTGGAGCCAGGGATGTGTTCCAGTCAACCAGTAACCCATGTGTCCCAGTCTTGATGTTACGTGTAAAAGCAAGTGTTGTGATGATTTATACAGTCCTCTTGAGGACACAGTTAACAGGGTACAGATGAGAACAAAATTTGGTCTCTTTGAACTACAGGAGTGTAAGATTTACTGTAAGGATAACTTCCAAATTCCACCAAACAAACTTACACATTCAACTCTCTCCTTCCCTTGGGGGCCAGTGTGAAACACTTTGGAGGTGGGAATTGGACTGCTGAGAAGTGTGGCAGGAAGTAGACATATCTTGATACCCGTGTTATGGCTAATATAATTTCTATAGGTTTTTCTGTGATTATGACAGTTACAAAATATATTTTAAAAAAAGGTCCCTTCACCTGGTATCTAAATAAATTTCTAATTTAAAAATTCCATAGTTTCATTGTATGATATAGGTTTAAATATTTTCTTTTATCAGTTTTATTTTCATCTTTTCAGTTTACCTGAATATCGATATACTTTCACCCCTTTTTGTAATATAAGATTTAAAAACCCCATGGATTTAATTTCTTTATCTCAAATTTATGCTGTTAACAGTCTATTCCTAATGCACCTTGGATATAAATATATTATTTGATGAATGATATACTGGGACAGCTGCAAACAAACAAAAAAACCCACTTATCCAGGAAAAAAGAATTTTATCGGTCTGTGGAAAGAAATCTCTAAAATAATCTTTCTCTGTGAATCCCAAAAGACATTTTGAATTTCTGAGTCCAAGTAATTTTCCCTGAAAGTATTTGAAAACCAAATCAAAAAGTGAGACATCATTTTGTGTGCATGGATACTACAAAGTCCTGCGATTTACCTGCACTGCCCAGAGGTAGTCCAGACGCAGTTTCAAGTCCACCTGTCTTGAATGCAGTGCCAAAGCACAAGAAAACAGCAAAATAGCTAGTATTGGTTCATAGCCACGCATATAAAAGGAGCCGCCCCTTAAAAATAAGAAGAAAATAAATGGGTTATTCCAGATCTAATACCTAACACTGCATATTTTTAATATCAGATCTTTAGTTTAGAACACATGGGTATCTCCTAATCACTAGCCTTTTCTGAAGAGGCTAATCTGGGCAGGGCGGTGGGTGACAGTACATCTGATCGCTGCATCACACCAACATGCAACTTCTTTAGGATTTTATAATGTTATGCATTCTTGTAATGTGCGTACACATTTTTAATTAGGAAATATAAAAACATCGAAAAGCTCAAAAGCTTAATTGAAATTGGGATTAGTTGGGGGCTGCTGAAATATGGAAGTTAAGTTTTTAACTGTGTTCTTCCATTCCATATGATAGTTAGCTAACAGTGTGTTCAGCTGGGGTACATTAGCGTAAAACTACTGAACAATGGGGCAACAGTTGCTACCTCCCGAAAGCTGATCTCCTGTTGATGGATGTTACTAGATCATACAATTTTTGGGGAGAGGATGGCTGAAGTATTTCATATGCTCTACTGACTCTATAGCCCTAGGCAGCACTGAACACTAGAGGACAATTAAGAGATTAGTAGTCAATGTGTGACTATCTATAGAAAATTACCCTTTCCTTTAATTTTGCAAGATACCTACCCCACTGCTTTTCTGTAACCACTGAGTTCCAGAATAACTATGTACAAAATTGTAACAAAAAGCAGGAGAATCATTTTTGGCAAGGAAGATACACGTAGAAATATTGCCAAGGTGAGAGTCCCCACCACACAGGAAAGGAAAGCATAGTGGGCTGTGTCACATGGAAGTTCATTCATTGTTTTATTTGTTCCACCAGGAGAAATTATAACTATTGAGCTGCTGGAATTGGTATTCCAAACCCAAGGCATGCAGCCAACCTAGAAAAGACAGGAGAGGTGAGAAGGAGAGAAAGTTAAATACGAAATAAACAGAAATGTATTTGCTATGGAGTCTGACTGTAGTGCATTTCTAATTGGAAAAATCTGGCTATGGAGTTCCCACCCAGCTCAATGCTGTATTAAAGTCTCCTCTTCCTGCAATGCTCCACTGAGTTTTAGGGGAGAGACACGATTTGTTAATTAGATGCCGCTAAGGGCAAATAATTGAAGTGTGGGCTTAGCTGATTAGTTTCCCTCTCAGTGCTCAAACTTAAGAGATTCTTAAACCAGCATATTCCTGCAAAATTAAGGAACTTCAGTTAACATTTTATATGGCCATGCAGGTGACAAAGGTTCTTGTACAGAGCACAGAAATAAATGTGTTTGTTTTATTGACTATTTATGTCATATAAACTTCAATTATTTAAGCACAAAACAAAAAATATTTTAATTGAATGAAAAACTAAACATAATATCTTTTTCCATCTCACAGCTACTTCTGCTGTCACATATGATTCAAATACAAGGACTCATCTTTAATTATCCCTGTCATTTCTGTTATGTAGGGAATTCCATTTCCTTCTTAGACTGGGAAATAAAAGCTTTTTAGTATATTTCTTATGGGAAATTTGGGGAATTTTTTCTAAATACAATGCCATGTACATATCTCAGAGCTGTTACCCAAGGAAGAGAGGATTTCTGGCAAATAGTGCAAGTCCCTACAGCTCCAGTTTTAACTGCAGTCCAACCTTCACCCCTTACAAAGGAAAAGGATAAGAGTTAGTATAAGCGGGGAGAGTGGGATGGTAGTGTGAAATTGATTTAACAGGCACCATCACGTAAGCCCTGCCCTGTACTTAAGCTTCTCTTTTGAGTGCATTGTAAGACCTTTTTATTTCATCCCAACCACTGACAATGAAATTTTATTGCATGCTGTAAAGTAAGTGACAACCTGAAGGGTGATTAAACCATGTATTTTACAAGGGGTTGTAGTAACTTAGAAAGATGAGACATGATAAATAAAATGTGAGTTAAACTCATAATGGCTAACACTATGACATGAGATAGAATTAAATGGAAAGTCCCTTAAATGTGATTTTGTTCAATATCCTTCAAAAATTCTTTCATACTAAACTCATCCAAAAATATACACATGCATGAGGGCTTCATCAGTGATCTGCAACCCATCCAGGAAAACATCATCTGCTGTACAACCAGTAGTGAAAGCTCAACACCTAGCTCTTCTGACGGATAAGAATTCTAGAGGCATTACTTCTCAGGAATGAATAATTTCTACCAATTAAACATTTCTCCTTAGGTTATAAGTTATTTTTGTTCAGGAAAGAATAGAGTTACATTTATGACCTATTCCGAACTGTAATTGAATGATCACTGCCTGTTGGAGGTCAGAATTTCTGAATTCTAATCTGTCTTCTTCCCCTGTTCAGCATTGCATTAGGGCTTACAATGGCTGTTTCTCATTTTCACCATCTCTAAGTGGTAACAATGGTGCTTGTTTCATTTGGTAAGTGTCAGATTTGTGGAGGCTGATTGACAAAGGTTTTATCTGTCTTAATTTATCTCAATCCCAAAGCTGGATAGACAGAACTTGCTGAGAAGCTAGCCTGGAGTCACTTAAAGCTCTATGCATTTTGGGCTTATGTCCACATTAAGAACTGTATGTATGTCTGTGTGCTATTAGGGCTGTGTGTTACTCACACAGCTGATGTTCAGGAATTCCCAGAAATGTCTCAACATCGGTAATTCTTGGTACCTCTCAGGACATTGGAATTCACAGAAAAGCGATCCTCTTCCCAGTCAGTTCATGGGGATAAGCTTGGTATATGTTCTCAGGGCAGGATCAGGGGTGAGTGAATACATAAATTAGAAAATACAGGGTTTGGCATTTCAACACTAAGAATTGCTCATGTCTTCTTAATGGTCAGAACACATTGTCGAATTCCCGCAGAGAGGTATGATTTGAAACATCTGCCTTCTCAGCATTTCCAATTGTGTTTAGCATGCTATTTTTGTGTGGATTCTTGATTGAGTGCCCTAACATGTTTAATTTGTTAGCAATAGCAGCCAAAATGCTGAAATTGACTGCTAGGAATTTGACAAGGTAACCAAATTATAAATACTTAGGTGGAAGTTTGAATACCATTTGAATTCAAGTCCACCATGTTGAACTCTCTGCTAATCTACAGTAAAGGAAGCTCAATTTGCAGAAGTATTGAGCACATTCACTTCATGCAACTGAAGCTTTCTAGACACTAGATGTGAATGGATCATGTAAGTAGCACAGTGTAAGCACTTCTCATTACACAAAACTGTCAATGTTTTAAGATCTCTTTAGCTTTTCTGATCTGCCTGGACTAAAAATATCCACCTGTTACAGAATTAATTATCCACCATAACAGAAATATGTTCTGTAAGTTGCCACATAGAAAAAGTAATCTTGTTTTGACACCATACCTTGTCCGTCACAAAATATTAGCCATTGAACTAGTAAGCAAGTTGAACATTTAAAAACAGTTTTCCCATAAAGCACATGACATCAGCAGTCTATATGATGTTAAGGTTTGACATACAAATTTATATTGGTTTTGACTAGGTATTAATTTGTAATTAATTGTGTAATTTGCTAATAGCTTTTCCATTTCTAATTCAATACCCTGTCTCAGGGCAAAGAAAGTTCAAATTGCAGCTGAGGGATTTAATTTTGAAGAAGCATGTATGAATAATAAAACAAGTAGGAATTCATCAGATGAGAATACGAGATGTGTTTAATGGATCTGCACCAGCTTGTTCTTTAAACAGAATGCTAACTTAAGTGATACTTGATTCAAATACTCACCACACAGCCTTGAGCCACGGAGTATATTAAGATCACAATAAAAATACACAAAATGGTACGAATTTGTATTGTCAGGCACCCTGGAAAACACTAAGGAAGGGGAAAAAAAGATTTATAGATAAAATATTTTAAATAATTTTAAAGTGGGGTTGTTATTTTTAAGTAGTCTATAAAGAGAAGTGAATAAGGGATACAGAAATTTCACCTGTAATGTAAATTGCAGTTATTGTTGTGTAATAACTGTTATGCAGTTATTATTGTGTAGATGTATTTTAATGGTAATTGCACTTTTGGGGAAAATAAATGTGAAACTATTATTGCTATACATTATTTCTCATTATAATTAAAACTTCGAAATTTTAGTTGTATGTCTACTCATGATGCAAATAAAATATTAGGATGGCATTTGATGTTGCTCTCATGGGGAAAATAGCCAAAGCAACTTTGGCCTTACAAATTTTCAGCTCCAAATTGTGATCCAAGAGAACATACTGTGATAGCATAGAATTTTGGAGTGGTATCTGTATCTTCTGTTGTAATAGGTATGTTAAATGCCAGGGTAGTTTTAATTATCGTGACTCACAGAAACCTTGAATTTGTCAGAAACAGCAGCAGAGAACAAAAATATCTGGTGAAATGGAGTCTTGTGAATGTTTTGTTTATCTCCATTTTTACCCTGACTCCATTTATCACACTATTAAGTGTCAAGATCTTGCTGCGATGAAGGCTGTGACAGAATGTGAGAGAGGAAGGGTAAATCTGTCAGGCTGTGTACTTTAGGCCCGTTCCAGTCATGCTGATCTACTCTGCTTCCGGGTAAAGCTGCTTTCCTTCCTTTCCCCTTGCACTAAGAATGTTTGGGACATCTATTATCTACTGGATCTATCTTTCACACCACAGGACTTCTTCCAGTGACTTCAAGGGTCAAGAATCAAATCCAATAAACAGTCAGATTTAAAGTGGGGACCATCCTGTGTCCTTTAAAAGGAGGAAGCTCAGATCTATCAAGGTTGAATTTTGGGTAAGGTCAAATGGAGCAAGCAAACGCCTCATTTTTGGATGAAAATCACCAGTTTTGAAGAAAAGTTGTTCATTTCACCGACATCAAAAACATAGCTTCCAGCAGGCAGCAAAGTACTCATAGAGAAGGGGCTACTGTAGCCTTGCTACAACAGAAATCATGTATTGAAATGCATCCCCTTCCTTTCACATATGCTGAGACATTTCCCCTGTATGTGCAATCACATTATTAAAAGCTTGAGGTAGTTATAGATGAATCAACTTCATATGGGCTGTGACACATGAGAATGCAACAATTACAGGGGAAAAAAAGAAAGTATGATGTACAAATACATTCTGGCTTCAGTATGGGTTAAGTAGGTGTGGAGCAATCAACATAATATCAACAGTAGCTTTGTATTATGGATCTGAGTTAACTTGCTGCACCAGTGTAAATATTAGTATGATAACATGGAATTTCTGGGCTTAATTTCCTTTGTTTTCTTATTTTGTGGAATTTTTATTAACTAAATAAGTACTGTCAGATTCTCAAAATGCTAGGAAATTGGTACAGTAAAATACTATCAAAGTGGTTTTATGAGTAAAGCATTTAATGCTAAAACATGGAGAAGTCGAGTCACTTATGCAGTGTGACAAAGTGCCAGGAGATTGATAAATAGGGGAATGATTGTTTTGCAATTCTATATCCATTATCGATACCATATTAATTTTATTTTATTTATTATATAAGACAATTTTTTGCCACAATATTTTTAATTGTGATATTCTAAGGTTTTATATTTCTCTATTTTCCTAATGCTGGATTTGATCCTGTATTGAATGTCTAGAGGAACCTGAAACAAATATAAATTTTCTTGGCTGACAAGACAGATGGAACACTTCTTAAGTTTGCACTAGCCCCAGAGAAATGGTATAAAGAGCAGTCACTTCCTACAAACTTCATCTGTATTTCTACCAGTTATAAAGAGCAGATAAACTACTCTGCCCTGATTTTAAAAAAAAAAAGAGATCAGAAAAATTGCTCCCAAATAATTTGTAAGTTTATAAATAAGGTTCTGTCCTGTACCTGATACTCTGTTAGTATACTATTTATGTTTCCATGAAAACACATGATTTTCTCCTGCTAAGGGTGTTTTCTTAAAATTAAAATTAGTGTGTGTTAATCAGCAAAGCTGATTAACTGCGTAGGTGTTTTCTCTTGATATTTGTCTGAAAAGAATACATTTAGATTAATCCACTACAGAATTCTTTCATCAGGAAATTAGCCTGTAGATGCTTTATTCTGATCTGGCAGACCTATTTCTCCCCTAAAACAACCAAATGTCCTTCTGCATCATTACTGTTGTGAAAATACAATGCAGGAGAATTAATCATTACTAAAGGTTTTGAAAAGGCCAAGGATTGTGTGTGCAAAACATTGTGCTTTAATATCAAAACAGCTGCTGTTTTGGCAGAAAAAATTTTGAAAACAGAGGGGAATTTAGCAGGACTTTTCACCCAGATACCAGTTGGAATGAAAGGGAGAGCTAATGTGCTTTGCAGTCAGAAAGGAGTAAAAGTCAGGTTACAGCAGTTGTTTATCTGAACACAGTATTTTGTGGTAGGTGTTCAGGGAAGAATTAGCAAAAAGGAAGCATAGAATTAATGGCACTGAATGCTATACTGCTGTAATGATTACTCATGTAAGAACATCTACTTTCATATGATCTGTCTTTGGTCAAATACATTACTTACCAAGGAACTTTAAAGCACGTAGATTTCAGACTATGAATCTGTGAAATATATGGCTTCAGAGGACAAACACAGCAGGGCCACCAAAAAGAAGAATAGTCACAAAATCTTAAATTACTTACCTGTACTCGTGTGACATGTAGATACATAATACAAGCCACTAGGAAGCATATGCAGAACACCAGGAGAACAAGAACTATGGTACTCCTAGAATCAAAACACAATACAAGTAATGCAATGCAATTCAGTAGTAGATGAGAACAAACGGCTGTTTGGGGTCCTTCTGAAACAGTATTTTAAATAAATGGTGGAGGATCTCCTCCTCAGCCTTGCTGCTATACTAACCATCACAGAGGAAATTTGACAGTGATGTCAACTCCTCTCAAGACTAAGAAATTAGTAAATGCTCTTGTATATGGTCCCAAGCCTGACCTCAGCAAGGAGATCAAAGCACCTAAAAAATTCAAATGTATGGTATGTCAGGAGAGACACTTTCTAATTGTAGGCTAATGCAGAATATTCAGCATAATGACTCTTGTAAGAGGAGTGTGTAACTCAATTACTTGGCTTTGGCAGCTCTGTTTACAGTTACCAGATGCTTTTTCCTTCTAATCTCTCTTTCTCAAAGATTAAGAAATCAATGGTCATTCAATTCAGACACTAATCAAGTCAAATAAAATCAGACCAGACTGCCTTCTAATGAAACAGAACAACTCCCTCCTTTTGAGTCTTCCTCAATGGTAGACAAATGTAAAGTTTCACAAAGATGCTGTAATAATTTTAAAATTCTTTGTTTGTAATGCACAAATGCTTTAAATAATTTAAAAATAACCACTGAAAGTTTAAATAAACACTGAAAAGTGTTTTTTTCTTCTAAGTGTATCCTTCTACAAAAGAAAAAATGAAAGATAGTGAAAAGTGTCTCCTTTGGACAAATGAAAGAGATAACAATTAGACTGAGGGTATGCTAACAGAGAATCTCCTGTGTGAGACGATACTGAGCTAGGTGCCCATTCCTGTTCCAAAGACTTTAATTTTTGACTTGTGCAGGATGCCTGAGGATGTTCCACTTTGAATTATGATGGCAAAAGACAGAAACTTACTGTGGTATTATTAGAAGGTAGACAAGGCCAAATAAGGCAGCTAGAATTAGTGAGAGAACTACAGCACTGGTGAAGTACTCGTCCTGAAGCTGGTGGTACTGTTAAAGAAAGGAAGAAATGAAGACAGTAAATATTTTCTATATACCCAGACACCCACACTTGCACGCTTGTCCATTCTCAGCAAGAAAGAACTATATCCTAAAATAAAACAAGCCCCTCCCTAGTTTATAATCACCATGACTTAATTTGCATGAAAAAAAACAGATGAGGCAAGTCTACACAGCATTTCCTTGACAGACTTCTTCACCCCATAACTAGTCAAAACTGAGTTAGGCTCAGATATAAGTTTATCTTTTCAAGAAAAAAATTCAACCACTTTGAACCAGATGGCACTTCGTCTACTTACTCATCATGAAAAAAGGCCAAACACCCCTGGGTGCTGCCTTCAAGAAGCCCTGTTACCTCAGCTGCTCAGGACAAGATACTAATGAGTGGACTTAGAGGCAGCTGCTAATGAGATACATGGGCTCAGTTTTGAGCAGCTACTGTCCCTGATTCCACTAAGCTACAGTATTAACAAGAGGATGCTTTGTGGGGGTGGAAACACATAAGTGTTTTCTCAGAAAGATCCAAAGTTCAATCTCATTTACACCAGCAGACCTTTTATCTTGAAAGAAAAAATTGCAGTCAAATAATAAATTACTTGGGAAACATTAAATCAAAATATATGCTCAAAACCTTAAAAACTTTTGATCCAATATGGCACACAGCCTTCTAAGTAGAAACAGTAGTGATGTGAAACCTTAGACTATAAAGAGATTTAGAGTAGAAAAATAAATGCTACTGCTAAATTAATTCAAAACCATAACACTTCTGCTTTTTCAAACACATAAACTAAAGGCTGTGAATACAAACAATTTGTATTCACAAAAAGCCCCCTACAAGTTAGGAACAATTGTTAGCTTGTATGCGTGCTTGTAAATCTGGAGTAAATCCCCTGATTCAGCACAGTCATGCTGGTGTAAAATTACAATCTTGTTTGGTTTTTGGGTTTTTTAAAAATTTTCTAGAATTTCTGGATCAATACTTCTCAGACTACCTATGCATCTTCTTGTCATTAACACTTCTCCAGAGCAGATGAGTGAGTAGGCAGACACATTGCAATGAGATAGCATGAAACAGGTGACTCAGGCAGTTTGGAGAAACAAAAGAAAGCCCAAAATACAGGATATAAAGCATGGAGTAGGATCTTGATAAGTAGGACAATACCAATCTTTCTTTTTATCCCCTTCAAAGTGTTTCCATAGAAGGTAGAGATAATGTCACCCTCTTAACTGAGAGACAGTCCAGTGGAGTATTTAAAGATAGTGAGTAGAATTTAAACATTGCATGAAACCCAAACAAACCCCAATGTTAGTTGGCTCACGGTCAGCAAAATTAGTAAAAACAAGTTTAAACGCCCTTACTTTATTTTCACGCTCAATTTGCTTATACTTCAGGGTAATGAAGTTCAAGTCAGCCATCTCAGACTCAGTTTGCCGGGCCTCTATCAAGCGACTGATATATCTGTTTACTCGAGTTCCTGGAGTGTTGTATACAACGTTAGTAGAAAAAGAGGAACGATTCCTGAGTTTTTCAGAGGCTGTCCTTAATGCTCTCCTCTGTAGTACAGATGAAAGAAGCACAGATTTTATTAGCACTGAAATTTTTCATTGCTGTTCATATTACTTCAAGCTCACAGAGAGGATGCAGAATTCATTAAACAGAGCAAGTAGAAAAGACAGAGTTCTTATTTCAGTGTGAATGTCATCTTTTTAAAACTCCTTACCTGAAATCATTATCTCATTCAAATCAATGATAAAACCCCTACTTCATTCCAAGATTTTAATCCAGAAATTCTTTTCACATACGGCTCTGACTCTCGTCTGCCACTGAGGAAACAATCAGTTTTTTCCCAGTCAGGGTGACTTTACCTTGCAAAACCATTTTGTTTTGTTTTTTTTTCTTGACAGAAGACTTGGAGCTCTGGACATCTTGAAGACAAGATAACCAGGCCCTTTGTGACACAGGAAAAGTCCTACTGTCTAGGTAGCAATACATATTTCAAAAAGATAGTTTACCTTAAAGTCTTGCAAAATGACCACGGTTGACTATAGAGGGTGTTAAATCTCAAGTGTTACTATCTTTAACTAGCTCAGTTGTTAACTCACTCACTCTCTCGTTAAGATCTCTTGAGCGTGCCTCAAGTGCACAGGCAGGTGCAGCCATCCAACAAATTATCAGAGCTAACATGTGCCTAACTGGCTCCTCCATGGCTCAGAGCACAACTGACAAGATGATCACTCATAGTCCTTTCCAGTGGGAATGATTTATCGCAGAGCATATCTGAAAGGGATTTTAGACAAGCTGTCTCCCTTTTCGCAGAGTGCACTCAAAAGACAGTGAGCAGCATCTCAACCTGGTGGCCATCTTCAGTTGAAGGCACTTTAATCTAAACCATTATGGCTAGATCTGTACTAGAGTGACTAGACAGTGGTCAAGCCTTACTTCCCAGGAGAGTTTTGACAACCAAGCTGAGGCAAGTTCTACTATTTCTGTAAAGTTAAAGGAATATTTTTTATCTAGCATCTGCAGATTTCAAGACAATTCCAAACATGATGAAATAACACGTCTACTCAAGATATAATAAGTAGAGTCTGTTAGAAAGATATTAAAGAAGAAAACAAAATTTCTCTCTTCAGAGCACTCAGTCCTCAATAGCTCACTCTAGAGGCTATATAACAACATATCCTTTTAATCCAGATGGTAAAAAAGATGGTGATCACTAAGTAATCTTGCAGGAATGGCAGTTCCCTTTATTATTTCACAATAAGTTCTTTGAAGTACCTTATTAATGAACAAATTGTGAACTAGAGCAGTTCATTAGCTTACAAAATTTATATGTATATTATATCTGAATACTTATAGTATTATAACTATACTTACAACTATTATAGCTATACTTATAACTATTAAGAATAGTGGGAAGGGGTATCTGCTGACTGATACCTTAGTTTTCTGTTTGGAAAGAAAAATGGACATTAGCAAAAATAAAGTAACTTTCTAAGTCTTGCTGTGCTGGCTTTGTACGTAGGGAGGAGGTTACACCAGCAGTAAACAATTATAAGGTTACATTTTTCTTCAAACTATCAGATCCCATTACCTGGTAAATTGTCTGTAGTGTAAGAGCTAACTGTTTCAAAATGAAAACTAGTCTTGGGGACATATATGGATTAGACATCTTAAATTGCCAGCCAAACAACTATTTTCAGTGTTTCTAAACGGAGATAAATTTGCTGTCTTGAAGAAGACATTTGTACCACTAACTTGTAGGGAAATTGAATGCTTTTAGGAATACTGTCAGAAATACACAGTTTTCACAATAAACTATAATTACTTAACATATGTATTGCCTAAGTTGCAGCCGAAATACATCTTCAGGGCTTTTCAACAATTCAAATTTAAGCTTATAGTATAACAACAGGGGAGAGGAACACAACATTTAAATAAACGTTTCTTTGCTTTAAAATCTGAAATGAGGGTAGATGAATACGGGCATTATTCTGATATATGGAATAAATTGTATTATCTATTCTGCCATTTTGAAACAGGGTTAAAGTTTCTATTCCTAATCAGAACAGCTGTTTCTTACATATATCAGTTTCCTCTAGGTCTCTTATTTATATCTCTATTATTATTTCTCACAGTAGACTTCCATCATGTGTTATATGTGATCAAAATCCAGTAGTTATATTTCTCATAAATGTACTGCCTTCAAAACCTCACTTGTTTTACATTATTTACATGATTTGGAGACTGAAAACACTAAAGAAACCCTACATTGTAACACTGTGTAAAATATAAATTCATAACGTGTTATATAAAAGTTACAAAAGCTCAGAACAACTGTTTCCATTACTGATAGCATTGTGGAACTTCTCTGCCAACTTTCTGACATGAAAAAAATTCACCAGATCCCTTAGAAATCCCCCTAACATGGGGATTTTCTGTGTATATTACCGTATTTATATGCACATATACACAAGACACAATGTAAGGTATTTCATATGCTTCAAAGAACGTGTGGGTTGCTTTTCCTAAATACTCAAAGATAGCACTAACTCACAATTAGAAGGGTTTGTACATGGCCAATTTCAAAATCAAATCTGGAGTTTCTGAATGTCTTCACTGAAACTGTTTTAAAGGAACTGATTGACTTTTCTCCCCTTTTCCTGCAGAGGAAACACAAGTGTATGTAAAACCCAAAATATGAAAGGTAGAATGCTTTATGAAAGTAAGATTTAGACTGAATCTTCAAAGAATGGACTGGCAGCGTGATCTGTGTAATACTGCCGCCTGCTGTCAAAGAAAACGGAACAAGCAACTCTCAAGGCTTTGGTCCATAAATTTCTGAGTGCATTCGTATACAGAAAAGAAGCAAAGCAGGCTACTAGGATGTAAAGAAATTTTGATTTACAGCATTACTAGGCATCCAAGAAAGCAGAATTCATATTTGTATTAGATACTTCTATGTTTAGGATTTGTATTATGGTCTAAGAAGGGTTTTGGCTAATCAGTTGCCTTTCATATTTCAGAGAACCATCTAGAGACACAAAACTATTTGGTTGGTTGGCATTTGCCACCATCAGCTTCAGACTGGGATGGACAAAAGAAGCAAAAAGATATATGTTTAAAAGGATGGAAACAGCCTCAGAAATTCTAATTCGTGTGAAAGAAACCCTTCATAGAAGCCATATAGGACACCTATTCTGGCTTTTCCAAGACCAGCTCCAAATCTGAGGCCTTTTTATCATTAAATTTTGTCTTTACTGTGAGAATTAAGTTGTTATAGCTCCAGCAGGAACACCATAAACTTCTTTATCAGTTGGTAACATCATCCCATATATTCTCAAATACGGTCTGCTTGATGCAGTCCTGAACTGATGCCCAAAGAGTGCACTCGGCCCACGTGGATTACCTTATCATCATCTTCACATGTCATAACATTGGAAAAAGGGATCTCTGCTTTGAACATCTTGCGACAGTGCATGAGCTGGACAAGCAGATAGCAGACTGTCTTGAACTTCATTCTTTTGGCAGGCTTAATGTCCGAGAGAATCAGTCCAGGAAATATCTGTTGGTTAGAAAAATAATATTTATAACCATGTCGTTGCATTCCCATGCAGACATACACACTTGCAAGACATTTGCACCCCCTCGTGGTCAAAACAAAACAATATTCTAGTCAAGAAGCAATTCTTTTTGATAAACATCCTACATTTGCAAATGAAGATTGTTTTATCCTTCTTTAACACGAGATGTAAAGAATCTATTGAACAGACTTTATGTGAACTCATCCTTAAAAGTTTGGGAACTGTTTTCTACCTAGAAATCTGAACTAAAAAAAAGTGCATTAATGAAAAATTCATAAAAGAGACAATATTTGTATTTCTTTAACATCAAAATAATTTTTGGAAAAATACAGGAAAAATAAGGAAGAAATTGCTTTTTTATTAATTGATGTTAAAAAATAAAATTTCAGTCTTTTTCTTCTTTCCTTATTTTGTTACTTCAGCTGTTGGCAAATACATTAAAATCTGAAGAGGATAACTTTTGCTTTAAAGATAGACATATATATGCCTTAAAAGGAGGCTGTGAGGCATTGAGGTTATATCTTACATCTTCTTCAAAGCAAGAAGTGTTATAACACAGAGAAATAGTCTCAAAGGGTTAAGTACAATCTATTCCTTTTACCATGGAGCTCCCAGTTCAGCAAGGAAAATATTTTCTTGGTTAACTCTTAAGCATGCATTTAACTCCTGTTGACTTCAGCAAAGCCCTAGCACATCTTCAGGTGCTTTCTCAGGTCAGGATATTATATCCCCAATATTTACACCAAACTTATACATGCTTCTGGCACATTGAATGTGTAAAGCAGAGTTAATGAGAAACATGGCAGGACCCCATTCCTCCACAATATGGGAATTCAAGTTTGTATCATTAATATCTTCTGGAACAGCAAAATAAAGAAGCGCAGAGGATATGGTTCCTGGTTTTCCTAGGTAAAAAAGACATAGCAAATGACTCTCCAACCACTTTATTCAAATGTTCTTAAAATCCACAAATGACAATGAGAATTTACTGTGCATTATTCACAATACTATGACTTACTAGAGCTGTTTACATCATTACTTCAATGATCAAAGAATGAAGAATAAACAAAGCATTTGTTTAATGCATGTTTTCTTGTATACCTAAATTTAGACAGACAGGGCAAATAATACTGATTATATTCTGAACGGCATCTCAGACATTGGTTTGTTGTAATATTTAACACAAATAGCCATGCACTTGCATTTTCTGGAGAATCAAGCTTATACATTATTGAACTTTCAATACCCTATTTAGTCAGTTACACTGTGGCTATAAAACACAATAATGACTAAATGTTGCATTCGTTTTTTGTCTTAGCAGACAGCCATGTTCTCAACATGTGACAGACTTCAGATGTGCAAAGGTGCCTAGGTGCTTTATCGTGCACTGGAAGACTGACTGAAGTCAGCAAGCATCACTGTACTGGACTACACTACACTGCATGGTCAGCAGCTGATACATTAGTGTGTCTAGTGTGCAATCACTTGTGTAAGTGGTAGTTTAACAAAAGCCTACGTGAAGAGACTCCCAATATGAGCCCTTTCTTTCAAGGGTTTTCTGGCAGAAGACTTACCACTGAATTGCATAGAAGATACTGTACAAGGACATTCACATACTAATCATCCTTTAGGTTTTCCTAAGGACACCAAGTAGATAGTTGTTAGGCTTGAGTATGGCAGATATGATCAACTTTTGAACTACAATTCCCAACAGCTAAAACATACTTTTTGGAGAAGTATTCCACTTACAAATCTCCTTAATGTAGCCATAATTCCTCTAGAAGGTCTATATATTTTATCAAGTCTATCAACCTTTTGATACAAAAGAAATGAGCAACTTTCTTGAAACTCCCTCCAAGTTTTCACCTGTAAAATTTTCAGAATTTTACAGGTGGACAATACCTCAAGAGATCATTAGCTCTTTCTTTGCTTAAACCTTTCACAGTGGACATTGCATTAACTAGGTCAACTATTTTGGTCTTAGGTCATCCTTAGATTAGCTTGGAAAGATGATTCTAAATAAATTCGAAGACTCACAAAAACTTCCTGACAGCCCTCATTATGGAAATGCCACAGTATAGATGTACGAGTGGCAAAGAATAGGTAGAGCATCTTACTAGCAAAAGATCCAAGAAGGCATGACCGTGAAAGGTGACCACATGGACCTGAATATATCTTCCTACAAGGATTTGAAGTCCTATGAAAAGAGAAGAATTTAGACTTTCCTCCATGCAAACTTCTTATAATAGATGTGTTTCTGAGACCAACTTGCAACTTGAAAACTTGGAATGGATACCACCTCAGACAGTGTGGCCCTGCCACCAACAAGACTTTTCTCCAAACACATATTTTCATTCAGTTTCCTGAGTTTATCTTCAAATCAGCATGTAGGATGTTTTTAGCTCTTATCATTGACTGGTTTTTTTGGTTTAGAAAGCTTACTGGCAGATAATGTATCAACAGTATACACCCTTTATACACTGGAAATACAGAAAAATTTTCCAGCTGTTTTGGATTTAAATAGAAGTTTCAGCTCTGAAAAAAATGGAGTAGTGTGAGATCCCCAGTAGAATAAAAACAGTGGTAAACTGGAGTGAATTTAGCAAAGGTTCACCAAAACAATTTGGGTTCTCAAGCATATGACATACAGGAAGAACCTGAGGGAATTCAGTTTGTTTGGTTGGAAGAAAGCGAAGGAGGGATCTACTTGCTGTCTTTAACCACTTACGTAGTAGCTGTAGAGAAGACACAGCCAGACTAATCCTGAATATTACTCAGAAAAAAGCAAGAGAGGCAATGAATACAGGCTGTACCAAGGGAAATTCCTATTTGATACAAAAAGTTTAGCTGTGAGAATGATGAAGCACTGAAGCTGGTTACCCTGAAAGGCTGCCAGTCAGGAAAACATGCAGCACTTACTCAAAGGTGGATCTAACTGCAAAGCCAGCCCTGCTTTGAGCAAGGAGGTTGACCACATGACCTCTAAAGGCCCCATCCAAATTCAGCTACTGTGCAATGATATGAATATTTGTGAACACACCTAGCTACTGCTCTCCTTGGTTGGCCAAGAACATAACCACTCAAAGGACACTGCATACATACAAGTTGGACCACTGACAGTTCTCAGCAGAGAACTTACAGTTTTGGTTGATTGGTTGGGTTTGTTTTTTTGTTTTTGTTTTTGTTTTTTGGGGGTTTTTTTGTTTTGTTTTGGGGGGGGTTTTTTGTTTGCTTGTTTGTTTGGGGGGGGGTTTGTTTTGAGTTCTTTTAGTCTTGTGGTTTCAGGACATATAGTTTCTGCACTGGGAGTGAGGGTTTTCCATTCTACTACTATATATATACAGTATCAAAAATACAAAGGAATTCTTCCTCACTTTCATCTCACAAATCATATCCCTTTTTTATTCATGCTTTTACAGCAGAACAATTTCGACACAGTGAACTTTTCAGTGAAATATTTAAATAATCTCACCTTCTGCTCTAAGTCTCTGATAAAGTCAAGAAATGCAGTGCAGTCTGTTAAAACAGACTTAAAAAACCCCCTCCAAATGAGAAACCCAACCCCAGGGTCTTTCACTCTGCTTTTTCTCTGATCTTGCTCCAGGTCAGCATTACAGGAAAGCTGTACTGCAGCATTCCCATTTCAGCTCGTTTTGTCAATGCATTTTACTTTCTCACATCTTTTTGGCCCTTGGCATAATTTCTATTTCTGTTCACTGTTCATTTAGTTCATAATTTTAGGAAAGGTTGGTTGTTTGCTGCAACAGCTGACAAATAAGGTTAAGAGCTGGGATGTTCTATCAGAGCACTCTGAAAGCAGCCAGGGCTATCTACAGCTTTGTGAATGCAAAAACCAAAGAAGTATTGCTTCAATTCCTGGGAAAACACCCCAGTGTTTGAATGTCACCTAATTTTCTGATAAGTATTTAACTGGTGCTCATCTGAGATTCTCAGAAATATCAGCAGACTGTTATTTCCCTGACTATATTCAACCTCAGTGAATAAAATGGCAAGGGAAAGGAGATACTAATGTCATTTAAAATGCGTGTACAGAACCTATAAATGCTGTAAAACTGTCTTTCCGTGTTTTCCCTCTTCAGGCAGTCAGGACCATGTCTCTTGGTAGCAGTGTTTGTTCCATGACTATCTTCAAGACATTTTGTCCTAAGATAGATGAGCAAATTTTTTTCTTTTTTTTTTGTTCTTCCTGTAGTTAAAATCATCAGACATTTGTTTTTCCATCCACAGAAAAGCACTGCCCTTATGATATATTTTATTTATCACACTTCAGGTATCCAATAGGAAAGTGTATTAAGGATTTTTACCAGAAAATAATACAGCTTCTGTAAGACAAATTTATAACCTTCAGAATAGTGTGACCACTTTCTTGACACAGATGTAGAAAATGTTTCTAGTAGTTGTGAAGACTAAACCAATCTCTAGGAGATCGATAGCAGAGAAAAATCTTATACCAGTGCCCTTTGTCTTTTCCTTCTACAGATTCTACATTTATGGAAGAATAAAAATAAAGAACGATGTTAGAGCACATAACTAATTCTGTCATCACTGCCAGCCCAAACTGCAGGCTTTCACATTGACATTGATGCAGTAACAATTTTATAGCTACTGCAGGAGCAATCCTGAAATGTAGAGCAACACGGTCTGCAACACAAACATCATTCTTCTGTCTGTGTTTGCTGGATGGTAACACAAGCAATTTATTTCCAGTGTTTGGGTCTGTATATTCCAACAACTTGGGCAATGCAAAGTTTCAGGCATGGAACAGCTCCTGTCCAGACACAAGATCGAGCTTCCCTTAAAAGACTGCATGCTTGTCTGTTAAATTGGGTCTGCTAAGGTATATCTAGGGTGTTAAAATCTGAAACACCGAAGTTATGCATTCAGATTTCTAGTTAAATTCCTTGGTAGGAGCTGTCAGTCATCAAGGGCAAAGACCACCCCTGGACTGTCAAAGTCATGGCAGCAGTGGTAGCTGCAGGTAGTTGTCAATTTGGAAGAAGAAATCATCAGTGTGTGCCCACTTATGGACTCGGATGCCTAACTTGTGGCATTTCAAATTACGACAACTTTGTCAAATACATTTTTGCTTGCTATGTGCTAGTAAAGGAGAGAATTTTATGAGTAGCGGGTAAAGTTTTTACATGTCCTGCATTAACTGTGAAGATCTCTTCTTCTGTCACTACTTACAGTTTAAGAGTCAGAGCTCTAGCACTCCATAAGGGCTGGCAAGCATACTGTCACTTAAGTAAAAATATAATCAGACTTAATTTGTCCAGAAAATTCACACCTTATGCTAACTATGAAAACTTTCATGAGACAAAGCAAATGGAATATTTTTAGAAGAGTCAGATGCCAAAAAAATCCTAGGGAGCTGTTAAGCATACAGGTGGATTTATTGGGCCATAAGTGCTCATTGGAAAACATAAATTTTACATCATTGGAAAAAGAAGACAAGTTGAGAACAATGCGGTACGATCCCCCAGACCTAACTAGAATGATAAAATCAAATTAACTTTGAAGAGAAAGAAATTTCCCACAAGTACAGACGGAACTTAATTTTGAAAGGAAATTATAAATTAAAAAGAATTAAGTGCAGCAATTTTAGACTTACTGTATCACTTCTTTCTGTAGCCTTTTTTTTCTTCTTTGAATCAGGTTAGACAAAACCCAACAAATTTATATAAAAACTCCTAGTAATACATGGATAATAGACATCAAATTGTTTCACTTGTAAAAGCTCAATTAGAATATTATTAAGACATTATATAAAGCATACCAAAAGCAGTTCAACTTGTGAAACATGCTAGTTGCTAAAGTTAAAAGGCAAGCATATGCAGTTGCTATGTATTTCATCTATACAAAGCAAAAAAAGTCATCATGAATCTATGTTGTTCTCTCTGTGCTACATTGCATAATGTTCTTTCCATGTTAGGGCTAAAAAATCAAATCAGCCACAGGAAAGACATAAGCAGACAAAACCTCTTGGCTGGCAGTGGAAAGATATAGAGCCTAGCAATTTATCATAATATAGTAGGCAAATAATCTGCTTCATGCAACAAAGCTATGTCTATTATCAGTAAAGGAGGATGTACTCCAAGACAAAAATACTACCTTTTTAAGAGGAATGATGAAAAATTTGTTTGTTTTCCAGTTACTCCATGGTGATAGGACTGCAGTGCAGGACATTTAAAATCTCATCTGTTTATGCTAGATGAAACAACAAAATATTAAAGTGATGTGACAGCCTTTGCCACTTTTCTTGCATCTGTGGCATGCAAGTTAGAACAAGTACAGAAAGGGTAATTGGGCATTGGAATGGGCTGCCCAGGCAGGTGGTGGAGTCACCATCCCTGGAGGTATTTAGGAAAAGACTGGATGTGGCACTCAGTGCCATGGACTAGTTGACATGATGGTGCTTGGTCATAGGTTGGACCTGATGGTGATGGTGATCTCAGAGGTCCTTTCCAACCTAGTTAATTCTGTATGATTCTGTCTGAATCTCAAGTTCCTGAGTTTCTGCCTATTTGATCTTGCGTCAGAGAAATTGTGATCAACCTTTTAAGCTGTAAATGCATCTGCAGTTAACAATAAATTATGCCACTGGGGTGTGCTGTAGAAAATTGCTCTAGATAATTCTGACATTTCAAGAGTTTTTACATTTTAAGTAGCATTTTCCAAAGCTCCTAAGGTGCATTTCCTTATTAAGAGCCTTCAATCTTTCAATCAGGTTTTCCTGAAATTTGTAAGACTGACAATAGTTCTTTCCCCTTCCTCAAACATTGCTTTAACTTCTCTTTTCAAATAGACCACTGGTATTTTTGTTTGGCTATGATTATTTTTCGGGCAAGAATAAAACTGAAGTTTTAGCCATCTGCATTGGAATGTTTAGGGCATGATTCAATACAGAAAACCAGAAAGGACCCAGAGCACCATACCTCTAACCAGCACCCACTTCTCTCCAGCAGGAAAACTAAATCAGGATTCACAAAAAAATGTGTTATTCACCTGCATTTCCAGAATGGTCACAGTATTGCTCAGAGATTTCCGATAAGAGAGCAGGGTTATCCAAGATACAGCAAGGATTTTTTGAGACTTCTTGGCATGGCTTTGTATGTACATGGTAAGGTAGGAAAGAGAAATGTCAATCTCTTCAGAAAAACAGCTAGTTTCCAAAGGGCAAACAGATATGGTACTCACTTTCATGGATTTTGCATGACTGTCCATCACTGTGTGCTATTCAAACAATTGATGCAGATAGCAAGGGATTTACACTGCCACAAATAAAAGGTAACATATATTTGAATACTCCATTGATGAATAACTCACTAGCACATTAGAAGAAATTTTGGTGATTAGAAGATGGTGATTAGCAACCTATTGGAAGCTAATTATTGATTATATTGGAGGTAAAAATGTAAAGACTGTAAAATCCAAGAGACAGTTATGAACAAAGAGGAATAATTTGTAAGTTGTATCTATAGTGCTTCCTTATGATTTTTGCAATTTTTATGACCTCTGTTCGTGGACAGAGCTCTATTGCTGTTAATGGTACACAGCATTATTCGTCTTTGCCTTGGCTCTGGAGCTGGCAAAGCAACACAGTGAAGCAGGTTCCCTTAAGCTGGCAATGGGTAACAGTGGTGGCAGGCTCACTTCTGAAAAGCCAAAAATAACACATTCTGAGAAATCTTTCCCTTCATGAAAACTTGATCATTTCTGATCACTGCTTGGCTATCTGTAGAAGTATCTTTAGGAATTTTGCTTAATTGGCTGTGCTGGGGTGTTTTCTCAGCTGGTGAAATAATGAGTCTTTTCAAAACTAGAGAGGTGCCACCAAAGAGCAAATTGCTACCACAAACATAAAGCAGTGAGGCCAAGTTAAAAAAAAACACTTTAGATATCACTGAGGTTGTGCCCAAACCTTAGATGTGTTTTATTGCAGGAGAATCACACTTTCTAGAGAAACAAAAGAAATGAAGCAGACAGTCCAGCTAGGCCCAGTACCTCTGCTGTGCTTCTGGGAGTCAGCTATGCCAGCAGGAAAACTGAGGCAAAGATACTTTGACTGCTGTCAGTGCTGACAATGAAAGAACAAAGGATTCTGATGAAAGACAGATAAACTCTGTTAAAAAAATCATATTAAAATAAATTAAATTGTAGACAAACCATTTGAAAGTCATAACAGGATTAGTCAGGTGGGTTACCAAGAAATCATTAGCAGAAAAAGTTTTTTAGCTGGTCTAAGCAGAGTTATAAAGCTCTTGAAAGGGGCTCTGAGATGAAGAGATTTTTTTTTCTGTGAAATCAAATCCATATAAAGTAATATTTACCATAAGTCACAAAGCCAGAATTTTTTGAAACTAAGAGAATGACCATGTGTCTAAAGCATGGAGTATGAATCTCGTGAATGTTCAATATATTTAATATTAAATAGAAATAGATCTGTTTTTCTAACTGGATTGAATTTGTTTTAAAAGCCTAAGGCATTCATGTATATGGTCTACTTACATAAATCTAAATTTTCAAATTTTCTCTCAGTGCAGTATTTTGGTCACATGACTGTAAGTATTAATATCAATATAAGATATGAAGACATAATCAGACAACTTAAGATAAATGTGATGGGTTTTAAAAATTAATAACTTTATCAGGGTATGTATCAGGGAACCTGTTGTATTGTATCAAAAAAGCATATTTACATAAGTTTTTAATTAAGATGGTAAGCAAAAAAGTTTAATTTTAAAAAATTCTGCCTTTGGAAATCAGATTAATTGTTTAAGTGTGTTTAAGAGCTGAATGTAATCCAGTAATATTTATGCATTATGAATACATAAATATTACTTTAAAAAATAATAATAATAGTAATAATGATGATGATAATAATAGTAATTGAGTGGTTTGGGTTGGAAGGCACCTTAAAGATCATCTCATTCCAAACCCTTGCCATAGGCAGGGACACCTTTCACTAAACCAGGTTGTTTAAAGCCCCATCCAACCTGGCCTTGAACACTCACAGGGTTGGAGCATCCACTAATTCTCTGAGCAACCTGTTCCAGTGTTTCTCCACCCTCACAATAAACAATTCTAACAATTAACCTAAAACAATTGTCTTTCAGTTTGAACCCATTACTCCTTGTCTTATCTCTGCAGCTCCTGCTGATAAGTCTCTCTCTGGCTTCCCTATAGGTCCCCTTCAGAAGTTGCTATGACGTCTCTACACAACCTTCTCTTCTCCAGGCTGAACAGTCTCAGCTTTCTCAGCCTGTCTTCATATGGGAGGTGCTCCAGTTCTCTTGTCAATTTTATGGTCCTCCTTTGGATTCGTTTCAACAGCTCCTTGTATTTATGTTCGGGGTACCAGAACGGTACACAACACTCCAGGTGGGGTCTTACAAAGCAGAACAGAGCAGAGGGGCAGAATTGTCTCCTTCAACCTGCTGGTGCTCCTTTTGATGCAGCCCAGGACATAGTCAGCTTTCTGGGCTGTGAGTGCAAACCGCCAGCTCATGTCGAGTTTTCATCAACCACCATTCCCAAGTTCTTCTCCATAGGGCTATTCTCAGTCAGTTCTCTATCCAACCTGCAGGTATGCCTAGGATTACCCTGACCCAGCTGTCACTGGCTTTATTGAGCTTCACGAGGTTCACACAGTCCCACCTCTCAAGTCCGTCCAGGTCCTCTGGATGGCATCCCTTCCTTCCAGCATGTTGACGGCATCACACAGTTTGGTGTTATCAGCAAACTTGCTGGGGGTGCACTGACAAAGACGCTGAACAGCACTGGCCTCACCCACAACCCCTGTTGGACACCACTAGTCACTGGTCTCCATGCGGACAATAAGCTGTTGACTGCATAGACTAATAGATAATAATAGGCAATAATAGACTAATATATTCTCTTCCAAAATAAAAACTGTAACAAAATGAAGTTCAGTCCTTCAGTGGCCACTTAGATGTGCTCTCACATTAAACCAGCAAGCAGATCAGATCACAAAATCGTGGTTGTTAGCCAATTCAGTGGAAGATTTTTAAAAAAATGTGAATAATTTATGATTTGTTCATATTTAAAATGTAACTGGTATATAAATCAGTCATCCTACACTCTTCTTATCATTCTTGGCTAGAGTGACAGTGATGAAAGGTTTTCCTGTCAGACCAAGTAGGGAAGAATGTGGGGCATGCGTCTTCTAAACAAATATTTTTTAAAAGGAACACAAGTGATCTTATCTGCTTTGAATTCAACATATTCTTGGTCATTTGTTGATCATAACATTGATTTTCATTCCACTTGGCATCCTACCTGCCAGAGTCAGTTCATGTTAATGTCACAGATGATATATAAAGAATATAAAAATGCATTTCAGCTGCTGAGGTTCAAGAGGAAGGAATACAATATTAAACCAGAAGGTACCTGAATTCAGCAAGTGAAACTCTGTCTTGTCTATGCTTCGTGGGTAGCCTTCTGTTTCTATTTCTCTCAAGAGGTAATGAATGAATCAGAGTAAGAGGGAACAGCAGGTGTTTATTTATGAAAGGAACAAGAGGGAGATGTCTTTACAAACAAATTGTGAGGCCTGCTGGTAGATAAGGCCAGATACTGATAGGTGAAAGAAGCAATGGGAGGAACCATAAATTCCATAAGAATTCCATTAATTGTCACAGACTGTTACTGAACAAAGGCCGTGTTAAATCCCTGGACTTAAAGAACAGTGACATAAAGAAAACAAAAGCGGGGGGGAGTGTACCTTAGAAGGGGGTCAGTGTTAGGCGATTCGGGAAGTCTGTACCTCTCAAGTACCTCAGCCAATGGGGAAAGAGAGAGAGAAATGCAGCCGGGAAATTAGGATAAAAAGAGGCTGTGTCCTCTAACAATTTGAGAGACCCCATGGGAAATGCCCATGACCTCTCCCTTTATTCATGAATAAAGTTACAGGACTCCTCTGTCTCCTTTTTGGACATAAACCTCTGGTGTTCGTGGATTAATTTTCCTGACATTTAGAAGGTAAATATGCTATTACGTAGCTCGTGGTCCAGTGATCAATATGCAAGTATACAAAGACTGGGGATAGCTGTGATGGACTGTGATGAACAGCGAAGTGACACACTGATTGACCTGCGAGCCCGCTGGAGAAGCGGTCAGTTCCAGTAAAATCCATGTTTCTTTCTGCCAGTTTGGCTGACATGCCATTGCTGCATGCTGGAGAGCTACTGTTAGCCAAGCTGTACAGCAGCATCTGCCACTTCCACAGACTCATGAGTGACACCCATGGGTAAGATGGCATTTTGTTTGTGTAGCTGATAAACCAAGCAGTCTCTCCTCAGCAACTACCAGTAGTTTCTCAGCAATCTTGCAAAGACAAAGAAATGTGTGCTTGCACAGCAGTACACTCTCATTCTTGCACATTAAACATGCATTGACCTGGCTTACTTCCATATGTGATTGTCCAGCTTCTGGTTTATGTCCAATCACTGGTTTATGTAGCAGAATTGACACGATACAGTTTCTATATGTAAAAGTCATACTAATCCCCTTTTGTCTCTGCTTGTCTTTTTGCACCAGCCTGTGGAACAATTTCTTGAAATTCCTCTATTAATTTCCTCAATATGAAATGATACCTGATGCACAATAACATAGAAATGAAATTATACATAATGTTGTAGGAGTGAGAACAGCAGAAAACCAAGACAAACAGTCTAGCAGCAATAAGCAACACACCTACCTTAATTAAACTCTCCCTTGCATTTTCTTCCTTATTGGGATTGATTAATTTAGGAAATCCTGATTTCCTAAAAAATCCTAATCCTGATTTGAAGAAAGCCACCATAAAACACTCTCACTGACTGCCAAAACTGAATTTAACTCACTGTTTTTCCACCTGTTTTCTTTCATGCTATTTAAAACTGAACTTAATCATATATACCAGAAGAACAAAATGTGAGATTACATGATTTTCACAGAGGATGGGAAAACTCCATCTCTCTAATAACAACATGCCTTAGAGGAAGTACATAAAATCACTCCTGCAGCAATCTTCCCAGAATAAAACAATAGGAGTTCTCAATCCCAGAATCAAATTACCCTAGTGACTGGACTCCCAACATTTACATAAAAACACACAGAGTCATCAAATTAAGACCAAAAAACTGACTGCAGGTATGAAATTTGAAATGACCTTTTTCTCTGTGGTTATATTTTTCTCAGACACTTGTTGGTTAAAACCCTCAAACATGGAGTTTAGACAGCTTGAAAACCTGGTGTGCATAAAGACATCACTTTAAAACTTGACCAATACTATCAGAATTGGATATTATAATTTTCCCCTTGAAGGTAAAATCCCTGAATTAAACTTATTTGGGCAAACTTTCAGAAGTTAAGGGTGCAAAAATCTGTATCTCAAATTCTCTGGCTGACATAAAGGGCAATAAAATTTCTCTTGGCCTGTTAAGCATGTTACAACAGATAACTCAAAGGTAAGCCTCATCTAATGTAGAAAACATTTAACAAATTGAATGCATTTAAACAACAATTATGGACTTTCAGGACTCCTTCTGAGGTCACAAAAAAAATTTTCAGTAGAACAAAAGGCTGCACTCAGTAACCGGTTGAGGAGGAAAGGCGTAACTGTAATCACACCTCTTGGAAAAACCATTCACCACCTCACTGCATGCTGAGACTCAAAATATTACCATTGCACTGCTGGGCCTTCAAGAGTGTTTGAAGAGCTTTCACGAAGAAAAAACCGAGTACTTTCTCTGCTTCCAGAATAGCACAGAACAGTAGTTAAATTATGAAAATGTATCACTGAATAAGCCTACCTTTCTACGATGGGATGGCACAATAAAATATGTCTCAATATTATGCTTCTTCAAGAAACTATTCCTTTCATGACCATATCCTGGTTCTACCTCGTAGTCCCCATTTAGGCACTCTAAGGTGGTCTTTGTAATGTGAACTTTCCTGGAGAGAAAAATTAGACATTTTGTTTAAAGCAAAGATACATTATGAGCTAGTTGCTATTGAAATACACTCCTGTGCAAAAGTTCATAAAGAGGTCAATTTACATGCAAGACCACACATTTGATGCAAAAAAAAAAAAAAGTTTTGCTTTGTATTTTAAGCTACATTGAACATATAAAAATTTCTATTACATGCATTTTCTAAACTTGGGGAAAGATAACAGAACAGAAAGATAACAGAAAGATAACTGCTGACTATTCACACACTTGCAGATTTTCTGATTTGTAGAAAGTGAATGTCTACACATCATCTCTTACGTTGTGTGGCTTTCTTAAGTGTTTACCTTACTGGACGCTTGGAAAAACATCCTGCTGTTTGAAACTTGTGACATCACACTCCAAATCTCTCTTGAGAATAAGGGATAAACTTTTTTTCTGTTTCACTTCACATCTCTGACTCATATCATTCACTCACTTTGTTTTGTAGGCAGCTTTCTGATACACTTTCTTTTGGCAACACACCCAACTTCGACATTATTTCTGAGTTTTCCTATCCCGAAAAATCTTCACGTTTTCTCCTAGAAGACTACTTATATTTGAATTGCCTTCAGAGAAGGTATCTGAAAAGATTTTACTGCTTTCCTCTAATAAACTTGTGTTCAGATTTTTTTCCACTGAAAAACTTTAAGGTAATGAACACATAAAATATACTGCCAAAATTATCTAAAGCAGATGTATGCAACAAATAGAAATTCACTCATTACTACAAAAATTTAAGAGGTTCCATTGTCCTTCTGTACAGCAAACCACAATCTTTTTAAAAAACTAAAAAAATCCAGGGCAGTTCCTAGTCCGAATGTGAGCATCACACAGAACACCTGCGCACCTTTGGAAATGTTCACTGTGTGTATTTAAATTGTGTCTGAGGCCGTGCAATGAGTGCTTAAATTTCCAGGCCATACCCCATGGGTTACCTGAGGGTTTATAGCCTACCGATTTGCAAATGTCATCAATATTTGCGTTCACAAACAGGTATTTCTTTTCTACAGCACATGACTAGTGTTGGAAATCTCATAATGTAAAGGGAACAAGCCATCCCCCCTGCTCCCTCCAAGAATAGAGGTGTGTAAGGGTAAAAAATTCCTGGAAAAGCTACAGGGTTTTACTTTTGTACCAAGAAATGATGAAAGGCTATCACTCTTACATTCCTTGTATTGCCTCATTCCTACTTTTATATTCAGCAACTTCTAATAACAATTTTATTTGAAAATGTTTTGCTTCTAATCTAACCTGTTACTTATACAAATATCAAGATTATTTGGAGAATTCCACGGGATAAATCACATAATACATTGATTTCTCTTGCCAAACACAATCCTTCTTATCAATAACAATTACATTGCAAATTCCTCCAAAAACGAAATAAATTCTTTACCCATACACTTTTCTATTTCTTTTTCTATGGTTCCTTTGCAGACTTACCCAGGCAGTCCTCCAGCTTCCATTACATTAGCTAAAGTCACATCATTTGACCAGACATCATACTGCCATTTTCGGAGACCCAGGACCCCGCAAAGCACCCTGCCTGTATGCAATCCAACTCTCATGTTGAGATCAACCTCTGTGGCTTCTGCAACAGATCTGTAATGAACAGCATCAGAATATTAATATTTAGACAATGATTGCTCTCAATTTTCTTTTTCTCTCCTCCCAAAATTAACACATATATTTATACACAACTGAATATAAAGGATTTTTTAAAAATCTGAAATGGTATATTCAGGTACTGTTCTCTTCCATCACTAGTTTCAAAGCCCTAGTTGCAATTTGAAAAATTTTTCTTGGTTATATTTTAATTACTGTGGAGACAAAATATCAGTATTTCTAAATTTCTTGACCATTCCTGTGAGAAAAGAGGTACAAAGAGCCACTAGTTTCGAAGGTCAGTGTATAAGTAACTATTCCCAATCTACTATGTCCTAATTGGTTGAATCACCCAGTTACCAGAGTACAGGACAAAGAAAATGATGAAAGCAATAAATCAGTGTAAGAATAGCAGATGAAGAGTGATTATAAACACTAATATCTTTCCAAAGCTCCTGCAAGAATGGCACCAAAACAACTTGTAACTACAGTTTTGCACCCATAAATCAAATCTAATGTTCAGAGATTTTCATGGCCTAGCTGGTAAAGGACAAATTAATCTACAAAATTGTTATTAAAAGCTTTTTTTTTGGTGCCACAAGAAGGAAATATTCTTAATTCCTGTGAATGAAGGGCATGCTGTGACTTGCACCCTGCACTAAGTTGTAAACACTGAAAAGATACCTTGAAACTAAGTCTTAAACATTACATATTATGTAATAACACTGTACATAGATAGATCTTTTCAGCTCTTTCAGTTAGAGAAACACCTGTCATTCCACAGTCCAGTAGCAGCCCAAAAAGTTATAATATCTCTGAATAAAGGAAACTGACTATTCAGTGTGAGAATTTATTTTCATTAGATTCTCTGAATTTTCCAATGCATCTAATAGAAGAAGACCTTAAAATGAGACACCGACTATAATTTTCCCTTGATCTTCACTGACCAATTTTTTTCAAGTATCATCCAGTTACACTTGATTTGGCAGAGATGTCTTTAGAAAGACTTTTCAACTATTTCAGAAGTTGTACTTGTTTAAATACAATTGACAGAAAGGTCAGCACAGATTAAGATGAGGGATGTGCAGCCAAGATACCTGGCCTCAATTTAAATAAGAAACTCTTCACCTGTGAAGCACTGAAGTATATACCATGTTAGCCATCACTAATGTGAGTAACATGGAGATCCCTTTGGTCCCCGTAGGGAATCTGGGCATAACACATTTTTCAGTCATATTTTATGCAACAGCCCAGAAAGGCTTATGCACAGCTTTCTGAAAGATTAAATAATTCCTTGTCCTAGTTCTATGCACAGCAAGTCAGCTTTCCTTTATTCAGTATCTGTTCCCCATCAAGCCTCAAATATGACTTCAAGGAGTCCTAAAGGATTCTAGTGTTACAAAGCTTTGCTGTGCACACTGTCTTTTTGACAAAGCTCTGAGGAAATGAAAGGCCCTAATAACATAAGCCATCTCATGATAAGCGACCACACTTTACATCTTCACCTGCTAATGAGTGTTGCGTCATTAACAGATTGACTTTACACCAAGACCATACCCTGCAAGCCAAAGCCCTTCAGGATTACACCTTGCCTGCCTGCCTATGTTCTCCTGCATAATTAAGGACCCATGCAATAATCTTAATTAATGAACCTGCAAGTGTTTGAGTTTCTCTGTTCACAAATGAGTTGGGGTTTTTTGTAGGTTCTCTCCCTCCTCCTCCATTAAAAAAGGTATATAAAACCTCAGATTAAATGAATGTGGAAAGACAGTGACATTCAGACACCAATAAAGTCTACTCCAGGCTTTGACTTTGTTTTGTCCCAATGGCTTGACTGAGTGGGGGAAATTTAATCTCCTTTTAGAAATCTGAATAGAATAACAAAAAGTAAATGAAGAGAGATAAGCAGAGAAATACAACATGGCAGACCATACACCTTGTTAAATAAGCTGAACTGTATAATGCACCAATGAACCATAAAGCAGAGTCTGAAAACACTACATTTTCAACAAAAAATTTCCATTAGTAAAAAATCTAAATCAAGAACACATTTCTACATCTTTCCCAGAGGCTACAATGTGTTTTGGGGATGCTTTCATCGTTACTGAATTTGAGTAGGAAAAAAGCTCATGAACAGTTAATTTTTTTATATTTATCCTGAAGACCTGTGTGCCCTTTATGCAGATAATTTCCATGAATATACCCCAATGAACTATCAAAAATGAGGAATATTAGCTAATATAAGAAGAAGAGTATTCAAACATAAATTCAGAGCAGTACAATTATCATATTCCCAAACGACATCTATATTTCTACAATAAAATATCACAAAAATGTCCACTGAGGTATTTAAAATTCTAAATACATTTCTGAGAAAATACCAGCACTTCACAAACAAGGCAGGAATAGGAAAAAGTTTCTCAAATAAATTATTCATTATAACTTATTCTCTCATAGGTTCCTATACAAAAGTTTTCCAAATGTTAACACAAAAGTAGGCCCAGAAACAAATGGAGATCAAAAAAACATTTTCTTTGTAACCCAGATGTGTTCAGAGCCTATACAAGTGACTAATCAGACAATCATCTACCCTGACAGCTCAAGGATCCTACAAAGCCTTTAATTTTAGTTGCCTTCTTAACTACACAAATTTCATGTGCTGTTAGAAGCCACAACAGTAATTTAGATCACCTGCAGAACAGCTCCAGACCTGCACTCCTGAGCATTTGAGGAGGAAAAGAAAAAAGCTCTGCATGCTATTTCTTATAATTATTTAGGTCTTCAGGTCTAAAAATATGGACAGAAATAAATGTTTCCTGGTTATATAGATAAATATTTAATATGATTTTTAATTCAATTACATACACTTCCCCAGAGCATTGCTGAGCTGCAGGGCAGAGCAGCTCGGAGCACCAGGATAAAGAGTCTGGGCTGTGAAGGGCTGCTGGCCTGCTTTGACAGAGGCGCAAGCTGACTAAGCTTTCACTGGCAGACAACTTCCTAAAAAGGCAGCTGCTGGTTCCCTCAAAACTTGTGGTCAACTCACTCCTGCCAGTTCAAACTTTTCCAGGCCCTGGACCCATGGATGACCAGGGGAAAAACTTCAATGGCATTGACATCAGGGAAGTTAATGCTTCTGTCTATTTCCTCAGACAAAAATTACACAGGAAAACTTGATATTTCCAGTGGACTTACTCAAACTGGCTACTACAGTTCCTCTCCCTTCCCTGGTGCTTTTGGTCAGCCTATGACCAAACCCATTGAAAGGAGACAGTTCAAGCATCAGCCTTCCCAATGCCCGCTGCAACCAAACAGCAACACAGCGTACAGGGGCAAAATAAGCCCAACTTCCATTTATGAGGTCTTACATGATGACTGGTGGAGTCATTCACATTAGGTGGAGTTATCCATATGGGATAAAATCACGTATGTGATGCAGATAAACCCCACTGAGTTGCCCAGTTCTCAAGAAGGCAGTGTTCTTGGGCCATTTCCTTCAGACCTCTTCAAAGCCCACATGCAGCAGCAACATTCAATCAGAAGGTCAGATGAGACTTATTCTAAAGTAATCCTTCCCCTCCTTGCCACCATAGTGTGTGCAGGTTGAGCTGAAGCAGTCAGCAGCAGTTGCTGTGATGCACAGGCATGCTCCTGCCCTGCCACACTTCCTGCTACTACACAGTTAGTGATGCAGCTGTGGTGCAATTCCCTCTGAGGCAGCACTAAAATGGCACTCTAGTAAGATGTTAATGGAAGAAGTATCATGAAAATGTACTGTCTGCGTGATAACAGGAATGCTTACAGCCTTCCATCAAAGTTTTGACAAGTTTATGAATGTTAACCCCAGTATTTTGACCCAGTCCAAAATCTAGTATTTATATACTGCTTACTCACACTTATTTCCAATTGGAAACATTACAGATTATTTCTTGCTGCGCAACATTATTGAATGCATTTAAATAATTCCCTCATTTCACCACATTTCATCTCCTAAGGGGAGTTTCTGGACTGAGCCAAAGAATTGTTTAGTACAATTGATATCCATTGATGAAGTGCTCTCTAAGAAAAGACAAACTATTATTAAGAATGTATAAAATTGTCCCCATAACAGTAGCTAAAACCAGAACTCTAGACAGCTGTTTGAGGAGAGAGCGAGGGAAGAGCTTTGTTATCTGGGATAACTTTTCTACGTGGCACTTGGCTAACAAATATATCTATTTAGAAGGTAAAACCTACTTCATGAGACTGAAACCCTCAAATGTGGGAATCAATTTAAGTAAGGTGAAGAGAGTACTTGGCCTATCACATTGTTCATAACCAAGGGGAGGACACATGCCACATTAGAGAAATACGAAACATATTAGAGAAGCTAATGAAAATGATAATTTTAATTATATTAGTAACAAAAGACTGACACCCAAAACTCATACGGCAAGAGCAACATTGGTGGTACTGAGCACTTCACTCGCTGCCATGGCACTTTAAGTGACTCTAAAATAGAACAGACACCTGGCCTGTACTGAGGCACTGACACAATGGCTGCAGAAATTCGTCAATTTTATAAGAATAAAAAGCTCCACCCATAATTATTTTAGTTCTGTACCTTTGAAGAGAACATATGGAGGAAGGTGGATGAAATTGTGAAAATTATAATTATTTTATAATTCTTTGAAAATTATGTTCTCAGATGATACATGCAGCACCATACTGTAGGATACTTAAAAAACAGTTATGCAGAACATGAAGAGAATGAAATGCATTGGTTTATATGAACACATTCAACTCAGTCCAATCAAAGAACCTTCAACCAGCCATAGAAGTTTCTATTCCTTGATTTTCCAGAAAAAACCCCACATCTTCTTGGTACATGTCTCTGGGATAGGAACTTTTGACAGACCCATCACCTGAATCACAGTTTAAGTTATTTATTTATTTATTTATCTATCTATCCCAGATAACTAGACAAACCTATCACTAGGGATGACAAATTCCAAGCAAAAATGTACAGTGCCAAGGTCTGAATTCTACAGTAAAGTGAACAGACTTTAAAAAGACTAGCAGCTGGCATCCAACTCTGCATCAAAGGGGGAAGTTTAAAACAGAGTGACTTTGTGTCTCATGGAACTGATAAAACCAAATAATCATACCAATACAAAACAAAATGCTGCATTCCAACTTCACTGTCAGAAGCTCCTGACTTCTCCTTTTCATTTGCTAAACAGATTTTAAAACAAATTAACCTGGAGAATCTATCTTCTAACTTTTGTTTCTGTGAAGAAGAGAGACTAATTCTGTTTATGCACAAAGGTGCAGAATAGGTCCCTGCCTATCCAACAGCTCTAAATAAATCTGGCACTGTTTTGCAACCTTGACTCTTACCCATCTTGCCCTCTCAGCATGCTCTGACCATTGACTACACAAAAGACCTAAAATTTATGAATTCTTTAAAAAATAAAATTCTGAAATTACCAGTTATCTTCTACCACAAGCTCTGACTAAACATGTTTAGATAATATACTAGAGCTCATCCACTTAGAATTGTAAAGTTACTGGTGCCACAAGGGGCCTTGGGAAATCATCTAGACCAACACACTTGCTTAGAGAACAGTCAGCTACAGAAGACTGCCTAGAACTGTGCCTGGCTGGGTTTTAAATCACTCCAAGCACACAAACGCCACAACTTTCCAGTGGAACCTATCCAGTATCTGACTACCTCCACAATAAAACAGGTTTTTCTTATATTTAATTGGAATTTCTTGCATTTCAGTTTGTGCCCATTTCCTCTTGCACTGGCACTGGATGTCACTGAGAAAAGTTTGGCTTTGTCCTCTTTACTCCCTCCCAGTAGGTATTTGACTGCCTTGATAAGAATACCTCTGAGCCTCTCTTCTACAGGCTGAACAGTCCTAGTTCGTTCCTTTCTAGTTCAACTCCTTTTTCAAGTTTACATTATCACGTTGGTAGCCAACAAAATATACTATAAAAAGGGATCATGTTTATTTCTAACATTAGTAAAACTGAAACATCCTAAAGAGGAACGCTCCAACAGTTATCAATACCTTATTTGCATATATGAAATACAGCACAGCTAATGAGCTAAAGATTAATACTAGGTTTGAAAGAGGATAAGATCATTGTCTACTGCTTTTCAGAGATTTAAAAAAAAAAAAACAGAAACAAAGCGAAAGGCATTTGAAAAATCTGTACAAGACATGTACATCTAAATATGTTCCTGAAGATTAGGGCTTCCTTATAAATGGAGTATCCATATACTGCTGAAAGAATACACATATTCTTTTAGGATTTTATATTTTCATGGACTATAATAAATCACAAATTAAGAGATTACAAAGCATTTTATCAATTTTTCAATGCTTACAAATGTGATGAACTTGAATTGAATGACAGAGAGAAAATGAATTAATTTACACAACACTTCACACACTGAGAGATTTTGTAGTATGTTTAGCAAATGAAAAGGACAAGTGGGCAATACAGTAGTAAAGAAATTTTCCATTTTTATCCTTTCTTTCCAATGTAATGAAATAGATCTCCAGCTTTGGTTAAAAGATCATTCACAGTTCTCTCATGTCCTACATCTCACATCACATTTTGGCTCAGCAAAATAATGATCAATGTAGAGTTCTCAAGCACAAAAAAATCTGAGCAGCAAAGTGAATTTCACATTACATTTCTGAAAAGCAGAATAAATGAAAGGTTTAAACATTACAAAAAAAGGGAGTAATCAGCAAGCTATGATTTTGAGACTACAAACACATACAATCAGGACTGCTTTTGAGTTGACACACTGGTGTGCAAAACGAGCAGTGTCTATAACTGCAAAACAAGAAATTTGACTCCTTTCTTTGTGGCAATTGGCATTAGGGTATATTTTGTTACTTCCCAGCATCTTTCTGCCATCTTTTCTGCATCTTTCTGTTCGGTACATGTATCTGCCTCTACATACTCAACTTGCACACTTACTCCTTACAGCGACTAAACGGAGTGGAAAATCAACGTCTAGAATGGCCCTTCCTGAAATCAGTGTCCTGTGTCCTGAATGCAAGAGTGTGACTTTCCAGGTGAGCAGTGCTGGCAGACACTGGTGTTTCTCTAAAAACACACTTCCTGAATAACATAGGAGCTGTTGCAGCATTCCTGTCTGGGTTCACCATGCATGGTACTTACGTGATGGTGTCAATCATATCCAGTCCCATTTCAACACAGCAATGGGCATGATCTGTTTTGGGCTGGGTCAATCCTGATACACAGTAGTAACAGTCCCCTAGGATTTTTATTCTTCTGCAATGATTTTCCTTTCACAAAAACAGAATGGGAAAAGTTTTACTATTCATATAAATATTCCGATATTAACAGGGTAAAATTTTCTCCAATACTATGCAATAATTCAGGGAATCTTTCTGTGATCAAATAAGGTAATTTACAGTTCATGAAATCAGGGTTCCCTGTACACAACACCTGACACAACAATTTGTTTGTTGATTTATTTATAAATAGACACACATGTACTGGACGTCAGCCCTGCATTGTTCAACACACATGGGTTAACACTGCTTAAAGCTATAGTTCTGAGCAAATATTATTGCCTTGCCCTCATGCTAGGTCAGTATGAATTCAAGACTCACAATGAGACTTCATTTCTGTATGAACCCAAACCAAAGGACTAAAGACAAACCACTACTGAATATTGGGAAATGTTTGCATTCTGAAAAACTTTTGTTTCAAATTCAGTTCCAATTTACCAGAAAAGATTATGCATTTATCTGTAAAAGTACACACATTTTTGCATCACTTGTTCATAAGCCACAGTTTACAATACAGCATGATCAGTACGACAGACTTGAAGATCAGAAGCCACAGCGAGTTTGCATTACGAACAATTCCACGAAGTTTACTTTCTACAACCAAAGAGATCTGACTAAAACTCTCCCATTTAAAAAACAACCAACCAACCAACCAACAATGATGGCATGTGATAATTGCTACATCTGTCTGAGCAGAAAGTTCATTTCTAAACAGAGAGCACATAACAAAATATCTTTAAAAGAGCAGTGCCTTTAACTAATAAACTACGAGGAGACACAAAGAGATGATGGTATCTTTTGTAACTAGACTACGGCAACTTCTACCCATTTAGAGTTTGGCACATAAAAGTAAATAACCTGATTAAATAAATCCAACTTACACAGCTGTGACTATGCCAGTAAGCACCATGAAAAATTGACTGTTGTAAATATGATGGGATGGGATTCACAAAAGTCTGATTCTTTCCCCATGAGTGTGTTATATAGACTTCACTTCAGCAACACAGAAAGGGGAAAAAAAAGAGAGGGTAGTGGTGATGGAATTTTAAATTTCTGGAAAAAACCCATAATCATAGAATCATGCTTGTTCAGCTTCTCATATGGGCTTATATTTTCATCCAGTCTTCTGCCTACAAGAATTAAAGCCTTCCTGAGTTGACCACATTCTCCACATCATTACTCACAGTCCAGCTCAGAAGCAATGATTAAGCCTACAGTGATCCTTTTCTCTTCGACATGTCACCATGTATACCAGCATTTGGGGCTTCTAATTACACACTCTTCCCACTGCAGGCATTCCCACACCTCTCCTTTTTGTAAATGGTACTCAGCATTGAACAAATACTATAAAATGAGAATTACCTCTCTTCCCACACGGAAGAAGGCACTGTTTGGGAAACTTGGTTGGTCTATTTCTCTTTATAAATTAAGCAGCAAATTCAGATCTTGAATCAAAGAAGAGAGCTGTCTTTTTGGGTGTGCTTAATTAGTAGAAAAGGCTTTTCCAATTGTGACTACTTAATATTTCTTCTGCCATACAGCAGGATTTTAAATATACCACTAATTATCATTGCTAATATATATTTCTGGTGAATACAAACATAATTATTTTAGGGGGATTATCACCAGGGCTCTAAGAGTATTCTCACAGCCTACAGCAAAAAATGCCTCACAAATTTTATTCAGATTTTTTGAAATCCTTGGCTAAATGCTATTATATAAGTAAAATAATTATTGATGCACACAAAGTAATATGCAGATCTCAAAAATCTACCTTGACACAGAACAGTCCTTTTAATTCAAGGGTTTTGGACTGAAATCACTACATTTTTAATAGAAATCACGCAGTTTTTTTACTAGATACGACTAGATTACACTGTCCAAAAAAGCTGTTTTTTCCCCCAGTTTTGGGCAGATCTTGAAGCACTAGAGAGTGCTCAGTAGTTAAAGCTGAAGACTGCTTTCCAAAATAAATCCCGTTTTGGCCCATACATTAAAATCCTCTATAAGGCCCTTTTCATCTTCAAATTTGGTATGCATGATTTGTGGCCAGGCAATGTCTATTTGACCCTTAGGAAAGCTATTCAGAAAAGCCATTTCAATAATGTGGGGTGAGCAATACATATATGTTAATCAATCAGTGATCTCTCCTATTAGTGTCTACCTCACAAATGGCTCATTTCCAATGACTTGATAACAGTCTGGTAGACAGTTTAAGATAGAAAAACAAAACAAAACAAAACAGATCTTACTCCATTACGACTTTTCCAAGTCAATTTATTATTTGTGCAAGACAGAAAAAAGACGAAAATAAGTATAGTGTTATTTTCTGGAGAGATATTTATATTGATGGAAGATATAGGGCTAAATAACCTGCTGTTTTTGAAATCGCTAGTCTGTTTGTTCCTTATCAGATCTTATCCTCACTGTCCTGATTTATAATAGTCAATTAATATACAGTAATCTCTAGAAAAATTGTTTGTTTTCTTTTTCTTGACATGTGAGGCAGACTTCCAGGAAAGAGCCATAGTGCAGCTTTGAAAATGTAATCTTTTCAAGAACTGATATGCAAATTAATAAAACAACTCCCTTCTCTGTCTTTGTTTTGTTTCCTCAGCAACTTCCAAAGAATCCTTCTCTCATCAATATTTTTCACATTTGTGACACTGGTGAATTCATGTGTGATAGTTACAAATTCCAGTAATAACTGATAAAAGCAATGTCTGTTTAGAAACAACAGATAATTTGGTTTTATACACATGACAAAAAGCACTAGAGATTGCCAGCCCTGCATTAGCCATGCAGCTTGGCCACCTGTGGTGCCTTACTAAGACGTTTCCAAGCGGATCTGCAGAAATCCCTCTGGCACAACTGTCAGTCACAGGGTTAGTCAGTGTGTAGTGGAAGCCCAACTCAGAAAGCAGAGGACATTTCAAAGTTGCCAAGAGCTTTCTTCACACTTTCAGAAAAGCACTTCATAAAGCAGTTTATTCTAGTTATCTGTTAGGTAAAGCTAGGAGTGAGGCTTTGTTGCAAACAGCTCTGGGGTTTTGTTGTTGCTGTAGTTCATTTAATGCATTTTGCATAAGGAGTGAAGTCCGTCAACTCAGACTTAAGAAAATTCAGAACATTAACTCCACGTTATTTTACTATACAAGAAAAATGTTGTTTGATATAACCAGGGTATGGTTATTTTTTAATAAAAAGGGAAAAGATTTTACAGGTTGTATAAAAAGTTTATACATAAATATATATATACATTTATATATGTCATCTCAAAGAAATAATAAGCTGTCAGACTTCTCCCAGAAAAACTGATAAGCATAAGTAGACAGTCAGATATTCTCTAGAATAGAGAGATTGTACTGAATAAATGCTAAGTCTTTTAAAGGAGGATCTTTCTCACATGTCAAATTGCAACAATGCTTATTGTCACCGTTGAGACTTTTCGTTTTTAGTTTTTATTAATAGACTATCCAAGTAAGTATTTGTTATGTGAACAGATCCAAAATCAGGATCAAATTTTGCTGCTTGTAACTCTGTAGGAGAAGAGTCTATTTCAAGTTTTTATTTATTTTGGAGATGGCAGAGGCTAATGTCGGAACGAGTCCCTGGTCTTCCTTCTGTCACTGCAACAATCTATGCATTTCTACATACTCGTGCCATCATGGTATGTGATGCCTACAAAAGTGAGCCCAAAAGGAACATCAGATAGACTGCAACTTCAAAACACAAGATTTTAAAAGCTTAAATATTGAACTCTCTCTCATAACTCCATTAACTGCAGTGGAATTGCACCAAGGGTGAGTCTGACCCTGTGTGACTTAATTGCAATATATTTTATGCTTGTTACACTCATCCATTCCTATGTCTGAAAGCAACCTGAACTGCAAGTGTGCTTTTCAGACTTTTATTGTTCTAACCTCTTGTAATCACAGTCTATGAGTTGTTGAGACTTTAATTGTCCGTAAATTAGAAAGACATATTTTTGCCATTCCTAAATAAAAGTGCATCATCTAAGGTTCAAAAATGTTCTTTACCATATCCAGCCAATTTGGATTTAGTTATGCTTTGCAAAATAAGAGAAAGGATTAATAAGTTTTACAAAAAGATGCATAAGTAGTGTTTCCCATTTCCCTCAACTCAGACCACCAGTCTTGCACTCCCTTATAATGCTATGGACATGAACAATAACATTTCATTTGGCTTAGCCTACAAAAATTGGAACAAGACTTTGATCACTACCTACAATGCTTAGTGATTGGAAAGATAGTCTTAAAGGAAAAGGAAAAAAAAGAAAATAGAAACCAAAGCCTGCACATTTTCAGGTTTGACTATTTAAATGTTGGGGCATAAGGGAGGAGATTTATTAGGCCTGGACTTAAGAGATGGCTTTACAGTTTCAGAGCAAGGCTTAGACATCCTCGCCATATGTCCGACTTCAGTTATAGTGAGATCTCTGGATATTGCCTGGGTGTAGTTGCAAATTAGTACAGGAGCAGCACTGCATGCAGAAAGAAGAGTGGAAGGAGATGGATGCACTGGCAGCACAGGAAACAGTTCCGGAGCTCAAAACCCCTTTATGCCTCCCCCATCCATTCATTGCCTGAAGCTGTTGGAAGCTGTGGGGGGAAAAAAATTGCCCTACTCCCTGACAAAAATCTTGTTAGCTCAATATTTTCTTCTCATATTGAAGTCTTGGATAGAGGGAAATCACTAAATACAAATTTTTGATAGCTCGATTTTCACTGAAGTAGAATTAACTCTGGGGCAAAGTGGTGAACTATGAGGGCTGAAAAAAGGAATATAGATGAATCTTCTCGCTCTGCTATCAAGGGTTTGATCACTGGGGCCAGGCAGTGCCACAGAGGGGCATGGTCACTTTCCTTACAGGTGTTCAACGAGTCAAAAGGAAATCAGTGGTCAGTGATCAGGAAAGGACCCTTCATGGAAGTACTTGTGGGGTTTTTTTCCCCTTCATATTTGTCTTCCTTTTTTCTTTCTTCTTGGATTATTAGTCATTTTCCCATTAGTCAATGGGAAGCCCCATTCCAGCAGCTTCCTCTGAGCAGCTTGCTGTACTCAGAGCTGAATTTTTTTTATCAGGTAGGCAAAGGGGATCAAACTTTCAGTCCATATTAATCAGCATGGCATTATGTGTTTCACGGGAACTACACTAATTTATACCATCTGTCCCCCTTATCCTCAGGGTCCCAAGACATAATTCAATAATCCAAGCTAACCACATCACAGTTACAGCCCTTTCTTAGTTACTACAGTGTAAAATAACAACTGCGGGAGAAAATTGAAAGTGTCTCTAAAACTCCCTGAAGACAAAAAAGAACAGTAAAATGTATTCCTTTTTTATCTCTCTTCACAAACCTAGAACTTCATTCTGCTTCCAAAGAGGCCTTGAGAGGGGACGAAATAGGATTTACCACTGTTTCCACTGCAGCTTATTTCCAATGTGTATAGCATGTGCAGCATATTTAACATTTACAGCACTTTCTGCCAAAATGCTATTAATCTAGGTAGAAAATTGGATTAGAAAGCTTTGAATCACTTTAGAAGTTATCATTTACTACAGATGTGTATGCAGATGCAAAAGACTTCCAGAAGGAATTTTATTTTCTGCTACATCGTCAGAAGATGAAATTATGTCTCTACTCAATTACATTATATTGTTCGTTAGAGTGAAACAAAATCATAAAAGCCTATATATTAGCTATCATGCTGTATAGCTCCATGCCTCCATCCATAGATATGTGTATATGGGCATGTATGACATGCAGACACACCGTTCTGCAAATTTACCTACACCCTCTTGCATACATACACAACATATGGGATAAGGGCACATTTTAATATTCATTCTGTGGAATACTAACCAAGGTGGTTCAGCCTGACAGTAATGGGCCAGATACCAGTTTTGAGCTCCCCCCTTTTGAAAGATATGAGTACAAACTGGTAGAAGATATTTGGGAATTGATACCTGTTTGTGGCATTACTAGTCTACTCATTCCTTTAAGCAGAGATACAGTGAATGTCCTCCTGCTCCAATTGCCTTTGAAAGGATATAGTACAGTGTTCTGCTGTTAAGGAAATGGTGAAGAACAAATCACCCTCCTTCAAGGTCATAAAAGAAAAGGCATTGAATTGGATGGAGTTAGTTGGAAGGCTGTACAATGTAACTAAGCAATGCCATATCAAGTTACTAAGTTCAGTGCATGATGACAGGGAGAGATTCTTTGTAAGCAATCAGTTTACATTTTTTGACATTTACACTTTCTTAATATATTCAATTCACTATAAAATTAAGTGAAACATTTAAAAAATCCTATTTTTTTTTCTCAACTGTAATTCTTTTGTGCATCAAAGAGTTTTAGAGAAAAACAAAGCTGAAAGCATTCCATGGAAAGTACAACTAAGTAAATGTCTTCTAGACTGTAGTAGTATTCTCAAAAGATACAGTTAAGTGCAGTAAAAGAGGAAAACATGGATTTAAACTGACATGGAAAACTCTTTAAAACTCTACCTCGATACCCCTTTGAAAGTTTCCATTTAAAACCTTTTGTCCCTTTGTCCTACAGACCCTGGCAAAGTCCTTACTGATTTTTTTGTAAGTCCCCTTTTATATATTGGAAGGCTGCAGTAAGATCTCCCTGGAGCCTTCTTCTCCAGGCAGCCCTCTCTGTCCTTCTTCACAGGAGAGATGTTCCAGCCCTCTGATCATTTTCGTTACTGTCCTCTGGACCCACTCTAAGAGATCCAGGTCTCTCTTGTGCTGAGAGCCCCAGAGCTGGATGCAGAGTTTACTCACACAATCTGCAACTTTCGTTAATGACAGACAATAATTTCACTTATTCTATTTACTTTTTTTTTAAACAAAAGGGATTTACCAACATGGTTTCGCTGTGTAGCATCGAAATCTATTTTAATAACTATGTTGAATGTGGGCCACAATGTGAGAGATTACTGAAGCCAGCTTATCAGATAAACTTCATAGTCAAATCCTAAGTGTAATGAAGTGACATGGACATTCCCACCAGCTCTATTACTTTGCAGAGTGCCAACAATGATAATACACTTATGAAAACTGCCCAGCCCATTTGAAAATTCCACTGAACCCTGTCAATTACTACATACATATTTTGCCTTTTCTTTCATACAGGTTTTACAAATTGAAACAACTATTTTAATAACCTTTTCATGGAATAAATCCTGTAAATAGTAACTGTATAATGTACACTAGCTCTTGCACATCTGCTAGTCCCAGCAAAAAAGCCTTGAGAATGAGCAAACTGCAATACTCCATAGAGGTCAATTTAGCAGAGTAATGGAGACATACTTATTGCAATGAGAGTTAGTATAGACTTAAAAAGAAGAGCTTCTACAGTGGCAGAAAATACAAAAGGAAAACAAATGTGGTTACAGTATAGGAAGTGCCACAGAAAATTACTTGATAGGCTCTGATTAAGAAAAGCTGGCCATCTCCAGATGATCATTTGCAAGCTTTTAATTTAGTAATGTGTTTGTGAAGTCATTACAAGTTATCTACCATCATGGGAGCCATATAATGCATGAACAAATGTAGAATTATTGAGGATATCTATAAAAAGGATGACATTTGTTTCAAATGCTTTCCCTCAATTTTATTGACAATTATACATGCTGACCTAAAATGGCCTACTGGTTCATGGCCTATCTTTTCTGTGCATTCTCATTCTCACAATAAATTCTTTCCTTACTTCACATGGAGTGTAATTTTACAAAATGAGAATGTTAAATGTTTTTTAGATCTGGAGAGTGAGAACCCATTTAACATTAATTATTAATTTACTTGGATATGAACAATTATTTTATCAAAAATATATTATACAATCATCATGACTGACATGCATGCTTGTCTCCTTCCTAGCTTTTATTAAGTATCCTTTCAGATTCTATCTTTTCATGATAGGTTTTCATTCATGACAGGATTTCATCCAGGAGAAATAAGCCTAAAACAAATACACCATAAAATGCTGAAAAATTAAGCTCTAAATTTCAGGAAATGCTTATTTTTCCACATTCCAGAAATACTTCTCTCTATGCTAACTGTACAACAGGTCAAAACAATAAGTATCAGCACATATGCCCACATTTCAAGCACCTGAGGCTGATTGGAACAATCCAATACAGTCCTGTACAAAGATGCAAACTTCAGATTTGCACATACAAACTCAGGAAGAATTTGGTAATTTACCACAAGCATACAAATTATGACAAGGATTGTGACAAAGAATTAGCATACCAAACACAGTATCTTCTTGCCTAAAACATACTGTAAAATAGGCAGGATACACTCTCTGTGGTACTTGCCCATTTATGTTCCTACAATACTTAAAGTGTGTGATGTTAATCTTCTCCACAGAAAACTGTCCCCAGACACTTACTTTAGCTTTCCTCCATGCACACATCATTATTCCCTGATCCTATAGGGTCACAGGCACATTGATTAAGAACACTTTCATTTAAAAAAGTTTACTTCCTTAGGTCTCTCTCCAGACAGCTGTTCAGAACTGGATTTAAACTCATGAGGTGATCTGCCTCAGTGGGATTCTGTGTCTATGCTGGCTCTCTAGGGGAATTGAGGAGACAAGTCTCTTTAAAATTAGCCTTTATAAATAGCCACCCCCAGTGCAGATGAATTTTCACAAAGAAGGGGTACATGTTGTAAGGTTATACCTATGTTTTCCATCACTAATTTTTCCATCTTAACCAGTTCACAAAACTTTGTTCATTTTACATTTTAAAAATGCAACCTAATTATCTTAATATACAGTAAAAGCATTCTATGGATGCAATATAAGCAATTTTTTAGAGTTATTACTTCTAGGAAAATCTAGTTCAATGCTCACCAAAGAACTGACTGTTCTTGACAGACTTAAAAACCACACAAGTTGGTTAAAAATATTACTTACTGATTCTTTGCCTAAGGCTTAGAAACAATGTTTTTTAGTTCAGTATCTTTGAGCCTGAACTGGTAGAAAGAGCCACTTCAGTAATGTTGAAATATGCAAAGTAAAAATTGTAAAATGCTAAGAAGGCAATCAGGGAAGGACACTAAATTAATATGGAAAGGAATAAAAATAGACTCAGTCTACAAATACTGACAAAGCCTGGAGGTGTACATAACTGTAAAAGGGAAGAACGAGAAAGTGGTTTGCGTCAGTCTACCTAGTAGATGAGATACCAAAAGTGGCACGAATAAATAGGAACTTTCATTCAAAATATTAAAATCCTCTTCTAGTTATGTCCTTTGGAAAGCACCTAAAATTCATTTATGTTTGTCAATGGAAAGTCTTAGAAGTCCAAGATGCAGAAAGATGGATGCTGAAAGGGAAATACCTGAATTTCTAAAGACAAATAATTAATTCACCATGTAGATTAGATGCAGGAAGTATGTGAGAAAAAAATCTATCAAAGAAAAGGCAATTAAATAGAAACTTCTTTAAAAATCAAACCTGTTTCATTAAAATGCAGGATGCTGCAGAACTGCCTCCTCTTTTCTACTAAGATGACATACTATAAGTAAAATATTTGGGGCATGTCTAAACTGAATCAAAACATAATAGAACTTTGACCATGACAGCATAATGCAACTGATTATATCTCATTAAAATTTGCCACTCTTACAAGTAAGCTGAAAATTACAAACTGAAAGCTAGCTATAGTATCAGGCAAGGCATCTGAAGACCTCATTTGAGATCAGTTGCTTGAAGCATTTATTGATAATATGTAATGAAGAATGACTATGAACAGGGCCAAATGTGAGACTGCAAAGAACTACTCTTGTTTAACAGGAGGAAACTAAAAAACTCCCAAGTAATACCCTGAACTAAATAAACTAAGACTGAGTAGCAGATGAAATCCAATGGAAATCAATTCTTTCGAGTTGAACTATCCATGGGCCTTACAAGAAACTTCATCAACCTGTGTTTAGGAAGGTGTAGGTTATTGTTACATACCAAGGGAACCCTGGTGTGGACAAACTTAGCCAAAATGCTTGTATCAGGATGCCTAAAGACAATGACATTACAAAAGTGGAGTAACCAGACAAACAAATGAACCTTCCTTTCTCCAAAGTGACTGAACTTGGCCTTAGGACTCAAAGTTATTGAGGAGACCACAGAATCCTCAGTGAAATAGGATTACCTAAGACTGTTTCTTTAAGAAACCAAACCTTGCTATTGTGAAAAACAAAACAGATATCATGCCATCAGTTTCAGGGAGCATCTGGACAGTGCTCTTAGTCATATGGTTTTATTATAGGTAGTACTGCAAGGAACAGGGATTTTGATTTGATGATCTTTATGTGTCCCTGCCAACTCAAGATATTTTATGATTCTATGATTTTAAGTACTGCATTCTGACCATCTCTTCCCTAACACTCTTCCTAAAGACTCAGCAATTTGCAAGGTAAAATAATGTGTGTGAGATAAGTGTTTAAAACACGTACTTTTTCTAGAGGTGAATAAACGTGAAAGGACATGATAAAAGTACAAATGAATTATAGGAGGGAGTAAGATCAGGATTTTTCCCCCCTCTCCATTAGCAGAACCCTAAAGTATATTTTCAAAGGAATTGAATGACAATATAGTGAAACCTAAGGTTTGCCTTCAGAACTCCCTATCATGAGTTGTAACTATATTTGAAGCTATTGTGATTTTAAAAAAAAAGATGTGGCATTTCAAAGAGAGCAAAACTATGTGCCTTACAAAAAAAATCCAAAGAAACAGCATATGGAAAGAGAGAAATAACTAATGTAAAAAGCATAAACCAGCTTCTAAATGTCAGAAGGACAAATTTTAGCAGAACTATAGTGTCAAAATCAAAGACTCACTATTCCTACAATGTGTCAATGTGCCACAGTACTTGTGTCAAAGTACCAAGATTCTTCATGAGGCTCCCAGCAAATATATGCTGCTTTATTACATTTTCCACAGTGGCAATGGGAATTCTTTTAATGCATTATATTTTTATGACAGTGCAATTGTTTTAACACGGGTTGTCATAAACTGCACCTTCCAGTTGACACTGCCTCCCAAGAAACAGCAGCACACAGACAGCAGCACACAACATGCAACACTCACAGATTGTACTTTAGTGGTCACAGGGAGCATACCTAACACTGTTACAATTTTCTTCAAAGTCTCTGCAGTTTCCTCTTTAATCATGCTGAATACTAAAGCACAGCACAGTTTTAAAATCAGCCCAGTCTTCTGTTTTGACCTAATAATGAATATCTAGAAGGTGCTTTAACTAACAGATCAGAATCCTTCTGATAAGCTACATTTCTCAGTGCATTTCTCTGACTGCAGGAGGCACAATTACAAGTCATCCTCAATCACATCACAAGGAGCTAAGGAAAGCATGTACATCTGTCCTTAATCACACCTCAGTGAAACACAATCTGAACTGGAAGTACCCCTAATTAGCAAATCTTCCTCACATAGCTGAAAGAAACCATGAGATTTATTTTAAAATTTGGAAAAACAATCCTTGCAGATTGAACAGAAAAATTAGGCTTTTTGCTCTTCTGCCATCTCCAAACTGCTTCTTCTGTGACCAACAACTGACCTGGTACCAAAAGCTGGCATCTGCCTGGTACTTGCCCTCAGGTGCCACTGACACTTCCAGTTGGCAGCACGTGGCCACTGCCAAGGGACCAAGTGTGGTAGGGTAGCCATGTCCCCGGCTTCAGTGCCATGACAAGTCATAGGCTTAGGTATTTCCGTGTGCACACATGATCCTGTGTTATCTTATAGTACTTCCATGTTACTACATGGCTGTCTATTTCATGGCTATGAAGACTCCACAAATGGCAGCATTATAAGTTTTAAAGGAGCTTATTAGACGTCTGGTTGACACATAAAGAATGAACTTTAGTTATTAAATCAAAATTAAATCAAAGTAAGGAGGCTATCTGAACTTCTTAAGCCATTTAATCTCTTGCCAATGAGTATCTAAATGGAAGTCCACTTTTATTTCTAAGGCATAAATCTGTGAAGGACTCTGGCCTGGGGAACTGTGCTCTCTATGAGGCACTGCCAGAGTTTCCAATAATGGATTGGTTATACAAATTCATGCCAGAAATCCCTATAATTCCTTTGCATCTCTACTAAGCATATAAGTTAATCTGCTTTTCTTGGAAAAAAAGGGAACACACAAGTTTTTTTCTGTTATGACTTGAACATCTAGTGCAAATCAGAACATAGCACTCAATCAAACTCATTTAACTAAGAATAGGTCTTTCTCAACCGTCTCGTGGAGCAGAAGATTTCTTTCTCCTTGGGGTCCTTGAGAGCTCTTTATCAGGAGGGAGATATAGATGCAAAATGTCCACACCCTTTAGATCTCCCATGTGGAAGAATGCATCAAGGAGAAGTGAGTTTGGACTGAAGAAATGAGGATGCTGTTTATGTTTAGGGCTTAAACAAATATGTTCTCTAGGCTGCTGCACAGAGTCTGAAGACAAAATATCTAGACAGTGGAGGAGCATAATTTATATGGAAGTGTTACTTCTCATTATGAAGGTTTTAAGGACAGCTGGCAAATATGATGATTTGATGAAATTCTGCTTTTTTTCAGGGGGAAAACACATTTTCAGCATCTTGTTAAATGTAATTTGAAACAAGATGTGTGACTTTTTCTGGCACAGCTATTCCTCTCATTTCCTATCAAATGGTTCTTGTCAAATTAGGCTGCTTGGAGATACAGAAAAGGAACGTTTTCTCATTTTCTCTTCCTTGGGGAATCTAGCACAATATAAGTGCAACAAACAAAACACAGGTATCAGTTATGAGATGGATCCTATTTTGCCTACTATAACCTCTTTGAAAAGCTACCATAATTTCTGTGTAAAGGAGTGCTCTCTGTGAAGAACGAATTTTACTGTCTAGCTTCCTATTATCACAGAAAGTTTTATGCCATACTGCCAATATTAATATTTTCCATTATTCTGATTTTTTCCTATAAAGGATAGAAATGTAAATATTGAAAAATTGTCTCTATTTTGTGCAAACAAAACCAGTGAAGAACTTTGATGGACTGCATGAAGGGGGAAGAAAAGTATATTTAAAAATAGCACTTACACCTCTTTACTAAACAGTTAGAAAAGATTTTTTTTCTCTAGAATATTAATAGAAGATTGAAGCTTTAGAAATTCACAGCACATGGGGCTAAATCAATCAATTACAGATTTCTAACATGTGTAACTCATGCAACATTTTTCAGAAGAAAATGTAAATTAAATGAAATAACAATGTTGTACTTACTGTAGCTAATTCATCAAATTTTCCAAAAAGTTCATTCAGCAGCTTCACCAACTCTTGGGCAGTACACTGTGATGCCAAACTAGTGAACCCCACAATGTCAGCAAACAAAATGCTGTAAAGAAGGAAAAGGACACCGATAAATCAGAATAAAAAACATCTTCACATTCTCGTTGCTCCTTTTCATAGCATGAATGTGACCCAAAGCACAAACTCCAATAAGTTCTGATATACTACCAATAAAGTGCTACTTGGAAAAAAAATGGCAAAGATTCAGAAAAATAGGCATTAGTCTGGTGCTGTCAAACTGTTGTAGAGAACCCTCAGATGCTTTCACTGGCTACATACCTACCAGGCAGACGAGGCAAAGCACCTCATTCATAGGGTCCCCAATGAGTACTCTAGGAGCATGGGGACCAATTTATTCCCCTCGTACGTGGGATCTCCTCAGCTAAATTGGCTTCAGAGACAGTTTTGCACTGCTAGAGTTTCACAGCCAAACAGATAAATCTTGCAAGACAAGTACTGAAGTGCTGAAAGACAGGGGTTAATAACTTGTGTGCAGTGGCTCTGTGATGTGGTCTTACAGTAGCTCCCTGTGAAGAGCTAGCATCCACACAAAGTCAAGTCAGTATTCTCTGCAGTGTGCTGCCTGGCTCCGGTAAGTGTCCAGCTTTCACCAGTATTAGCAAGGTTTTAATGTCCAACAGTTTAATCTGCTTTAACAATCCTACCTCTCAATATTGATCAAGGGAGATAATTGAAATTAGCACAGGTACCATTGTGATTGAGAGAATAAAAATTCTTGTGTAAATCCCAAAACTCAAGACAGTGTGGTTCTATGATCCTTTCAACTCTCTAGATTCCTCCTGTTGGTAGAAGTGAAGAATCAGCTGCAGGAATCCACTGTATTTACCTCCAACACCCAGACTAGAAATGTCAAACAATTTATGAAAATGCTAATAAACTGTCCCATGATACATGGCCTAGGCACACTTGGCAAAGTGTAAAACTTAGTTTGCAAACTGTAAGTTGAATTAAATGTTATGTGCTCTCGTTCACCTCAACAGACCCTCACTCTTTAGATAAAATAACAATACTAGAAGAGCAGGCCTAATAAGTTAACTGTTTTCCATTCTCCACAAGCAAGTCTCAACTCTCTTAATATGTTACAAAAAAGGGCAAATGCAACTCCTGACTCAGACCTGGTTTATATAATTTAATTTAACCCAGTCGTTTAAATCCCTTGTCCACCACAGCAGATTAGGTAGCATATTCCAGCACAAAACCAACTCGTCCAAAGTTCAATGGCTTTGGTCTACAGATAAAGACTCTAAGCTGTCATGTTGATCCTTGAGGCTGTGTCTTTACTCAGTACTCCTTGGAGCATTCATTATGAGGACATTGCTCAAGATGGCCCTGCTTCAAGGAATAAATAGTTATTCTATTCCCACACTGTTTAAACACAACAAAAACTCTTCTTATGACAAAAAGTTGGCATTTAGTTAATTTTACTGATTTATGTCTCTGCTATCATAAAAGTGAACCACTCACATGATGGGTAAAGTCAAAACACATCAACAGAGTTCAATAACACCAGCAAAGTGATCTGCATATTTGCCCTGAAAGATCTACTTATTCTCTTAATTCTGGATTGACATCCTTGTTGTTTGACAGCCTTAGGTTGGTCTTTCTGGAAATTCAGAAGTTAGTAACAAATGATCCTCCTAAATTCTTTGAAGATTTTCAAAAGTACTTAAACATGCATCAATGTCTTTCACACATTTTGCTTTATGGCTGTTACAGTTAAAAAAGGCACAGAGGAAAAACAACTACAGTTGTTGCAATCTGATATGGCACATAGTTTTCTGTTTTCAATTCAATACTATCAGTATGGAGGGGGAGAGTGGATGTTACTTTATAGTAATAGCTTCCAATAGCCTCTCTGCTATTTTACATCTCATCTATTCTACACATTCGATATTTTGATTGTTTTTTACTTCTCTATTTCCATTTTAAATATGGCAGTCCACTTTTTTCCCCACTGTCTAACTATACATACAGTAACAGTAATATTTCCAGCAGCATCAACAACGTCCATTTCCAAAAAAACCCCCACAGTGGGGGGAGGGGGTTGGGCCTTTAAGGTAATGACAATGTTATCTGTTTACCAAGGTCTTTAGCAATGAGGAGCATCTACATACACACAAACCAGAGATGCTCTGTGTTTGTGGAGACTATGTCTTAACAGCTAATAGAGCAACCATTACAATGCTGACACGCACACATGCTTCAAAACTTCTCAGTTAGTGAAGCACAGAGCATAGGAAACAGGCTCACACATAATCGTTCAGTTAAGAAGAAAGTTGTTTTACATATGGGTACCTCAGTAAGTCAGTATGAGATCCTTGCTAATCCTTTAAACATTTAAAAAATACTTAGTCCTCAGCATTTGATTCAAAACACTGGTAATTCTACAAAAATGTGAAGTCCGTAAAAGTAGCCACAATACAGAACTGAGCACGCAATTTAAAATTGTATTGTATGCTGAGAGACTGGTGTTGTTCGATTACGTCTGTGAACTTTTAATACTGTAGTTAAGTACATGTATACATCTTAAAACTAATGGAAAATGTTAGATAATATGATTATTGTTACATTTCCTTATTTTATGAATTCCCAATTCTTTTTCTTCAATATTCTTAAAATATACAAAGTAAAACTCTCATTTCTCACATGGCACAGATGGGGAAATGCTATGAGTAGAAGCTCTGCCTTTTACTTATGAAAAGTCTCCTTTTTACCACCATGAAATGTTACAACCATAGCAACTGCTGCACCTTCTTTGAAAGTAGGATGAAGTACCAGTGACCAAACCTGATTTTGCAGTGGCAATGGTAGGAAACAGCCAACTGAGGAGCAGGGGATTTCCATACCCAAAGTGAAACTGGGACTGCAAGCCTGCCGCTTCCGTGGTCTGTTCTAAGGGGTGACAGTCCTGAGGAGAGTGAACCCCTCTCATACACACAGAGCTCTACTCTTCTAAAACGTGACATTGAAACTCAACAGCTGGTTCATTTTATTTTAGCTGGTGCACTGACCAATATTGTCTCTTGTACTTCTTCACTCATCCGTGTCCATCTTTAGCCTCTTCCCTCACTACTTGGACTACAAGTATTGTGGGGCAGCCACCAACACTTACTCTTCATTGTACAAGATCTAAAAGAAATTAGGGCAGCATCTTGATCTGTGATGTGGAGTCAAATCACCCAACTGACGCAACAAACTATTTACCCCTCTTGTGTTCTGCTCAGGTTTTTGGAAAGTAAACGACAAGAAGGCCTCTGTGAGGAGATGGCAAAATCAGTCATAGAGAATGAGAACAGAAAAGAGATTTTAATTCTTCCTATGGCCATGAAATTCATAATGGTAATAAAGAGAGCAATTATAAGATATACAGCGCCAGAATTCCAGTCATACACCTGAACTTTTTCCAGGGCCAAATATATTCAAATATTTTCTAAGTCCAGGTCCCTATATTGGCACTGAAATTCCCTTTCCTCTGATTTGGATACATGATTCATGCAAAAATACTGAAAGCCTTAAATTTAGACCATGTCTAACATACTCAGAATACAAAGCCACTGCAGGAGTGACATCAGCATTAAAGTGCATTTATCACTCCTGTAGATACACTCATTCAAGAGCAAACTAGCCTTGCTTCACAGTAACTTAATAGGTAATTGCCATGGAGGTTCACATCCTCAGAGAGGATTAAACTAAATTAGGGCTGCCAAATTTATGCATGGAAGATTCCTCATAATGGTATGGTATACAAAGGGACACTTCACAGTGATTGCCATGTAATTTTATTTTAAAAAAGTAAATGTTGGCATATATAGAAACAAGAAGTGAGAAGTTACCAATTAACAATTGTTTCTCTTAATGACCATTCAGGGATATGACTGTCCCTGCTTTAATTCCACAGAATTAAACAATTTGATTCCACAGAATCAATAATGCCATTGGGGCACTTTGATGAAAAACCCAAATAACCCCAATCTCAGACTACAGCTACTAATGAAAGAAGAGAAATGAAGGTGGAAATAAAACAGAAACAAAGGACAAAGGTTACGTCTGCTTGCTCAGCAGCACAGCTTGCACATGATTCAAGCACTGCTCTTCACTATAAGCGATGTGAATGTGTTGGTTAGGAAGGCTAGGTAGCTATTACAGCGCTGAGCCTGGTGTTGCCTCATTGCCCAGGGGCTCAGCAGTGCTCCATGAGCTTGCATGGCACAGAGATGAGACTGAGTTGGACTTCTGCTTCCCCCTTTTTAGAAATGAGGGTTATATTTCCCTTTTTTCCAGTCATCAGGGACTTCACCTCACTGCCGTGACTTTTCAAATATAATGGATAGTGGCTCAGCAACTTAGTCTGCCAGTTTCCTCAGAGGCCACAGATGAATCTCATTGAGTCCCATGGACTTGTTCTGCACATTCAGGTTCCTTAGACAGTCCTGAGCCTGATCCTCTCTTACAGTGGGCTCAGGGTCTTCGTTCTCCCAGTCCCTGCATTTGTCTTTTTTGACCTGGGTGACATGTCTGGAGCACTTGCTGTTGAGAATAAGATATAGAAGTCATTGAGAACCTCAGACTTCTCTTTGTCTGAGGTAGCCAGGTCTCCCACTTCCTATCGGAGAGAGCCCACATTATCCCTAGCCTTTCTTTTGTTTGCAACATACCTATAGAAGCCCTTTCCATTATCCTTAATATCCGTGGCCAGACTCAGTTCTAACTGGGCCTTGACTTCCCTACCCCTGTTCCTAACTTCCTGTACAATTCCTCTGTTTTCTTCCCAGGCCACCTGTCCTTGTTTCCACTCCCTTTTTTTTTTTGCTCTGGGTTTGCTCAGCAGCTTCTTATCCGTCCATGAAGGCCTCCTAGCATTTTTGCCTGATTTCCTCTTTGTTGGGATGCATTCTTCCTGAGCTTGGAAGAGGGGAACCTCAAAATCCAGCCAGCATACCTGGGCGCTGTTGCCTTCCAGGGTTCTATCCCATGAGACTCTACTGAGCAGGTCTTTGAAAAGGCTAAAGTCTGCTCTGCCAAAGTGCAGGGCAGTGAGCTTGCTGTGAATCCTCCTCTCTGCCCTGAGGTTCTTGAACTCCCCCATCCCATGGTCACTGCAGCCAAGGCTGCCTTGGAGCACTGCACTCCCCACCCGCTCCTCCCTCTTGGTGAGCACAAGGTCCAGCATGGCTCCTTCTTGTTGGCTCTTCAAATGCTTGCGTAAGGAAATTGCTGTTGACACATGTGAGGAACCTCAGGGATTGTTTATGTCCTGCCATGTTGTCCCTCCAACAGATATCAGGGTGGTTGAAATTCATGAGGACTAGGGCTTGCAAGCATGAGGCTGCTCCTGTCTGCCTACAGAGAGCTTCATCCACACCATCCTCCTGATTGGGCAGCCTGTAGCGGACCCTCCACTATAAAATCCCCTGTCTCTGCCTTCCCTTTAATCTTCACCCACAAGCTCTTGGCTGGATTCTCATCTTTCCCCAGGCAGTGCTCCACACCCTCCAGCTGGTTATTGACATAGGGGATACATCCCCTTCTTGTCTCCCTTGCCTGTCATTCCCAAAAAGCCTAAAACCTTCCATTCCAAAGCTCCAGTCACAGGAGCCATCCCACCATATCTCCATGGCCCATGGTATCATATCCACACAGGCATATGCACATCTACAGTTCCCCTTGTTTGTTCCCCATGCAACATATGTTTGTGTAGAGGCATCTGAGCCAGACCCCAGATAAAGCAGACACACTGCCTGGAGTACCTGGAATGCCTTTGCACTGTTCCAGGCATCTATTACAGGTGTTGGCACCCAGATGGCAGGATGGGTAGGGATAGGTGCCCCCTTCCCCTGACTAATCTAGTTTAAAGCACTGATCTGGCAAATCCCTGACCCAAGATGGTTTTCCCCATCTTTGTTACATGAATCCTGTCATCCCCCAGTAAACCAGGCCTGGCAAAGCGAGTTCCACTGTCTGAGTAACCAAAACCCTGACTTACCAACGTGACACATCAGGATTTTATCAGTAAGTTCACAGGACCAGAAAATTTGGCCAATGGTAAAAACTTAAATCACTTTGGCTTTTAGACAGACAAGTTATTAGCAATTGTAAGTCACAACAGCACATCAATATTCTAACTACATCCTAGGGAAAAAATAATCAATTGTTGAGCAGTGCTTTCTCAAACTTCTGCTGCGCTCTTGATTTTAAAGTCTGTGTGATGCCATTGTGTTTCAGGAATAGTGCTGTCTTGGGCTACAGGCTTGCCTGCTCCTACTGCTGCCTGCTTGCTTACAAGAGGTGAGTGTATACTGAGTGTTACTAAAGTGCAAGACAGTGGCAGAAGGAGACTAGTTCGAAATATTTCCTTCTGATTGCTTTTTTTGAGATGCAAGGTACACTTTTGTCACAGGTTTCCTCTCTCAAGGTAAAAGTTTTGGTTACTCTTTCTGTGACTTAAAATCCCCATTGCTCCTTTATCACATTCTGCTCATAGGTAATAACCACAATAAGCACTTGTTGATGCAGCTGCACCTAGATTAATATTGCCTTTCTTTTTCCAGCACTACCACAGCAAGGCTAAAAGTTTACTCTCCAGTCTTACTGCTCTTACTCTCATCTAGTAAAATAAGTATAAAACTACTTGGGTTTTTAGGTTTTATTCATGTAATAGTATTTTAGTTTTAATTTTTTAAAAAATGTGTTGATACCTAGAATATAGCTTAAATTCCCCCACTGAAAACATGGGGAGTTTTTACATAGTCACTTTCTACATTTGATAGGAAAATTAGCTTATTTTTGACAGAAAGCTTACAATTCTTTTTAATTAATAAATTTCATACACAAATGGCTTGTTTTAGTTACCAATAAAACAAAATGATCTTAAAATATTTATGTCCAAAACATTTTGAAATATGCATAATCTGAAGGAAGGGATTATGAAACTGCAAAATCAACAAATTTCCAAATAAATTTCTTCAGAGGAGTTTCGTTTGCTACAACATTTCTTGTTACAATGCACCTGTCCCTCTGATCTTAGGATACTTCCTTCTTAAATGAAATGTATCTAGATTTCTGAAAAGGTAACTTTTTTAAAAAAGATTGTAAAGACAGTTCCTTCAAATAAAGTGTTGCAAGGGATTACATCTACAGTTACTGAAGAGTTCCTGCTAGACGCTACACACAGAAAACACAGCTAAACTAACTAAAACATAAACTAAAACTGACATAAATTTAGTATGACTGCATTCCCTACAGACTACTGCAACAAAGCATATATGATAGATACCTGTATCTTAATGTGTAACTACAGATTTGTTAGCATTGAAAAGCAGCGTTTTTCTTTGGACAGTTCAATTTCCTCCTTACTAACTAATGACACAGACAGGGAGTTAGTGCATCATCTGCAAGTTTGTGAGTGACACCTAGCTGTGCAGTGCGGTTGACAGCACTGGAGGGCAGGGATGCCATCCAAAGGACCTGGACAGGCTAGAGAGGTGGGCCTGAGTGAGCTCATGAAGTTCAACAAGGCCATGCGCAGGGTCCTGCACCTGGGATGGGGCAATCCCAGACATGGACACAAATTGAGGCAATAATAGGTTAAGACCAGCACTGTGAAGGAGGGCTTGGGGTTACTGGTGGATGAAATATTGGATGTGTGTCAGCACTGTATGCTTGTGGCCCAAAAAGCCAAATGTATCCTGTTATACATAAAAGGAAGTGCGGCCAGCAGGTAGAGGGACGTGATTCTGTTCCTCTCATGAGACCCCACCCAGATTTTCAGCATAGAAAAGACATGAACTTGTTAGAGTGTATTTGTTCAGCCCAGAGAAGAGAAGGCTCCAGGGAGACCTTACAGCAGCCTCTCTGAGCCTGAATAGGGTCTACGACAGAGCTGGAGACGGACTTTTTTATCAGAGTCTCTACTGAAAGGGCAAGGGGGAATGGTTTTAAACTAAAACTGGGTAGATTTAGATTAGATGCGAGGAAGAAATTCTTTACTATGAGGGTGGAACAGGTTTCGCAGAGAAGCTGTGGATACCTCATCTCTGGAAATATTCAAGCTCAGGCTTTTGAGCAACCTTATGTAGTGAAAGATGAACCTGATCCAAACACAGGGACTGGACTCACTCCAACTCAAAACATTCTATGATTCCGTGATTCTGATGTTTAAGGGAAGTTTTCCAAGGACTTTTTTTAAAGGTACCTGGACTACTCAGTTTGAAATGCCAACAGCTATTTCTAATTGCTTCTCTTATAAAAATTCTGAACAAAAGCAAAGCAGCAGCGCAGTGAGCAAGTTCAGGAAAAAAAGCATTACATGCAGCCATTTCTCTCCTCTGTCACAAAGAGCCAAGCTGGATCAGCACAGGCATATGAGTTACATACATCATTATCTCACACTCCTTGGCAATCTGGAGCATTTCAGTGTTAACAAACCCAGAGTCATTGCACCAGGACCTTCTGTATTTCTGTTTTCTCCCTCCATGATCCCTGCAGGCAAGCATAGCCAGCACCTGCCCAGTGACGGCAGTCCTCCTGGAGGCACAGTGGGAAGCAGCTGCACCTGCTAGACCCAAGTGCAGAAAGCCTGTGGCTTGGTTTAAGAGATTTAAGCTGCTTCCCAAGTGTGAGTATTGACAGAGCAACCCTTTTCTAGGTCACTCTATGGGGCATTAAGAAGGAGAAATCCTGCCAAGTTACACAAGAGATTTGACAGCTTGCAGGTGGTAAATGTCCACTTTTAACAGTGCTTATTCATGTGCTTTGTGCACTTGAATAGTCCTGCTGTTTTCAATGTAGCCACTTGTATAAACAAGTGCTCTGCAAAATAAGGAGGGGTTGTATGCCCTGTTTTTTACTTCCACTTGGGCCATTTGTTTAATTAAAGTACAACTTACAGTAAAAATGGTATTTTAATGGCCCATGGTGCCTCAGAAAGAAACCTGTAGGACCCTTTTTGCCTCAAAGGTCAAACATAAGGAAAGTTTATTAATAATTTTATGTATGACTCACTTCAATGTTTAAGAAAAAAAGTGCTCTCTAAAATTAAAGAGGACTGTTAAAAATAAAAACAAAGGGAGGGTGTATTTTTTACATAATAATCATTCATGGAAACTAGATCACTGTCAAGCCTTAGAGGTTCAGAAAGAGTACATACAAAAGTCTGTTCATAGGTATCATGATCACAGATTTTTAAAACACTGGAATAGGTAAGTTAAATTCAAAAATTATTTAAGTTTTGATGGTTTCTCAAAAGACAGGACAGACCAAAAATATTTGCACATAAATATCTGCAGATTGTGCTCTGGCTTCAGACTGGGTCTCAAGAACCTCTAAAATTCCACAAGGAATCTTTTTATTGGTAGCTTTGAATCAGGCAGTGTGTTTCCTAAAATTAGTACCTCTTCTTACAAAGAATCCAGTTCTATTTCATGCTTGTAAAAATAAGGCTAAATTAAACTGCTCTATCAGAGACCCAAGAAATTTTTAGCTGTTCAGTGTTCTTTCTTTTTATCTCTTCAACATTGTTTGAGTCACAGAATGAAGTAAGAAGTTGTGTGTTAATATAGCAAGTCATCCATATCCTTATCCAGTCATGTGTTGTAACAGTTTCATGAATATCTAATGGACAGGAAATGTCCATTCCAAAAGAGACAAACAACAAAATGTGTTGAGGTCTCCACACAGGGCACATATTTGATCTGAAACTCAATTTGAAATTTTCTTAATTGAATTATGGCTCCATGGAGAGATTCAGTCAGAACTAGTGAGTTTTTACAGTAGCCACTGCACCTACATATGTGATCTGTAAAGTTCTCAGCCCTGTAGGTATAAGGAAAAAAGGAAACATGAATCTTACACTTCTTAACCTAATCTTAGAAAAAGCCTTGTCTCCTTCATGTTGCAAACCATATTTCTGAGCACCACAGAAGAGCTGGTCTGTTGGGTAGCCTTTCAATGCAACTTGACATCTGTTCTTCACATCTTTCATGGTGTCCTTGGCTGGGACTATCCCAGTAAAATAACACTTGTACTGTGCTGAAACAGTTCCTGGACTGTACATGGACTATTTCCCTCAGATAAGCCACAGATATTATATTAGTTGTAATTATTTTACTTTCCTTATGGTCGAATTTATTGTCCTCACTGGGTTAATGTTATATTTGATATGTATTTGCATATCTTGTTTTCCATATTGCATTTGCATTAAGTTTTTTGTCTCCATTTAAAACACATGCTCTCATTTCTTACTGCACAGCAATTCTGTTCAAAAACTTTACAAGGTAGCAGATGTACTACAGATCTGGGAAGAGCTGATCAAAGCATGACACATTCCCCTCCAGAGGCACAGTCAGTTGCAGTCATTCAACAGCTATTTAGTAGTTGGTAAAATATTCCCCAACTAATTGATAAACCAGGGCTGTTGCCATGGTTATCTGAAATACGCCAGTACTTTTTCCCAGTTCATCATTCTCTTCCTACAGACGTATATGTATCTCCACATTAATCTGTCTGTGTTTTTCTGGCAGGAGGTAAAGAAGGTAGCTGTAGGAATGTCTTATTTTTCACATGTAAGACTAAGTATTCTTTGGCTTCTTTTTCAGGCAGCTATTTAGAAGACTGAAACAAATGCTTTCTGTTACTCATGACGGTACTTTTTTGCTGTTGGGGGTTTAATTATTTTGGCTTTTTCAACAGATAAGGAATAGAAAAATCATGTAATTTACTAACTGCATGCCTGCCTTCTTCAGACTACCTTTTTTGAAGGATAATGCTCTGACACTTCTAGGTATTTGCAGGGAGAAAAAGAAAGCATTGCAAGAGGAAAAGTAAAAGTGCAGCTCATTTTCCATTTTCCACTGTGTAGCTTTGGAGTTAAAAAATCCTGGAATACAGAATTATAGAGGGGCTTTTTGTTGGTTTAATAGTGTACTTTACAGAGCACTTGATGTGAAGAGGACAAGTCACAAGAATATAGGAATGACCTCTCAGGTTTACCCGTTATAGCAGTGAACTGCCACAACCCAGAAGAAAAAAAAAGTTGTTTTCATCTCCTTAAGAAAGTAAAGCAAACACTTATTATTGGCATGGGCTACCAGCAGCCTTTCCAAAGGGATACTGTCGTGTTGGTCTTCACACTCCTGCTGGGAGTTCCCCTCTATCCTTCAGATCTGCACAGTCACAAAACCTCCATGGTGAAACTCTGGTGTACTGGGACCTGCTAGACACAGATTGCTAAGTATTTACTGAACACTATTTCACTATAGTTATTTTATATATATATATGTATATATATAATAAATATGGAGTAGTTGCATTACTGAAATAAAAGGCAATACAGTTTCTTATAAGTACAGATAGTGAAGGGAGGTCTCCTATTTTCAGTTCTCTTCCCTGAGGATCTCACCTTTGACATTACAATGACCCCAGCTTACCTAGGCTTCATTTGACCCAAAAGTACCTTCTTAACGTCAGAAAATGAATTCACCTCTCCTGACAGGGTGTCAAAAACTTTTATGAACTCCACATCAAAGCAGTGAATAAGCCACAGAAGTTTTAGTAGTTATGTGAAAAAACATGCCATGTAGGAAGAAAAGACTGCTCCTGAGGTTACATTTCAAAAAGATCTCAGCAAAAGAGAAGAATCAGAAGTATTATAATCAACTGCAAAGCAATGCTGTTAAAGATGACTACACACTGTGTAATGAATGCAGAGACTTGTGACACACAAAAGGTATACTAATATACAAATATACTAATCATGATATAATTATCATTGGCTTGCCTTGACCCTGAATATAAGGGCAACCAACAATATTATACATGTATTTCATCGCACTGTAAGGGCATTATTTTTAGACACCATTTTTAGAAGTATATTAAGGAATGTGTCTTCTACTTTGGCCCTTTGATAAGGGCCAAAGTAGAAGACACCCAAGCACCAAAACCTGGCATACCTGAGAACTGATTAACAAAACTGACTGCAAATAGGCAAGATATCATTCAAAGATGGAAGACTGGCAAAAAAAAGAAAAAAAAATACAAATGGTGTTTGTGGGGGGTGCAACAGGATAAAACCATGTGACAAACAAGGAAAAGTGAAGGAGTAAGACAGCTCACTTAGATTTTGAATGTGTCCTTCAGGAACTCTCAAGTCAGACTTTGACAACTGAGAACCATCAGAGACTAAACAACACTGACACCTCTGCAGCATCAGCTCTGGGGTACTGTGCACTTAGAACCATCTTTAAACTAATTGTTAAAGACCAAGAGTTTTGTATGCAGAGTGATGAGTTTAATGTTATGCAGGATTTAACCATTCACATGAAGTCAGCTACTAATTTTTAATTTGGTAATGTTTAATTTTACAACGTAAAGCTGACCTAATTTGGCCATCTGAACACTCCCATCACAGCTATCTCTGATCCACTCAGTGAAAGAAATGTTTTTAGTTGCTACAACTTAGTCACTAGGAAGTCATCCTTGCAAATATTAAAGCCAGTTCAATGGGAGGTAGACTAAACCTTGAAAGAAGAAATTTATCAGTGGATGAGGGAGAGGAGGAGGTGCTGAAGGAGTTTACTCCTTTGCTACATGGGGACCCCATGCAAATCAAGGCAGCTCTGTGGCATCACTCACTAAGACTGCACCTTGCTTAGTGCAAGGGTGACACCAACTGAACTTCTTTGATGCTGTTTTTGATGTGGAAGCAAGGCACTTGGCAGTAGTGTGATAAAACACAGACAAGGCCTTTAAAGAATTTGTTTCTGGAGGCAAAGAAGAATAACAAATGAGAATGCACTTTAAGAACAAGCAATATAAATGACAGCACTTGCACACAGTCAACTACTGAACAAGAGCAAGAAGCAGAACTGAGCCTCAGTCAACAAGCTCTGAGGGGGAATGCTCATGTGATGTGGACAAATACACATTTCCTTAAGTTTACATCACACTTTTTTCTGTGTTTCCAGGCTATTATCCAGAAAAATCTATTACATTAGAAGTAATTCATCTTACTATCAGAAAAACATAAATGTGTGAAAACTACCACGCAGAATAAATGCTCTTATATACCCAAAACTTAATACAGTACAAAACCAATGACTAGTAATTTGGAAAAAGTTGTTAGTCTCGCAGCAGTACTATTGGAAGACATTTATTGATTCACGATTATCTCCTGAGAAGACTATTAAATCCTCCTAGTGCACACATTCTCCCACTCTATATAAATGATAAATCATCACTATATTGCTTATTTTTTTTCTCTGAAACCTGACTGCAATTATACATCACTGTCCTTGTGCTAAATATTCTCTTCTTTAGTTTATTTCATGGGCTACATCAATCCTACCTAACATTATCATGCCTTTGAATGTAAATCTTGTGGAAAATCCTTTCAGGAGGCTTCAGGAAGTCTTCCTTCATTTCCATTGCAACATTCCTGGGCAAAAGGCTCATCAAGAGACGTTCCTAAAAGAAAATATAAACAACATCAGTTTTGTGGTATAGTGTGCAACCATTTTTCAAAAGTTGTAATCTAGCAAATGAGACAATCTTCTCTTAATCTGCTTCCTTAAAATGTCTGCTGCATAAATAATATGAACCATTTATTTCAAACTCCTGCAAACTGTGTGGGTGTCTTTTTTAAAGTCTTCCACACTAAAAAAAAGAAACCCAAAAAACCAACCAACCAACCAAAAAAACCTACACAGAAAAAGCCAGCTTCAAGAATATATAATTGCCCATATTTTTCATTAACATCATGGTTCTAATATTAACAACTTACTTTATTCTTAGTAGCATTTATATGGGAAAGACTTCCCAGGATCAATTACTATGCTTTTGTGTGTCCTCTTTCTTCCTGGATGTAATGAAAGTGTCACATTACAAGGATTATGATAGCTGATTATTAAGCAGTGAGAGTGGATGATGGATTTATCCACTGTCAAATTCAGTGACACAGTAACAGAAGCAGAGATTTAATGGCACCTTGTCTAGTGTGGCAAAGTCTGAAATGAACAGCATCAGAACAAAATCCTGGCTAAACATGTCTTCTTGCTGTACTCACAAAGAAATTTTTAGTATGGGTCACTGACCTGCGCAAAAAGGGTCTCTAATGTTACAGATCTTGTCAGTATTGACTATAACACCCATGTTGTTTTTCAACATATTCTGGCCCATTTGCAGGTACCATCTGGAAAAATTGCAGCTGCTGTTAGGTGTTGAAGGGTGTCCTTAGGTACCTACTCAAGTTGTGTTTTCACCCAGAAATGCTTGCCATTTAAAATGCAGTTCCAAGCTTATCCATCAGACCTGCTAGTTTCAGCCACAGCAACAGTCTGAATGAATTCACATAACCACATCTGATCTGATTCAGGAATCTCAGGTTCCAGACAATGAGGGGTGAGGCTAGAGCAAGGAAGATGCACCCTTGGTGGAAGAGGATTAGGTCAGGGAATGGTTAAGCAAACTGCATAGACGTAAGTCCATGGTCCCTGACTGGACACATCCACAAGCACTGAGTGAGCTGGCAGAAGTCACTGTAAAGTCACTCTTGATAGTCAAACATGGTGACCGGGAGAAGTGATGCAAGACTGCAAAAAGAAAATGTCACTTCTATAACCAAGCAGGGCAAGAAGGAGGACCCAGGGAACTACAGGTCAGTCAGACCCATTTCCTTGGGTCCTGGAAAGGGATGAAGAATCTCACCCTAGAAACCAAGGTGGTTAGACCAGATGACTTCCAGAGTTCCCTTCCTATCTCAACTATTCTGTGATTCTGTTATCTGATAATCGAGACCCACTGTAATGGCAGCTGTGAGATGTCACAGAAGTGCATATTTTGGCCCACCCATAGTCTCCTTTTACTTAATTGATATTAAATAAGGAGCAAAAATTAGCACTGAGAAGAGGGTATCTGCAAGTGCTTTGTGTTGCTCACATGTACACATTCACCAGAAAAAGCCATCAAATAATACTCAAATTATTCAGAGGTTGGGGTTTTTTTTACAGTTTCTTCCAGAAGACACATTGAAAGATGGAATGTTTAACTTTGCAGAACTGCCCTGGTGAACTCCAGTCTAAAGTTCTGTCATATGTTTGTGGTGATCATATTGTCTTGAGGCTGAGGATCATTATCTAAGTCTATTTCCTACTGTTCTTATAAGTATACCAAGAATATGATGGAATTAAATATTTGTTGACACTTTATACATATAGAAATTTCCAATTAGCCAAAGTATCTCACATCACTAGAAAATGGTTATTCACTATAATTTTTATGTTTTTTTAATTAAGTATGCTTATATTTCTACAGCAGAATTGTATTTGGGTAACCAAATTTTGGGTTACAATTCAAACTAAGTATTTTGTCAACAGTGGATCTTATGAAGCTCTGTTGACTGCTACCTGTGTCTTAAGAGAAATATGCGGGGGCTATAAAATGAGCTAGCCACATCTCAGACAATAGAGAACCTATACAAGAAAGAAATTTGGACTGATGGTTAAATTCTCTGGTGCTCGAGATGGCATAAGTGATGCTGGAATTTCAAAAGTACTGCTCTGGATGCGAAAATTTACAATGTCTGAAAAGGACTAAATGTTCTCTGTAGCTTCTCTTTCAGTGAACATATTAAACAAGATCTTTGCCATTTTGCTGAAATGGGTTAGTAAATTCCAAAGCTGTTATGGTAAAAGTGGGTTTTAAACTTCTGTTTCCTAGAAAGACAACCAGGCAAACAAGCAAACAAAAATTATGCCAACAGGCCCTTCCAGAGAGCAGTGCTAATTGCACAGTTCTTCTGTGGCCTACAAACACAATTGCAATGCAAGATGTGAATAAAAAGCTCACAGATAACCTCTGCAGTGCATGGCAAATAATATGGAATCCAGGGCAGTAATAAGAATCATTACTGTGAAGGCAGAATTGGAGAGCTGTAGGATGCAGCACTTGACAGCATTGAAATGTGCAGATGTCAGAAGAGGCTCCAAAAATAATGATTCCTATACGCATTACGTTGACTATAACAAGACCTGAAGGGAACATATGAAAATCCTCTGTCAAATTGTGATGGCTTGCTTTTGTCATCAGAGCTGAGAAAAACAAAAAGAGATGGATTACGCTGAAGAATTGTAGAGCCTGTACAAAGAGGGTTCGCAGCCTCAGATTCACCAAGTGAGGAAAGACTCAATTATGGTTTTCTCAAAGGGCAGCCACCTCTGACCTTTCAGACCAAGAAGGGAAGCAGCATCATGACTGTGAGGATTTGTCACTGAGGGGGAGATTGGGAAATGTAAGAAAGAACCTCACAATGCAAAGTATCAAAACACTGAAAATAAATGAAAGACAGCATTCAGCTCTCTAGAAAGAATATAAGAAAAGTTTCTTCTATTTTTGGCAAAATCTCATCTGCCAAGCAAAGCAATATTGCCCTTCAGGTCAGCCAAAGGAATGCTCAAGGACTCAGAGTTTTGGAGCAGCAAGAGTGAATTCATGTACAAAAAATACAGCTGTTGGAAGGCTTGGGAAGGGGCTCTGTCTGGATCTCTATTCAGCAAGTCCTACCATTTTTATCCAGTTTCTTCTTTTGCTCCTGTATGGCTGATCTTTTTATAAAAATAATCTGAAAACCAGGCTAAAAGGAAACCTAGATGTACAGCTGCACAGTGCATTGAATGGAACAACTGACAAAACTAAAGACCACTCACATTTATGCTGACATTCATACTCGAGTGGTTGTTGCCTCTAACAGCGATGGGTAACGGCAGGAAAAAATGGAAATTAACACAGGGAGCACTAATTGATTAGCAACAACTTTTACCAAAATAAAACAACAGTCATGTTGCAAACTTTCTAACTGGTAACAAATTATTTTATATTGAGGTAGCCTCAACATGTGACATATTCCTAAACACGAGGTCTAGTAGAAAAAAATGTTTCCATGTTTTAATCTTTCTCACTGATTCACAATATTGTTTAGGATTATTACAGATTTTTTTCTATACAGAACATTCAATTTTGGCCCTATGACCAACTTACACTATTTTAGGAATTTGTACTCTCTTCTCCTGCCGTGAATCTTCACTCAGCATTAACATGATCCAAAGTGAAATCACATGTTGAAAAAACAGATTCTTTTCAGAGATTGTAATTGTCAGTCAATGGTTTTGCATTCTCTGCAGAAATCTCACTAAGAGAAGAAAATTATAGATGAGGACCTAGATCTCCTTCATTCACAGTATTTTACACTCCCAGTCCTCTTCGGGGATTTTGAATGCCAAACTGGTCTGCTTCTGACAATTTCATAATCCTCATTAATAAGGATTTCTTCATACTAATGAAGACTTTTTGGAAAGGACACTCAATTTAGAAAAACATTTATCCCACAGCAATGCAGCACCACTAGGAATTAGAGGAGGAACAAATATTCATTATGACCCCAAGGTAAGTCAAAATATGCATACCAAACCAATTATGAATGGCTCAGCATTACGTTGGCCCTATTCAACAACTAGTGCACATGACGAAGAAAGAAACTATGCAAAGGTGAGAAAGGGATAGGAAAAAGTGTTTCCCATTGTTAATGGACAAAAAGACCCTATTTTACTGCTTGGAACATTCTCAACCCTATTTGCAAGTACAAGATCCTGGACTGCAATTTGCAGTCTGGGTTGACCCAAGGTAAAACTTTAATAGTTATTTGACAAAGCCACAGTTGACCAGACCTGGTCTTGCTGGCAGTCCTGCTTTGAGGGAGTGCTTGGGCTGGATGATCTCCAGAGGTTCCCTTTCACCACTGTGTACCAAGGGAGAGGAGACAGCAGCACAAGGACCAGGAGTGGTGGGTGCCTGAAGCCTCCTGGGGAGGCCTGAAGCCATGTTGCTATCTTGCCACACCCAAGTGGGGCTTCTAAAATAGCAGAGGAGCTCAAGGCTCAGCATTCTCTAGCAGCTGTGTGATTTCTCATTTCTGAGAAGGGAGAGGAAAGAAGCAAGCAGAGACTATTGAGGAAAAAACCTCTCTCATCTATATGTTCTATTCTGCCCCAACACTCTCTTCAGTTTTCTCCAATTTGGAGGCTTCTCAGCACAACTCCCTCTTCTATCCCCATCCCTGCCCTGGACAGCCTCTCCCACCAGTGCCCCAGTTCTGTTTTTATGGGAGTCCCCAGTGCATGTTCCTAATATATTTCTTGTGCCTGCCTCCAAATGAAGATGCCCATCCCCCTCCCATTTTGAAAATCATCCTCTTTTCTCATTTTACTACTAATTCCAAACACTTATAAGTTACTCAAAGTCCTTTGAAATTTTCACCTTGATTTAGAATAATTTCATGCAACTCCACAAACAACATTATGCAGTTATTGCTATTGTACAAAATGATTCACTTTGACATCTGTATGGGAAATGACTGTGACATTTTTTCAAATTCTTTCAGCAGCCTGTAAATGATTTCAGGAATCCACACTTCCTTCATCAGAAAAGAAGGGTCAAAAGCACATAAATCTCTTAAATGTTCCTAGCCAGCATCCTCTTCTTTCTTTCCAGTTGCCCAGTGTGCAGCTGAAAGACTCCTCAAAAAATTTCTACTCAAAAAATGGATACACTTGCTGTGCTTCCCCATGCTAAGTTGTATTCCTGTAGTTTATCATGAGAGATATAAAGAAAACAAAATGGAAATATTATTTATAGTCCGAGCAGACTACTTTATCAAAGGAAACAGTTGTCAGTTTTCCTGAGATAAGCAACCCAGCTGAGAGAAGCAACCAAGGGAACTGTAGCATTGCCTCAGAGCTGCAGGATCTTATGTTTCTCTGGTTCTTTGAATCTCATTGCTCATTGTCCTTTCATCCTACTGTACATATACATCTGCTAGAATTCATTTTGAGACTGAAGTTACAGTCTGGAAGAGCCACGTAGAAAAATGTACTGCTTTGAGTGTTTTTCAGCTCCATAAGAACATGGCTGTACTGGATACTCCATCTCTTTCAGTCAGCTTCATTAAGTTCCTCCTGAGCTGCTCTTTCCAGCCAGCATGCTGGCACTGCCCTCACCCATCAGGGCACCTGGGCCTTACAGCTGGATAGCAGAGAGCTCTGTCTTGAGGAACTTGGTCTGAATGGGACTAGGAGGTTCCCAGTCTCATCCTGGGGAAAGCAATAAGTCTGGATGGCATTCCAGATCCTGGCCCTTTTTTGCCCTCCCTAGCACTGAACCAAATTATTCAGGATAGATTTCATGCCCATGTTACCCTGTTTTTTGCATTTTCATAGGGACAGTAGAAAGGAAGACAGTAAAAAATAAACATGTGACAAAACCAGCTTTGACATATTTGTTTCTTATCTGATAAAACATGAATAGTTTTGTTTGTTATAGTAACAGTCCAGCAATGATGACAAATGGGAAAAGGAGCTCACAGAACAAAGGAAATTTGGATCATCTACTCTACAATTTTTTTTTTACAATATGGAACACGAAATCCGACCCAAAAATTTTTGCAGTCTATCACAGATCTTCTTTTATAATTATTGCTCTACTTAAGAGGAAAGTGCCACCACATTTTAAAATAAAATTTTCTCCCTAGAGAAGACAAGCACCAGACATGCATATAAAACATTAATAAGACTGTTTCAGAGTTAGCTCATCTATATAATTTTGAGATTCAGTTTCTAGTTACTCAGCAGGGACTCCAAAGTACATCCTAAATATTAACACCTACTACCTAATAATACCATGATACCATGCTCAATTTTGCATAATTTTAAAAGTTACTTCTTAGTAGGTTCACAGTCTCTGTCTCCCTTATATTACACTTCACAGCCATTTTAATTCCCTTTAATGAAAAAACAAAACCAAAAAAAAAAAAAAAAAGAAAAAAAAGGAGAGCAAAAAGAAGCCTAGTGCAATGCATGGAAGAACAATTTTATGTAAAACTATTAGGATCCATTTATATTTCCTGTAAGCTGGAAAACAAAGGCAGCAGATTTCATTAGTGAATTATAGCAAATTCAACTATGCTATGCCCTTTCTTCCAATCAAGTACATGAAAGAGCACTCAAAGATGGTGATCTTCCAGAAGCCACAAGGTGGCAATGTTTCAGAACGGTCCTGAGATTTCTCGTAAATTCTATTTATCAGCAACTCATTACTACAATAATAATAATAATAATAAAAAACCACCCAAAAAAGACCAGATACCTTATGCACAGATTATGAGTAGTAAGAGGATGGCTAACAACACAGTTATTATGGTAGATGATCAATACACTGTGCAACTGCAAGATGCATTCAGTCTGAATAGACCTACACCAGACTAATTTGACATCTTTCTATAGTGAAGTCATTAGTTTTGTTTAAATAAAGGAAAGCAAGGATGTATCAACAAAATAGTGTTTAATGAGGCATTGATAGTTTCCACATGCAACATTGTTAATTACAATGGAGATGGTAAGACCTTGGGAAAGAATTAGGAGAGCACGAAGTCTTGGCTAAAACAGAGGGCAATGGCCTGCACAGAGTGCAGAAGCATTGGAATGAGAGAGAGAGTGGGAGAGTGTGCATAAAGAGAGACCATAAAACTTCTCAAATGTATTGAGTTCACAAGACAGCATTCAAGAAGTAGCACAATAAGAATGAGAAAAACTTGGTTATATATTGTACTCTTTAGGTACCATCCAGAAAAATACATGAGCTAAGTTCGAAACCTCTGCATGTAAAAAAGCCCCAGATACCCTCTGATCACAAAATACCTACAGAATATGTATGTGACACTATCCTAAAAAAGCAGGTGTGATTCCTGAAAGGACTAGAAGATTCATAGTAGGATAAGTTGAAATTAGCTCCACAAATCTTGTTCAAATAGGAACAAGAGCTGAGAAAGCCTATGAGAATAAACAAGGAAACTGAACGCATAAAAAGCATAACCTGTCTTCCTTGCTATCCTCGTATCTATTAACTCAGAGTGTGCTTGAAATACATCAGTAAAAATTAATCATCAGAAAGGCTAGCTAACAGCTGATACCGGATATAAACTTGCAATGAATAAACCATGCAGCCTCCAAATTATGGTTAGTCTTTTTACTTTCACCTTATATCTTTAGTATTCACTCCCTCTGAAACCTCACTGGCAATATCCAATGTATCCACAAAACTATTACAGAAAATCAACAGGAAAACGATTATACTCATTTCAGTTAATGGAAATCTTCCTACTGAAAGTGAACTTGAATGAGAAGAAACTAAATTCTCACAACCAAGCAGTGCCTTTATAGTTAAGGCAAATTTATTTGCCTCACTTCAGTGCAGGCAAGTAGCCATACAGATACAATCAGACAATCCTATATAGCAGATAACTTGAAAACCTCCTTATGCTTGGCAGGGACGAAGGAAGAGCATTTCTGCAGTATATTGCCAGGGACAGGTATTTCTCAACTCCAGCAGTGTTAGCTTAATAAATACCTTTGTTTCTGTTACACTTCAGTAGGATTTTAATAAGCGGATTCTTTAGGGTACATCAATGAAGATGAGACTTTGTTTGGCACAGAACAGCCACTGAACATACTGTTCTAAATCTTCTTATGTGGAAAGAAAACATTTTGTCCCTCGTCCTGCAGAATCAGGTTTCATCTTTCATGAAAAGATCATGGTAGTACTGACTGTATACATAAGTATTTTGAGTATACATGTTAAAAACAAAAAAGACACACTTAAAGTACAAATTTGAAGAAAAAATTTATTCTTTAAATGTATTTTCTGATTCAAATAAAGAGGGGTACTAAAAGCCATCACACAAAGAGCTAATCATCTGCCGATGTCATGATCAGAGGCAACACAAAAGTGTCAATGCAATTCCTAGGCTGGCCTGCAGATGAGACATCTGTGAGCTCAGGTTTGCTAGGGGCTGAAGTGCCACACAGAGTCCTGTGTTCCGTCATGAACAGGACTGGGACAACAATCCTATTATTATATTTCTTCTTCTGAAGATGCTAGGAATATAGAGTCACAAGCAGCATCAGCTTTACCACTGCTGCCCCTTCCAGGGTAAATGGAAGAGCTGGCAAATCTTTACTCATTCCTAGTGTACTAAGTTTCCTCTACAGTTACAAGTGCAGGTCTTTCCAATCCACAGCCGTGTCTGGCTTGTTATACCAATGTGGCATTGAATACCTTGATTAGGCAAGGATGTATTCCTCAGGAAGAGAAAGTCAGAGAGCTTAACCTTCAGCAAGACAGACACATCCCCACTTCTGCCCTCGCTAATCCTCCAGCCCCCAACTAGTGGGGTTTTTCTTGAAGAAAGTGCTACATGGTACAGCTCAAGTTGGTACTGTGACTGTGTCACTCTCTGATTTTTGTCGGGTCCATGAGTTATGTCATTGTCCTTCACCACACTCCTTCTTCAAAACTCAGATATCTCCACCAACTCTACACAGACCTGTAGCAAATCTCTGTGGTCTCCTCTGACACCTTGCTGAGAAATGGAGCCAATGCAGGGAAACAGTGGGAGAAAGGCCACTGACATCTTCAGTCTTCTTTCCTTGCTGCTGGAGCCAACACAATCTGCAGCTGAGAGTCCAGAATCAGTGGAACTTTGAGGACACAGTGCTGCACTAGTACCAGTGCTGCACACCTGATGCAGCAGTGCACACCTGCACACTACCACACTGCTATCACCTGATTCAGCATACCTTCATTTAGAGTTGTGGTATTAACACATGCTCTTCTTTAGTACAGAGCTTTGCTGGTGGTGGAACAAGCACGAACTCTTCAGTAAAGATAAACTTTCTGATTGCTAGTGATAGAAACTGAGCCCATTTGTGGGTGTAAGCAGTCTAAGGATTGAAAAACCCCCAGGAACCTGAAGTCAAAAGAAGTTGTTTTAGAACCTAAGAAAGACCTATTAAGTGGCAAGCAGTTAGTATTTCCTTTCTCAAAGACCATAAATGCCTTTAGCATAGCAAAAGGAAAGAAAATCATGGCACAAAACAGTAAAATGGAATAGATGCCTGATTCTCCAAAGGTTTGCTTTGAAAAATCAAGATTTTTTTCTAATTTACATAGAAAAATTTAAAAGCCTTTGTCCTTTGCTACTTGTCCTCGTTTTGTCTCTTTACAGAGCAGGGAAGTGAGCCTAACCCATAGCAGAAAATCTCATTGCCTTCCAAAGTGGAAAAACAAGGACCAATCACTAATATGCTAAGGAAGCAATGAGTGTATTCACCCACTTAAAATAGCAAGTGTGACTCAGATTTAGTTCATTATTTCCTCGTCAAACTGGGAAATTCCTAATCAAATGTGCCTGAAGGGGAGCTAAACTCCAAATGAAATAATTGATATTGAAGAGGTAATGGGGAACAGAAACCTTGGAAAGAATTTAAATTAAATGACAGACAGAAGTGCATTTAGAATGGCAAAACTGACAAAAATACTATTTTAGAATGTATTTCTTTAGCTAGTTAATGGGGTGTAGTCTAGCTCTTTTCCTCCATAGAAAGATGGCCAAAAGAAACGGGCAAAAAATCCACAAGAGTACATGTGTGCTAACGGCATACACTTTCATATATTGGAATGAAAATAAAGTACCCAGCTCAGTATCCTGTTCATGGAGATAATCTGTGCTTAAGCGGTAACATATAATTTGGCAAACTGCACATGTGGCAAGGCCAGCTGCTGTGACGTGAAACACCTATGTGATGAAACACTTGGTCTATGGTGGAACCACCTGGTATTTGAAGACTGGCACAGGAAAAGTGTTAAGCTTGTGTAAAGCGTTAACTAGCTTTTTCTTATAGTTAAGACTCTTCTAGGAGAGAAAAAAATTCTGTGAACAGCAATAAAATTACATGTAAGAGAACTTTTCTAATCACATTTTAAAGCTTTCTATGAATTAGTGCTGCTGAGGGAAGAACATCAGGATTCACTCCTGAGACTGCTTTAATTCGTACTGTGGCATCCAACTAAAATGCAAAAACATTGCATTAGTGTCCACACACAGAACTGCTGTCATGGATATTACTCTAAATTTAGAAATCAGCCACAAGGAAAACTCTTCTGAATTATTTGTCTTACAATTTAACTTAAGAATCTGATGTGCTATAGACAGCGTGATTGATTATGATAATTTTCCTTGGCAACTGTTAATCCATGATGTTATCTACTGAAAACTGTATGGTTGGGTATTTCTAATCATCTAATAATGACAGGTTTGTGTGATCTTGTTCTTCCCTCCTTCTCCATTCTCTCTAATGGAAAATACACAATCCAAGTAGGAAAAATAAACTGAAAAACTCAAATAGTAGCATATTTAATTGACAATTGCTTGAAAGAGAACATATTATAAATTCTCCATTATTTATTCCAAAACTCCTAACAGCCAAAGTATTAACAGTTTTAGAATTATATAACCACTAATTTTTAAATTATCAATTTATCACAGAATCATTTAGGTTGGAAGAAACTCCTGAGATCAAGTCCAGCCTTTGACCAGACACCGCCTTGTCAACTATACCATGGCACTGAGTACCAAGTCCAGTTGTTTTTTTTGAGCACCTCCAATGATGGTGACCTCCCTGGGCAGCCCATTGCAATGCCTGACAACTGTTTCCATGAAGAAATTCTTCATGATGTCCAACCTGAAATCCTCTGGTACAGCTTGAGGCCATGTTCTCTTGTCACTTGTTACCTGGGAGTAGGGACTGACCCCCACCTGGCTACAACCTCCTTTCAGGAAGTTCTAGAGATCAATTCTAATTCCCCCCGAGCCTCCTTTTCTCCAGGCTAAACAACCCCAAGCTCCCATAACAATTCCTCATCAGACTTACCCTCTAGACCCTTCCCCAGCTCGATTGCCCTTCTCTGGAAACACTCCAGCACCTCCATGTCTTTCTTGTAGTTGGGGGTCCAAAACTGGACACCGGATTTAAAGTGTGGCCTCACCAGTGCCGAGTACATGGGGACAATCAGTTCTCTGGTCCTGTTGGACACACTATTGCTGATACAGGCCAGGATGCCATTGACCTTCTTGGCCGCCTGGGCACACACTGGTTCATGTTCAGCTGCTGACAGGCAAGCCCAGGTCTTTTTGACCAGGCAGCTTTCCAGCCGCTCCACCCCAAGTCTGTAGTACTGCAAGGGCAGGTCCTGACACCTGGCCTTGTTGAACCTTGGTCCATCTATGCAGCCTGTCCAGATCCCCCAGCAGAGCCTTCCTATTCTCTAGCAGACCAGTACTCCCATGCAAAAGTTTATCTACTGTACCCACAATAAGCCAGCATCCATTACATATAAGAGCTTAACATGGGTGGCATGACCGTATGACATGCATACATCTATGAGAAAAAAATTAACAGCAACAAACAACAGCCCAAGACGTCTTCCTGCTTAGTCTGAATATGACTGACTGCATGTATAATGAAAAGTAAAGTTCATATGCCCTCTTTTTATCTTTATAATGAATCTTAATAAAAAGTTATTTAACTTTCTAAATCTATAAAATTCTGACACTTTTTGACATGGCGTGGCTGATAACTAATTTAATTGACATCTTTAATGTGCTTTTTTTTTTTACTGGCATAGAGTTAATTTCCTTCACAGTAGCTAGTAGGGGGCTGTGTTTTGAATTTGTGCTGAAAACAGTGTTGATAACACAGGGATGTTTTAGTTATTGGTGAGCAGAGTTTACTCAGAGCCAAGGGCTTTTTTGCATCTCACACCATCCTGCCTGCGAGGCTTTAGACGCACAAAAAGCTGGGAGGGGACACCTCCAGGACAGCTGAACTCAACTAATCAAAGGGATTTTCCAGAACATATGGTGACATGGTGAGGATATAAGCTGGTGGAAAAAGGAGGAAGGGGGAAAGATGATATTGAGAGTCATGGCATTTGTCTTCTCAAGTGACCATTATGTGTGATGAAACTTCTCTTTCCCAGGAATGGCTGAACACCTGCCTGCCAATGCGAAGCAGTGAATTAATTTCTTGTTTTGCTTGCACGCACAGCTTTTGCTTTAGCTATTAAAGTGTCGTTATCTCAACCCATGAGTTTTCTCACCTTTGCTTTTCCTATTCTCTCCCCCATTCCACTATGGAGGGTGGGAGGGAGGGGGTGAGGGAAGGAGTGGCTATGTGGTGCTTAGTTGCTGCCTGAGGTTAAACCACAACATTTACTGACATCAGAAAGTATTCAGGGGATGAAATAAAGTTAAACCAAATTGTTATAATGATGATCTGGCCTGTTCTTGTGTGTGGCTTTTTAAGTTGCTTAAGTTTTATTTTGTAAAATAAAGGCATGTAGCTAAAGTAACAAAATTAAAATTGTGTTGGTTTTGCTTAGCCC
>VZRL01005614.1:1287432-1320840 GCA_013397895.1 Origma solitaria | reverse complement strand
TCGGCGCTCGGCTGAGCGGCCTGCGCGCAGCGGCTGCCCCTGGCGGGGCGGGCGGGAGGTGCCGCTGCTGGGCGGGGGTGGTAGTCCCACCTGACGGAGCTTTATTCAAACAATTTTCCTCAAAAACCGCCCGCTCCTGGGCTCTGTGCTGGCGGCCAGGGGAGGGACGTGATGCTGCCCCTCTGCTCAGCCCTGGGAGGCACAGGCGGAGCGCTGTGTGCGGTTCTGGGCTCCGCAGCACAGCACACACACGGAGCTGGTGCTGGAGGGGCTGGAGCGCCTCTGACGGGAAGGCTGAGGGAGCTGGGCCGAGCAGCCTCGGGAGGACACGGCTCATGCATCAATAGCTAAAGGGAGCTGTCAGAGCAGGGCCACTCTCTGCTCTGGGAGGCAGCAATGGCACCAGAGGAGCGGGCAGGCACTGATCCGAGGAAATTTCCCCTGGACAGGAGGCAGAACTTCCCTGGGCAGTGCCCGAGCCCTGAGCAGCTCGTCCAGAGAGGCTGTGGAGTCTCCTCCCTGGGGATATTCAGAGCTGTCTGGACACAATCCTGTGCCATGAGCCCTGCGATGGCCCTGTCTGAGCAGGCAGGTGGGAGCAGATGGGAACACTGTGATCCCTCCCTGGGATTCTGTGATCTTGCAGCACTGTCCTCTCCTCTGCACTGACAAGACGTTGGCACTGCTCTCCAATTCCCTAAGCACACAGGAGTATGTAAATATACATATATGCACACAAACACATATATACAAGTGAATATATATGCAATACTTCCTTATTACTACGGAATATCCATGGGAGAATCAGATTCCAAACAACTCGTGGAACAAAAGGAGTGCCCTCTCCAACATGGCATTTAATGAACAAGAAAGAAAACAAAAAGCCCAGCCCCTCCACTGCCCCAGAAAGCTCCACAAGCCCCTCTGAATTCCTGTGGGAATCTCCTCATTCCCCCTCTCAGTGATTTGAGTTACAGCTCCAGGTAATTAACTCCACTCTATCATGTCTGGTAAGGAAATTAGTTTTCTCATCAAGAGAATGGCTTAGCTGACAGAATGTCCTTCTGACAAACCCCTGGTGTAATTTGTGACACTTTCTGGTCACCTCTTTGTTCAGCAGGATTTTTCCCTCAGAGTTTGTTCTAAAATTTCCGGTGTTGGGATCACACTTGGATCTGTGCTGCTTCTACCAGCTCTTTTCTCATTTTAGGTACAGGCACCACATTTGCCATTCTCCTGCCCAGACCCCTGAATTTAGAATCACCCACAAATCCTCAGACCACACCTGTAATTGCGTATTTAGTTCTCTCAATATTTTAAGATGGAGATGATCTACAACCTCTGGTCTTCTCAAAATATTTGCTCAGTACTGAGGCAAGAGCTCTCTTAACCTCTCCTCTACCCAGCTTACGCTATACAGTCACTATTCTCCTCTTCTCCAGGCTACTAAATTATTTCTTTAATATAAAACCTGAACTTTTTGCCATTTGTTTTAATTTCTGAGTGGTCTTAACCAAAAGTTTGGGTAGTCCCTGCTGTAGCAAAAGTGCTTTGAAGATATGATAATATAGGTTAGCCCGAGCTGCACGTAACCCTAAATAAGAAATACATATAATTTATACATGTAAGAAAAACCTCCTTCTAGGGTATTCAGGGAGGGATTCAGGACACATACACTGAGGATTTGGGAGAGGAAGATGTGAATACTCCCTTGCTTTCCCTCCTTCCCCTGCTGTGTTAATGCTGAGAAGGAATATTTTTGCCAGCAATACATTTTACAATCAGTAAGATTTAAAAATTACTCTTGTGAGTTAAATCACTACCTGAAGCAACTCAGAGAATCTCCTTTCCTGAGATAGGTGGGATGAACAGCACATCCATGGGATATTTCTCCTCCATGTGCACATAAAGCAGGAAGGCACCTTCCCAACAGACAGAAAAGGAACACGGTAAAAGTGAGCAGACCTTGTCAGATAAAGCCTCTGCAAACAAAGTTAAGACCTTTTCTTTTGTTCAACAGCCAGTTTTCCTATGTGCTCTAAGGTCCACATGGATTATCTTCAAAATTCTATTCTTTCATGGGCTTCCAGGGGAGACTTAGTTATATAAACATGAGCTCATCTGAGGTAAAAGGTTCCCAAATACAGCTCTTTAAAACAAAAACAATCAGGTGACCTTGAAAGCTTGTGATTCTTAGAATTTATTTTTTGCTCTTGTGGTTCAACTGGTAGCTCCCCATTTGAAATGGCTGGAGTGAGATATAAGTGGGATAAGACACCTCATGCCCTATTCAGAAGTCAACACTGTAGGTGTTATTAAAAATAAATATTAAATCTAAATTTGACCTTCAGCCAATTGTACAAAGTAAAGAAAGTCCTCTCTGTGCAGCCTCACTGGACTCCACAGCAACTACAACAGGTTAGGATTATCCTAAATAACATGCATATCTTTCAATTTAACCCTGACCATGAGCAGTTTCCTGCTCAGGCACATCTCACACAGCTTTAAACAAAGAGTCAGACTTCTGCAGGGTTCAGGAAGCTGTGATGGCTTCCACAGTGCAACAACACTGTTCAAAACTACTGACACAGACTGCAGAAAAACCCCAAGTATCAGAAGCTTTAGGGTAATTGAAATAAAGCTCGTCATCACTGGATCTTCTCAAAAAACAAACTTTTGGGTGCTTACAGAAGGGAAGCTGGTGGTGGCTCACCAGTGGCAGAGCCACTCTGGGCATCAGGGAACACTCATGCCCAAGAGCTGCAGTCTGAGGAGCAGAGCAAGGCTGACAGCACCTAAGATGGCTCTGTCATTGGTCCAAAACCAGCTGTAATAAATCAGGAAAATGCCAGTTTTTACAACAACTTATCTATTGCAGAAAACCCCACATGTACCAATTTCACTGAGATGCACTTTCCTGTGAGAAAATGCTTAAAAAAATTACTCGTGGTAGAAAATGCTCAGTTATCTCATCCTGTAAAAAACCACAACTGGAAAATGGAGTTTTTCTTTCTAGTTGAATATCAAACTTCTTTCACTTCAATGTGAAACCGTGCCTGGCTTACTGTCTGAATTTCAGAACTGTATTTGAATCCAGAAAACCAAAGTTGCACAAGTTACTTCCCCACTGTTCATTTCCAAATCTTGCTTGAGCTTGTAACACATGAGCCCTGGGGCTGTGGGGAAAGTCAGCTACAACCCTTGAAACTGCAGGGAGCAAACCTTGGGCAGAGCCAACTTTTCAAACAACTCATGTAAAATAAAGGTGTGACCTAATTGTCAAACATATTTATATCTGGGTAGGTTACACGTGGTTTTCTTATCAGTGAGAGATCCAAGAAGATTTGATAATCCATGAGCTAAAATGGGAACTAAACCCAACCCTGACTGGCTCCTGAGCTCCTGCTGAGATAAAAAAGCTTGTGAGCCTCAAGGCTGGCCCATTTCTGTCCTTTATTGTAGGAGAACACGGCAACCCTCCCTCTCTCAATCCTATCTAGGACTATCACGTACTTGTAGGTAAGGAGATAAATCTAATCTAAAATGCTAAATGGAATCATATCAGATTTGGGCTTTCTATCAAAAATGCTGCACCTCAGCTCGTGCAGAGGAGTCAGGCAAAGCTTTCCCAGAACATGCAATGATTGGTACTGACCTATGAGCAAGTTGTATTTTTGTTATGTGCATTAAGAACTCTCCACTATGTGGGATAAGCCACCACATTTACACATTAACACCTTCCCAGAAACGCCAGGAAAAGCTCTTTTTTGTTATTTCAGCAGGACTTTGCAGCTCTGTACTGGGACTCCTGCATTTCACAGGAGTTTGTGCACACATGCAATGGCCCTACCATTCCTTTATCCACATAACCTGTGGATATTACCTTGCAGTGGGGAAAGCAAATTAAGGAAACTGCTCAAACACATTGATATAAATCAGCAGGGCTCTAATGAAGCACGTGGAGCTGTGGTTGAACACACTTTTAAGGTTTCTCTTCAGCTCTCAGACAAAAATGAGATTTAGACAATTATTTTCCCATTAATATTAAGCCCAAAGTGGATGAAGCTTTTCCCTCTAGGTTTCCCAGCTTGTTTTGTCCTACCCAGCAGCACCAGCCCTGCCAAGCTGCACACGGGTGTTGCTGCTCTTAGTCATCACCTGCATCTGCTCACTCAGATTTCTCATTTGTCCCGTCCCCCACTGGAACATTTTATCCTAATTTAACGTGGAAACACGGGCAGGATATATGGAGTGTGCAACAGGGTCTGACAGCACAGATTGCAATTAAAGCTGTTTAAAATAGCACAAAACTCTTAATTGCCACCGAGTAAAAATTGGCCATTTGCAGCAGAATTGGTCTCATTATTCCAAGTACAGTCATTTGTTTGTGAGGATTTAGGAATTTACAGGGAGCGAGTGGTGGCACCATTAGAGGGTGCTGGAGTCCACACAATCCCAATCCACATCCAGCTCCATCCAGCTCCAGAGCTGCTCATTCTCCACGGGGACAGGAGAGGCTCAGTGCTGGTAATGACAGAAAGACAAATCTGGGGAGGAAAAAACATAATCTTGTTTTGTTACGTGTATAAGCCTTGCCCAAATATCGATTGAAATATTTCCCCACAACTACTGTCTTCACAAAGATTCACATCTGATCAAATGGGCATAGATTTTGGTTTAAAGTGCCATGAAATACCATAAACATGACATTTCCTATTTCCTGAATTCTTCATTTTGCACCCTAAATAACATCCTTCCAATAAGACAGTTGATATTTATCTTTTCATATCTTTTAAAGGCAAAACATTAGCACAAATATCATTCTACAGACCTACAGCAAACCTGTTTTATTAATCCCTCCTCTTGTCCTGCAATCATCCCGAATTTTTCTCACAGACATTTGCTGTTTGACATTGGATTAACCACAGCAATTGGCACTAACTGACTCTACTGACCTAATGGAGGGGTCTTTTCCCCTTGCTTCTATGAAAAAAAAGGGGGCCTTCCTCACAGAGTGCTCTTAGAGAAGGAGAAATGTGGAGAGAAATGTTTCATCCAGGGAGATTCCTCTGTGATATCTTAAATCTTTTCAGCCAAAGGAGTCCTTGTCCCATATGGTTCCCTCAAGGGAAGGGATGGCATGAATCCTGGCACAAACCCTGTGTTGCTACAGTGGTTTAAACAATCTTGGAATCACAGGTTTTAGGTTGGAAAAGACCTTTGGGATTGTTGAGTCTCACGAGTCCCAGGTGAATGTGTGCTGCTGCTCCTTTGGGGCTACAGCTGCCTCTGTCCCTGAAATGTTTGTGCACAGAAAATCCCATGAGGGGAACACAAAGAAGAGAAAATGCTGCTTTCCAGTGGCAGAAACCAGTGTGGTTCTCCAAACCAAAGCAGGAACATTTACCCAGCCCCAGGGTGACTTTGGCAGCCCAGAGCTCTGCTGCAAACCCTGAATCTGCTCAGGAGCATCCCAGGGCTAAGGGATCCCACAGGATCCTGGCTGGCACCCGCCCCAGTTCTGACCTCTGACACACGGACAGAAGCGGGAACAGGGCCTGATGGAATAAATACGATAAAAATATGGTCTTTTGGACCCAGTTCTTCCATAGATCCATGTCTCACACTTCTGTGAGCACTGCAGGGTCCCAGGGTCTGGTTTCTGAAATAGCTGCTTTCTATAATTAGTTTTTTGTAAATCTGTGTCTTTTTCAAACACTGTCTGGTATCCTTTTCCCCTCACATTACTGAGATTTGAAAGCAGATAAACACACTTCCAGCCAATCCATTATTTCCTTATCTTCTAAAACAACATACTGTGGAGCTTGTAGTCCTCTGACTGTGGTGAAGCTTCAGCAAAACTGTTTTTCAATTTAAGTCTATGCCATCTTTAAAGAAAGAGATGTACACAGTTATATGATTTCTCAGAGTTGTGCTTTAAGCCATGAAAATAAATATGCAGTTTCAGAGATGCAGAGAAGAAAATGACATTTTTTGTTACCTCACCAGGTTTTTGTAAATGGATTTTTTTTCACAAATCCTGGTTTTCTTTGTACCTGGTGGCTGCGATTTCAGAGTCAAACAGCAGTGCTGAGTGCAGCCAGGCAGCATATGCCACGTGTAATTTTTTAATTTCCTGGTAGCAGCAATTCTTACAGGCACAATAGCAGGTTTGTTTATTTTTTGTTCTTCATCAGCCCTTTTATTAACATTGTTAGATCTCCTGAGTGCACCTGGTTGGGCAGTGAGTGAGCATAATGGCATCTTTGCCCTGGGCTCTTGGAGACTGTGCATATGGATGGGGAAGGCAGCAGATAATATGGATGCAAATTTCAAATTACTGGTTTTATCCCCCAGGCACTGGGAGAGGAAAAATCTCAAGGAAATCGGGAGAACAATGTGGCTTTGAGTTCCTACTCAAGGTATAGACCTGAAAACACTATTCATGGTCCTTGCAGGATTTTCCTTTGCAAAATAATGGAACATCAATGGATTTCAGGGAGGAGAAGCTGCACCCTGTGAATGAAGCACAGAACTGTGGTTAGCAGGCAGAGCCTGAAGAAGAGCCTGTGCAGGATCAGGATCAGGAATCCAACAGGATGGTTCTGCTGACGAGCCCCTGCTAACTATCCCTGGCACAGAACTCCCTCCTTTGGACTCATCAGGGCGAGGAGGAGCCGTCCTTAATGAACCAGGGGAGGCATTTTCAGCATTTGACTCAAGTTCTCTTGCCTGCAGAACCACTCATATGGAAAAAGCACCTGTCTTTTTCTATTTATGTAATTTTGCCTTATCTTACTGGAGTTTTCTTTTTTCTTTAAAGGGTTTCACACTGATCAAGCCCTTCATGCCCCACGGGACAGATCTGGTGTGACTCCAGCAGTTCACTGGTCTTCAGCCTCTGAAAGTGAAACACAAACGGAACCTTCTGAGCTGATTTATCAGGTTTTGCACTTCCCAAGGCAGAGTGTCCCCTGGAGCAGCAGTGTCCATTCCTTTAGTAGAACAATAAGCGCCCGTGCTGCAGAAATGTCTCAAACATACTGCTACTCCTCCACTGCCATGAAGGAAAAATAACCTTCATTTTTAGGCATTTTTTTCAAGCAATGCCATCATTACTGACAATGGATTTTCTTGCTCCTTTTTTTGCTGATGCATACTTATCTCCTGGAGGATGTTCCAGTCTCATTTACCTCTGAGGTTTCTCCCAAGCTTCAGAACCTGTGTTGGTCTGGTAATTGGTTTGAAGAGAGAATTAATTAAATTGGATTGCTAGAATGAATTCCACAATACCCTTGGAAGTCTGATATTTGTAATCAACTATGGAACTGTTGCTAGGACACTGGAATTGTTGATTTTTGGGAAAAAAGATCTATTAAAATATTTGCCTGTCTAAAGCTATGAATCCAAGATATACAAAAGTTTAGCTGATTCTGTGAACAATTCTTTAGTGCTTTCATATATAATATATTAACTCTTGACTCAGAAAACATATGGAAAAGCCAACAAGAATCTACTATTACATGTGTAAGATCTATTCCTAAAGAGAACCACATTATAACTGATGAATTGTTAATTCCATGACCTTGTTCCTCTCTTACCCTATCAGAGAGATTAGGACACACAGAAGACAATTAACATCTATTAAGAATCTTGGATTTAGTTTGCACATCTGACAGTAACACATCATCCTCCAGAGCATAAAAATATCTATAACATTGAAATATAAAGGACTTGGTGATGAAGCTTGTACCACCTTCACCAGAATAATTGCACCAAAGTTCAGTGTTTACCCTCAGTTTTACCAGGTTCTTTTTCTCTGTTTCCTTACCTGTGGCCCTATGGAAAACCCTAAATAGTTCTACTCCCTCTCCAGAGCTCAACTTCAATTACTTTCAGAAAGTTTTCTCATCCTTAATTGTCATTTATCCAAGTTATAATTATTTAATCCTTTAATCTCTTGTCAATCATGACAATCTTCCACTTTGTTTTTCTTTTCACAATGTTCAACCACCCCAGCAGTGACAGACCCCAACATGATTGTGGTGCACACAGGGAATCATTTTCCAGTGGGAATCATCTCAGGATGTGTTTTCCCAACTGTTCTTAGCAGACTCTGCATTGCTCCATCCACAATATTCTCTAATGGATGAATTGTTAATTTTACTATGTTTTAGAGAAAACATTCATTTTCTTCATTATTATTTTGCCTTCAGTTCCAATACATTTCCTTTGCTTTCATTGTCCAATAGAGACTTTGGGGTAGAGAAGCTGGGGGTATAGAGAAATCCACAACTGATGAGGTGTAACTAAATCAATCAGAAGAAAAGACCACGTTATCCACATGGCTTTATTTCTAAACTTATTTTTAGCTGTCAGAAAGTTGGTGAAAATCTGGTTGCACAGAAAGTGATTCCCAAACTCATTATTTAATCCTTCACCTCTGTTTCTCCATCACTTTTTTCCCTATTGCTATTCAGATACTAAAGAAGATTTGGTGAGTATTGTGTAACTCAAATTGTTCTCTATTCCTAGCACACTATTTCTCTCTTCTGACCTGGCATGGGATCTGTCTTAACTTCAGCGCTGAGTAACAGCAAATTCTATTCACTGGGATACAACTGAGTCCATCAGCGATGAACGTTTTGTTCTCATTGTTATGAATCTCCAACAAATCCATTTCACATAAAACTAGGACACTTTCAAATGCCTGAAATTGTCACTTTTAGCCTTCAATGTACAAAAAGATATAATAATAGTGCAGTGACTGCGGCTGGTTAAACCCACCTTCGACAGCCCACGTCCCTTTTCTCTTGCCTTACACAAGCTCCAGCTCTTCTAAACTGTGACTGCGAGGGATCTGATGGGTGTTGGGAATTATAGCTGATGACCCTGAGAAAAATGCAATTTATTGTCAATTGTCCATTCTAATCTGTGGGAAAAACAAAATACTTTCCTTGAAATGCTGTGTGAAAAAACAAGTTTTGGCCCCAAATGTTCGGAACATAATACAACCACTGGATTCGCTCTTCCCTCGCAATGCCGATGAGCCCCCAGAGTGCTCATAAATATTGGCAGACCAAAGGAGGCAGGGTTTTGCCAGCTTTTTTCCTGCTCAATTGTAGTTAGTGTTTTTAACATAGCAATACATAACAACGCCCTTAATGCTGTTCCTTGGAACTTCAGCCTGAAATTCTGTTTCAACTCACTGAGGTCCTGGGACATGGAGATCAGCTGGAGATATTGCTGCCAGAAAATAGTTAATGCATGTGCTGGTAGACCCCAGGAAGGGGGGGCTCTGCATTTCAAACAGCTGCTCTTCAACTGGAGCGGGAAGAAAAAAAAGAGGTTTTGCACTTTCCAGCTTTATTCACTTTTGTTCCACATACATCAGTGAAATCTGCATTTAAATGTAAGGTTCAAGATATCCTAGTTCTAAAATTCCTACAAAAAACAGTTTTTGTGTCTGTACCAAGCTCTGTGCACACTGAAATGTACCTGGAAGAAAGCAGCTGACACACACTGTAGACATATCCTCCCTCCCCTAAGGCTTCACAGGAGGCTTTGCTTTCAATAATTAATTCGTGGCCAGCTCATTATTACGTTAAAATCTAAAATGTCATTTCAGCTCAACTGATTTTTACCTCTTTATCTGGACACTTTCCAGATTAACACTCTGGTTATTTAAAGAGAAGTCCTGTGAGTGAAGAAATGAGATGAGAGTGGGGATATATAACTTATTTTATCCCCATGGTTATTTAGTCACAACTTCTGACCTCCTTCTCAACCTCTGATCTCCTTCCTAGCCAGTTTTCCTTGTCAGGTCTGTTCCTGACATTTGTAGCAGGGGACAGTTCGCTTCCTTGCAGTTTCTGCTCAGACCCCACATCTTATGGGATACCTGGAGAGAGCAGTCAGTGGCTGTGCTGCATACCATGGATGACAACTCAATTCTGGGCACACTGAGTGTGAGTTTGTGAGATGCTGACTGCCATGGAAACAGCAAAAATCCCAGACCTGGGACCTGCCTGGATCCTCAGCACATCGAATCACAACTTGTATGTGTAAAGCATCAGACTTCTCATCGTTGCTATTTTGTTCAGGACCACAGCCCACACATGGAATATTATCCTGTTTTTCACCCTTCTAGTAGGGTTGAAGTTCTTTCTCCTAACAAAACCTTTTCATCTCAAATTGAAACCATGGCTAGTGCAGCCTTCTGAACCTCTAATGAGATGTGGCTGTGGGAATCCTCAAGACCAGTGAGTTTGAATCTTAAAACATATTTGTGTTTATGTAGAGGAAATATGAGAAAGTATATTTTGACTAATGGTATCACCCTAGAGAGAAACACACTTGTTATAAATATGTTCCATTGCAGTTGCTGGAAATCGAACAAAATTGCCATAAACAGGACTTACATCAATGTTTCTGCTTGACCTTTCTGGGAGAATAAAAGTACCTTCTGGGAATGCAAAACAAATGAATTTTTTGGAAACAAAATGAGTAACACAGCCCTTCGTCTTTATAAAATGGAGCCCTGATATAGCTGCTGCTTAGTAACAGCTCCTCCAAACGATCCATAAAACACCAGATGTAAAGGTGCGCACGTGTGCGGCTCCACTCCAGGCTCTGATGCAAAACTCAGAAACACTCACGCTGAGGGCAGAAGAATTTGAGATTTTAGATGAATAGCAGTTTCAAAATGAGAACCATACCCCTCCAGCCACGGATAAGCTGTGCAGTCACCTCCCCTGACACAGTTTCTGCTGGGTGCTGTGTTGGAGCTGTGATAGCTGTTGCACCCATCTCCCTGTTAGCTCTCTGCTGCATTTTCCCCTCAGGGAAAAGATGTCCTGTCTGGCACTGAAAACCTGCTAGAAATAGTGTGATAAAAACCCACACGTTTTGAGAATGTGGTTAACCTACAAAAACAACTACCAGCACCAGGAAAAGTGAGTGTATTTAATAGCACCAGATGGGTACTGAGACACTTAATGCAAATAATAGGCAGTGTTTCTGCCCATAATTAAATATCAGAGGTAAATGGAAATGCAGAACTGAACTAGCACTGAGAAAATTGCACTTTTCCCCTTCAGACATTATTCTAAATAACCTGCTAAACTGCATTAATTATCATGATCCATAGAATCCTGGGTTGGAAGGCTCCCGCAAAGATCATCAAGTCCAGCTCCTGGGATCCAAATTAAAGTATTTTATAATATCTTATACAAATAGCTAAAAAGACTGTTTAGTACCGCTACCAAATTCCCTTTTTTATACCCATTCCTAGCAGCAGATGGAATGCCATTAGCCTAAAAGTGCAACACAGCTCTCAGGGACTCCTCATCTCCATAGCCAGTGGCCTCTGAAGCAGTTTGGTCTCTTCCTCAGCTCCTCAGGCAGGTGAAATAAGAAACCTGAGTACTTCTTTGCAACATACAGTCCCTCATACACTTTCTTCTAAAGAAAGGAAATAATTTAAAGCCAATTGGAATTTCTGATGCATCTGTTACCCAACAATCACAAAAAAAGATAACACTGAGATCACCACGTTTGCCTTGCAGAGGCTGATAAAGCAAAGCGAGCGACTGCCGCTCTATCCCAAAACTTCCTGAGCAGGATCCTGCTTTGGCAAGGCAGGGCTGCAGCCAGCCCAGAGCCCGCCAGCCACAGCACAGCTCCAGTGCAGCTCCCCCTTGGCTCTTCCTCGCTGGCCACTGCCAACTGGCCCCGTCACCGTGCAGAGCCGAGCCTTTGCTCAGCCCTCTGTGCAGCAGGCAGAGCCAAAGGCTGAATCTCACCCCCTCCAGAGCAAAATCCCCTCTTTCACACAAGTCATGGGCTTTACAGTGGTGTTTGTGCAATCCCGACCCAACGCACTCTGTTCAGATTTTCCACAGCCATCAGTAGATAGAGTTATTCCTGCTCACCCCTTCCTGCAGCTCCCCTCTCCTTCCTCCCTCTCTGCACATCCACATGTTAAAATTAAGTGGGTCTTAACAGGTCTATAAGTGGGATATACCCAAGTGTTTCCAATTTACCCTCAGTGAACTTGAATGAAAAACATTTGAAAATGAAATTCTGGGTGAAATCTTACAGCATTGCTGCCGCATATGGAGCCAATTTCAAACAGCACTTTGATAATGTCATGATCTGTTAGAAAGTGTTCACCTTATACCAAAGATATTATAAACTCAGTTGCCTCACTCAGTGTATGTTCATCTTATGATCCATAAGAAAGCTATTTAGTGCATTGTGAAATATGAACTTTGGCCAGAGCTAATTTAAGAGAGATCGTTACACTGTGGATGGTGCAGCTTGTTTCTTCTGTGAGTTTTATATTATTCAACTGTTCACAGCTAGTAAATTCACATCTAATAAGCTGCAAAAGTTATCAGATGAAGCACAGCCCATTGTAATCCCCACATGAAGCAAATAACTGATAAAAAAATTAGTTCCAGCATGTGTTACAAATATTTTTGCAAACAGCATCTGATAAAGGAATTGGCTTTATTAGCAACTAACTCATTCACACAATGGAGAAAACACAAAAATGTGTTCTATCTCTACAGGCCATAGCATTTCTCAAGTGCTTATGAGGAAAAAAATAGACTTAACTGGAAACAAAAGCACATATAGACCACATCTCCTGGCAAGCACATCCCTTGGCACCAGCAGTGCAGTGGTGGGAATCTGCTGAAATAGAAGGGATTTGCAGGATGTGAGGCTCAGGCAAAAAGGCATTTGTGCAAGGACAACCTTATCAAAGACAGTAAATTTACACCTCACTTCTTGAGACAAAGTAAGAGTCCCACTGTGAGTCCCAGTAACTCCCGGTGTTGTCCCAAGGGCTGGCCCAGCAACCAGGGCAAATGTATACATACTCACAGCTCTGTGCTGGGGTTGGGCTGAACCCTCTGCCCGGGCTAGGGAGGGTAGTGTGGAGCTGGCTGGGACCTTTCTGTGCTCCTCAGAGACCCTCCAGTGTGTAAGCAGCTCTTCAGAGCCTCTTGAGCGCCCATGAGCAAACAGCAGCCACCAGGAGCTTCCACAGAGCTCGTGGTGTGACGCACCGGGAAGGATGCTCAAGGATAGAGCTGAGAAAGGTTACAAAACTCTTCAGAAGAGGAGGATCCCCAGCAGTTGTTTGGGGCTAAAGGTGTCTTGGAAATGTCCACGACATGCAGGGATTGCTCCAAGCAGTGAGCGGATCCAGGGGAAGGCACCAGGTATGTGAGAACCAGGTAAATGTGCTGGCATGAGAATGAGCACTGAGCTATCAGAAATCTCTTTTCACTAAGTCCTGAGTCCTGGGGACTTCACTCTGTTTTTCTCTTGCTTTCACAAACTTCCACTATTGTTACAGGCAGCTGGAATAAGAACAAAGAAAGGTATTTGAAGTTTTAACCCTCAGAAAATCAGCGTTAAGCCTCGTACTAGGGACAGCCTCATACACCAGAGATGGTAGAAATTGTGTTCAGATTTTCTTTCCCCTTCTCTAAGTCACCCCCCAGCCTGCAGCAAGGCCAGAGGTTTCTCAGGTATCAGCAGGAGCAGCCCCTTTCCTTTGCCTCATTGCTCCTTCACTCCAGCAGCAATTCCTCTGCTCTGAACTCTGTCAGCTTTTCTCGCCAAAGAAAAAGAATGACAAAAGCATCCAAAGAAAAAGAAAAATAGAGAGATCCTAAGCCTCATGTGTGACATAAAGCAAACAATTCACATGATCTTTATTTTCTTAACCCTCGTCCTCCTCTCACCCTCATGCCTGTTGTTATCACTCAGCATATTATTGTTATTACTTCGAATTTGTTTTTAAAAGTGCCTATCCAGTGCTGGAGGTGCCTGAATACACACTGAAAATATACAAAACATATGTCCAACTCAGACCCTGCGTTCCCCGAGGAAGGGCTGGTATCCCTGCAGTGCACTCAGCACACTTATGGTATGAACAAATTATGAACAATAATAATAAAGAATAACTTGTGCCTATTTATCTGTTTGGTCTATGAAACTGATCTGTCAATGACCCTGAAAACTCTCGGTGACACACACTGTGGTGGAGTTAAAACCAAGCTGCTCTTTCCATTAATTTTTTCCAAAAACTTGAGTCAAAATCCCAGGGTAGGTGACACAGGGCGACCCTCCTGCTTTTGATGTGAATGGGAAAGGATTTGTCTTTTTATATCAAAGCTAGCTGGGAAGAGGAGGTGGGTGGCCATGAAAGGGAAAAGCCATGAAATTATCTCCATTGGTTTATAAGAAACAGCCATTCGATGGGATTTTGGGAGGGGGAAACCTTCTGAAAAATGTGCTGGTGTGATTCCTCTGGAGGCCGGCACATCTGAGCCAAGCGCTGGGATGGAGCAGGGGGGCAGGAGAAGTTCTTCCCTTAATTGAGAACACACTTGTTTGCAGAGTTCAATGTCGGGAACTCCAACATTGTTTTGAAAAGACAGAGCACTGTGTAGGTGTCGGAATTCAGAGGAGGCAGAACAAAACCGGGTGGAAAAAGGCAGCTGTGATGATTTAAGTCTCCGAACACCTTGAGCCGGTTCCCTTCCTGTGCCCCACCAACCGGACCTGGCTCTTGGCTGAGCTGGGAGAGGCAAACCCGACTGCTCCTGACCTTCTCCAGCACCTCCTGACCTTCTGCAGCACCTCCTTCCTCCCTCAGCCGCCTCCTGCCTACACCCAGCCTGGTCCCACAGCCCCTTCCCGGGCTGCTGCCAGAATAGAGCACAAACCCAGCCGGGACAGCCCTGAAAACCGAAAAGCTCTTTACAAATCCAGATCGTTTTTCATTACTAGGGCAACGTTTCTGTACATTAAGGGGAGAGTCCTGTCAAAAGATGGACAATGCATGGAGAGAAGCTGAAGGTAATTATCATCCCGACATGGTGCAGAATTCAGAGCTGCTGCTCTGGTGCAATGACAGCTTTGTATTCCTGCTTTGGAGATCAACAGGTGAAGACAAGGTAGTTCTGCAGAACTCAGATTAAATTTACCTAAATATCACCCTTATCTACTAGATGTCTTTTAAAATGCATCGCAACACTGAAACAGAGTAAAAACATTGCAAGGTATGAGACTTTTTCCTCAAAGGTTATAATATTCCTAGTCCTAATCAATAAACTAACTGAGGTATTGAACTAGGATTAGCTGGAAAGAGGTGACTGTTATTGAGAGCCAATTACACTGTCAGGCTATGACCACTTCTAATGATCAGGTATGGCTGAAGCAACTGAGCCACTCCTGCAACCACCATATAATTCTGATCAAAATATTCTATATAATACTATTTTCCGCTAAAATATGTACTTTTGCCTGTTCCACAGTTATTTTCTCTTTACAGAAAGTCTCTTTTGTCATAGCTGAGCTGGCAGCAGCCCAATGAACCAGTCCTTCTGACTTACAGAGACACAAGCAGGTAGCACTGCGATAAAGGATAAAAGACACAAGGCAGACAGTCAGGCTCAGGTTGATGTGATGTATTATTCTGCATGAGTCTCCTTATCTCGTCTTTCATATCTTGGCTACCCTTGGTAACAAATGTGGTTCCTCCTTCCCATCATTGTATAGTTTCACTTGTATTTTATCAGAGGAATTCAGCCAGAAGAGAGAAAATAGGAAGGAGAACATTCTGACTGGGAAGATAATTAGCAGAGTTTTACATGATAAGTTAAATAACTAAAGCTCCTGAAAGTCTCAGCTGGGGTGAGCCAGCAGAACACCAAGGGCTCATGGACAGACCATTTTTCCAATGATAACAGTGAAGGACAAGAATGCATCAATCTCGCTGTTTTAATCACACCAAGGGCATCCCAGCAGGGGCTGGAGCTGCACCATGAACCAGCACCAGTGGCATCAAGACCTCTCCTTATCTAAGCATATACTTCTTGCCAACCAAGGCAGGCAGGACACGTTGCCACCAAACCCCACTTTCATTTAATTATTATAACAACGCTACTGTGAATCTTAAAATTCACAGGAAGATTTTCTTTTTTGCTTTGTCTTAAATGTTGCTATGCAGGAAGGGGAAAGGCTGTGGTACCCAAAGATATGTTACAGCTAGTTCTCACCTAATGGCATCGAGATATTTAGAAATAAAAAGCAGTATCACAGTTTCTGACATAAATATTCATTTAGCTAAATAGTTGGGAGAAAGGGTTGGATTATTTAGTTAAATGCTGCTTCTGATATTGTCTTGTGGGTTGGTTTGGCTTGGAATCAAATTAGTTTTTCATATTAAAAACCCAAACTTTCAGTCCAAAAGCTAACATGTTTGCCCATCTCTTACAAGCAGTAATTTATGTTTTATCGGTTTAAGGGCCAGAGTGTAAACAAGTTCAATGATTTTTTTAGATTGAATTTAAAAGCACAAAACATCTCACAATGTTTTTGTAGGCAACTCAGTAATATTTAGCAGAACTGCTTGTTTCAAACAATGCATTCAAATAATGGAAAAACATAGGAAGAAATTGCTTTTATGCCTAATCTGATTGCAAATGCTCCTTTTATGCTCAGGTAAAACAATCAGAGATATTGCTCTTCTAACATTTATGAAGAGGTTATCAGTGTAACCAGGCTGTGGAGAGAGGGGTTGAAGTAAAGAAACTTCATCCAAACTTGTGGTATTTCAGCTCTGAATTTCTCATCCCCTTAGGGGTGAGGCTGAAGGATATGGAATCTGGATCTAGTTCTTAATTTTGTGGCTTGGTCTCTTTTCCAGTTCCCGCAGAAACATGTTCATCAAGATCTCCTGACATTTCTGTGTATTTTTTTCTTTCTTTCAATGATAATTTGAAGCAAGCCCTGCCCTTTCCCCCATAACATTATGCTTTTTACATCCCTGCAGCATGTAAACACTAAAAAATGCAAGCATAGCAACTCAGCAAAATACATAGAAACAAATGTTACCAGAACAGCCTTTTCCCACGATTTTATAGGAGATCCACAGACCTGGGATTGCACACGCACACCAGAGCAGAGTTACACAAAAACCAGAGAGTTCCTGGTGAACAAAACTGCTGTGATTCTGTGGACTGAGATTATTGGATAGGAGATTTCAGTGCTGTCCCACTAATGAATCATTCTGCAACAGTGAGTCTGTGTGTGATGCTAATTATGATGATTATAGAACTCAATGCCTTGAGAATGTGGGTAAAAGCTTTGTGGAAATGGGTAGTTTGACTCCTAAATAAAATTACCAGTCCTTTAAAAATTGCTCCAATAAAAGGAAAATGTGGATGAAAAATAGGCTCCCTTCCAAAAGATGAAATCAAAGCCCTGATACCTTTTATCATTGTTTCATCAGAGCTAATAAAATTTCCGTAATTATCTGAGGACACTGGAGCCTTTTATCTGTGATGAGTGACACAACGTTGTGTGTCTGGAGTCAGAAAAGTAAATACAATACGTGCCTGTGACAGCATCTCAAGAAACAAAAATAAACAGAGATCCAATTACAGATGAATACTGGCATAATCCTGAAACTGTAATTTCCCCTTCCAAGCTGTGCACCTTCCCAACCACCAAAACCACTATAGACCTGTCCGCTTTAGCTCCAACTCAAGCTCCTGCAGAAAGCACCCTCCAAAATACCGTTTTTTTTGTCTATTTAATCACTAAAGAAGCCTCATCATTTAATCAAAAGCCTCTGCTTTAATCAGTGATCACCTTCCACTCCAGGCTCACAAGGAACAGAGAGCATTCCTCTGTAACGAGCCTCCCTCCTGAAAAATGAGGGATTGTGTAGACACTGAAGGCTGAAATTCTCCCAGTTTGCCCCAAGGGATGCCAAGTGTAGCTCAGACAAGTACAAAGGGAACCTGTTCTTGCTGCTTTTCGACTGTGGCTCTCCTTAAATTGCCCCGGGGGTTTCACGTTTCATTCTCCTAAGGTTACTGTCTCAGGCTTTTCTGTAGAAAACATTAAGGATGGAGGTCTTGCTTTAAACCAGCTTCCCTGGGAATAAGACTGGGCTCATAATCTTACACTAACAACTCACATGTTTGGTATTGTCCCTTTTCCATGCCTGAATCAGACAGCCAGGGCTTCAGAAAGAGCTCTAATTGAATCTATTGATATGTATACACAGAAACACACGCACAACCATGGAATGGAAAGAGGGTAAAATCAAATAAAACCAGCGCTTCATACTGCACAAAGGCTTATAATCTTAAAAGTTCATGTTATTCTTAGAGTTTTCATTAAAATTCTTGCCACAATCTTAGAAGGCACAAGCCAGTAACAGATCTTATGCAGGAGGATCATTTGATCTACTGTTGAAATGCTGCCACTTTGGAGTGGAACAGAGCATCTGGTTTACACATTATAATAGTTGGGGACATGAAATGAAGGTTCTTATAACCACCTGAAGCCGTAAAGGAAAATGTAGGTAAAAGGAATTTTAATTAGCTGAATCCCTCCAGCAAGAGCCCTGGGAACGCCGATGGATAAAGCAGGTAAGCCCTAGTGCTGATGTTTTGACTCTTCTGACAAGCCCCAAATCATTTTATCTTGCCTCTAAAAGGTGTTCTCACTTAGCTCAGCTTAAGTTGAGACCAGGTCTCCTGAGGCTGTAGAACTGTGCCAGGTTTAAAGAGGGACAAGTGACAGCAGGGCTGTGCTGGCCCCGGTGGCTGTTACTGGAGCTGAGCTGGATCCCGTGTGTGGCTCGGGGACACCACAGCTTTTCTTATTCTGATTCTTTATAGAACAACAATTCAGCATTTGTGAGACAGAAAAAGAGAGCAAACTGATTTCCAAGGGTAGGCAGAGTGCAGACTCCTGTTTCCCTCTCTCCCTCCTCCCTTTGACAGACCCAATCTCTCTCCCCCCGCAAACACAACGATCCCATAACAGATCCCCTAACTCCAATTGGAAAAGGCTGTTGTTTCCAGCATATGAGGAGATGAAGAAAAAATGACACCCCAGCCTGCTCTGTCACCACACAGAGATGATAAATCCTGGCTGGGCTGATCCGAGACATTTCATAGGGTCTCCAGCAAACTCAGCTGCATCCCCGGGTCCTCACTGGCACTCGCAATGTGTCCCAGGCAAATCGAGTGAATATTGCCAGCACGGCCTCTCACCAGCAGATGTGCAGCCCCTGCTCTCCCTGCTGCTGCAGATACAATAGAATCCATGTGCAGGGGATGACTACAATTTAATTTACACCAGTTGGAGTGCAGAAATATAAGCCACCACACAGAGCTGAAATCATGGGCTGGTGCCATCTGTATGTAATTGTCAGGGTTACGTTTTCCATTACATTTTCTGCTGGAGGAAGGGGAGGATATACAACTGGGTAGCAATCATAACAGTCAGGGCTTGCAAAATATCAGTCAGAAATCACACTTTGGTTTGCTGAAGGGGTGATTTGCATTTCATTCTGACACGTCAGAATGGTCTATTTCTAAACAATGTCAGAGAAAATGAGACGAAATTCAATTTTTATTCCAAATATTGTAAAGCAATAGGCCAAACAGATGGACAGGTATGGCATTACTTCATCTGTGGCATGCTAAGCTTGGCCAAGGGCCTGCAGAGCACAAATGTTTCAGCAGTCCTTAGGGGTTAACAGGCAGCACGTTCAGCGAGGCCCAGAAATTAAAAGATCTAGCAATTGTTGCTTTTTTACTTTAACCCTGCAAGAGGCTGCTAGGCTGGGAAAGCAGCTAGCTAGACTAATCAGCTTGGCATTTTTAAAGGAAAACTTCAGAAAATGTAATTGCAACAACTGGAAAAAAACCTCAAAATATGTTAAGCCTGAAATTATTTCTTCTGGTGCATATATTTTCTTGGAAAACAAATATTTAAAAAGACCCTGAATGCTCCTTATAGATATATGATTATTATGTGAAGACTCTGCCAAGTCTTTAATCTGTTTTCATACCCTAAAGAGTGCACTAGTAGATTACAACTAGAAACAGAGGATGCAGTTCTGTGAGTGTTTTCTGCAGCATCAAATCCATCTAAAAAAAGTCCTGATGGTCCCCACACCATCTTCCCCTTCACACCCTATACGTGCCCTTATCCTGCAGGTCACCTCTGGTCACAAAGTTCTCTGAGCTTCTGCTAAAACCCAGCCCTGAACAGAGTATTTTCCTTCCAGAATCCCTGATGGCATCAGCTAGGAGTCCTACACCAGGATCCACAGAGAAAAGTTGAACTTTTAAGTACACTTTTGCTGTGTATATTTATCTAACAGTCGTGTGTTATACTGATGAAGCCAATAATTTTCCAGTCTCCTCTAAAGTTTGCCCAGGTTTTGTGAGGACAATTATTTTCCTGTGAGCACTTTTCTGTAAAACTTCAGATTTGCATCTACTCTTTGCATTTGGAGCCAGAAAAGGGGGAAAAGGAAAAACTACCCAAGTGCACAAACTGTGTGCTACAACCTGTCTGTGCTGTTTGACATAAAGGCTCTGGGATAGGCCAAACCAGGGATTAATTTCTTCAAAATTCTGACCTCTGACAATCCCCTCAGGTCTGGAAATACAAACATTCCAGGAGAGAAAAGTTCTGCCAAGCATTCACACCCCAAAATGAGAGTATACCTGTCGTGTACAGCCACTCTCCAATGTCTGTCAAGATAAACATTGTGGCCAATGTGCTCTTTGAGTCAGAAAAATCCACAATAACAGTCTGACAAACATTTACCCATCCATCATTCTTCAGAATGAAATCTCTGGCAAAACTGTTGGCAACAAGCCTTGATGGATAGGGACTGGATGCCCTACCAGTGAAATCCAAGTATTTCAGCTTATTTTAACTTTAAGTGGCTTTTAAAGCAAATGATGCTTGCGAGATACTACAGAAAAATAATTTTTGTTATGTTTAGATTTAAAAATCATTAAACACCCTCCTAAACACTGTCAAAACCCCCAAACAACTCAGGCCTCCAGCATGCAAGGGTTAAGCTCCTGTCCCCTTAATGTTTGAGTGCTAAATGCTTCCAGAGAGCCTGGAACTACAACTGGGCACTGCACACTCCAAGCTAACTGGCAGACAAGTGTTGCTTTAGGCTTAGAAACTCTGTCTTTTCACTCCTGGGACCTGGGTTTATTCCAGCTTAATCCAGCTACAAATTGTTGTCTTGCAAAGCCTGCAGCTTCTTTGAAATGCCTCCCTCCTCCTCGTAGCTCATAATTACCACCAATTACCATTCTTGTTTACCAGGGGCCATTTCTGAGGGGTGTCAGTGCGTGTGTGTTTGTGGAAGAGATGGAGCCTTTAGGAAAAGCTGCACGAACTGCCCCAATGCTCTTGGGAAGCATAAGACAAATTGGCGTGGAAAGCTGCAAGATCTGAATCATCCAAAGGGGAGTTGAGCATTAAGACAAAACACAAAAATAAAATATCTGGGTTTGCTTCATTTCTTTGGGAGACCAACCGCAGAGTTGTTTCCCCTACCTGATGTAAATAATTGCTTCTGCAGTGTTCAGCCATTCAGAGGCTGTTGTGTTGGAGCAGTTGCAGGATGATAAAGTACTTTGGAGATAAGTTTATATAAAGAGAAATTAGACTTATCCTGCCAGAACAGTGACTCAGCCCAATGTGTGAGTTTATAGGCTGCCCTGGTCTCGAAAATCATCCTTCAAGTCTTGGCAGCAAGCACCAGGTGAACATTGTGTTCTTCACATGGAGCATCAAGTTCCTGGGGCCGGGGCTGTCTGGAACACGTGCTTGGAGAGGTTCTGCTGCACGGGCCATTAAACACGGCTCTGCCTGGAGCAGCAAACCCTCTGCAGAGCTCCTGGGCTCTTCGGGACATTCAGCAGCAGCAAAGATCCTTCACAAAAACCCCCAGACTCTCAGGGAATGCTGCATTTCCCAGGAGATGCTGCATTTCCCATGGAGCAGCAAACCCTCTGCAGAGCTCCTGGGCTCTTCGGGACATTCAGCAGCAGCAAAGATCCTTCACAAAAACCCCCAGACTCTCAGGGAATGCTGCATTTCCCAGGAGATGCTGCATTTCCCATGGAGCAGCAAACCCTCTGCAGAGCTCCTGGGCTCTTTGATGCATTCAGCAGCAGCAAAGATTCTTCAGAAAGAGCCCCAGACTCTCAGGGGATGCTCATTTCCCAGGAGCATGGTGCTCTGGGCTGTAAGAGGAGCTGGCAGTGCTGCTGGGGAGGCAGGATGGGATGAGGGTGTCTGACACACACCAGGCAAGGCTCAGAGCAGGGAGCCATGGCTGCAGGCAGAGTGAGGAGCAGGGGATGAGGAGCTGTGAGGCCCAGAGGGGCTGGCTGGCACTGACTGGCACTGACTGGCACCAGGAGCATGCTAGGGACACCTGGCCATCACCTCCTGCTGTGAACCAGCAAAACCTCAGTGCAGGAGGGCACAAGAGCAGATGCTGCAGTGCCAGAGCAGCTCTCTCAGTGCTGGTGACACACTCACAAACCTCTCTCCTTAGTGGCAGTGCTGGCTCATGGACTTTCTGTGGTCTAAGACAGCAAAATGTGCCCTCTGCTCACACCTCAGCATCTCCTGCAGGTCAACAGGGTGACTTTTGTGTCAAGAAGGAAAACAGGCAGTGACAGAAGAGAATTCTCAAATTAATGAGTAGAAGAAGGTGAAGAAGCAACATATATTCTTTTCTGCTTTGTGACTTTATGTCTGCCATATATTTAAACTCCTCATAAACTCCTGTGTGTCTTCCAAGTAACAAACCAGAGGCTGATAAAACACTTTTAGGAATGTGACAATAAATTGTGTCTCTATACTGAGGTTTTTTCCTTTCTGTAGAATCTTGGTACCTGAGACCCCATAACTCTGGCGACTGAAAAAAGAGGGAATACATCCAATAAGCAACATGTGACTGAAGACAGTATACAAGTACATTAAATTAGTGCCCAAACAGCTCCCCACTGTCCACTAATGGCAGCACTGGGATGCTGCATCCATTGCAGCCATTGGCCTCAGTCTATTCCTTTTTTAAATTAAAAAAAAAAAATCCCTTTTCCCTAAAGGCCTAGGAATCCCTCTCTAGTGCTGTTCTGCCCCTACTGCTTCTGAAAAAGAAAATAATAAATTGGACTTTGATGACCTACAGAAATACTTTATATTTCTTAGAAATACTGAGAATCTCAAGGAGAAGCTTTTAATTTCTCCTACATATCCATTCATGCTATTGTTCCTATTTTCCTTTCTCCTCACCTATGACCTACACATAACCCTGCCAATACCAGTTCTTTAACCTAAACAAGGTTCCCTGAGCTGTCCAAAGGCAGAAATACAGCAACTGCCCCAAGTGGAAGATCACAAGTCCAAGCAGCAGGCACTGAACCCACTCTGACAATGGTTAATGCCCACACTGAGAACAACTGAGCTCTTTTACAATCTTAGTGGATATTATCAATAATTATCAACATTTATTTTTGATTTACAGTAGTCCAACAAAAACAGGCCCTCACATCACTTGAATGTGCACAACAAGACAAAGACATCCACCATCAGACAGAGAAAAGCAGCAATTTGGAGCAGTAGTATTTCAGAGCCTGCTTCAACACCCTTTGCTCACATGACATGAGACTCATTTGCAAGAATACTTCACATGGTTAAGCAGTCAGGTTGTGAAGACTTTCACAAAGTTTGAATCTTCGCAGAAGTTTTTTTTGGTTTTACTACAAATTTTGAAGGAAGCCACGCACTGTGCCCACACCAAAGACTCGCCATGGATTTACAAGTCCATGAGAATTCCTTTGGCCCTTCTTGTTTCTACTTGTCTTGAAGTACAATCAAAGCTGAGTTTGAGATGAAGCCTTTATCTACAGCTTGGTTTGGGGTTTGAGCCATATGAGTATTTGTTTTCAGACATGGAGGTAAAAAGAAAGCTCATTTGAGTCATGAGGGGAGATAATGTAATGGGCTTTAAAATGTTGTGCTGCAAGTTAAAGCTTAGAAAAATGTTGCTGTGAGGCATTCACTGAAATAACAACAGAAACACTAATAATAACAAAAAACAATCATAACAAGGACACAAATGTGAATGCCAGTATGCATGTAGGAAAACATTACCAAGCCAGGGAGTAGCAACCCAAAAATTTGAAACAGAAGAAGAAAAAAGCTCTAGATCTGTAGCAATATTTGGCAAGAAGAATTTGGCACTTTGGACTCAACATGCTTTTCTAGTTAAGAGTGCAAACTACACTATTTGTACCAGAGGAGGATGACTCTTCGGGATGCAGCTGGAGGGAGACTAAGACTTTCCTGAACAGCCAGATGGGTTTTCAAGTCTGCCTTGAGAGAAAAGTGTTTTACTGTCACTTAAATCATCTCATGTCCCCTCTCTCCTGCCACTGCCCCTTCCCTGAATCTTCCCAACTCTTATTTTCTCTTGGCTACTGGGAGAACTCTGAGGTGAGTTGGAGATAAGAGCTTAGCCCGGTTGTTGTCACTGGGCCACTCAGAGAGTGGCAGTGCCTTGCAGACACTCCTGTTCCAAAAGCATAGGTGGCTGTTGCCTCACAGAGAGGAATTATTGTGGCACAGCAGCTTCCTCACCCAGATTTCATCGACTCCCATCCATCTCTCAGAGGGCACCCATCAGATAAACTCACGAAAACATCCCACGTTCCAATTCTTTAGTGCCCCAGAACTGTGGCTTTGTCTTTGGAGCTCAAGGTTGTAAAGAGATTTTTAGCTGCAGGTGGAAGATGCAATAGAAAGTGAAGTAATTCTTTTTTTCAAGTGTGGGGTACAGGTGAATCCAATTACAAAGCAGAAAATTCAGCTGTGATTTAGTCATTACAAAACCCTATTGCAAATGCAGATGGGGAGACTCATCAGTGTTACGGTGAAAGCACGAAACACCCCAAAACCCAAACTGGGGAACTGCTCCAATCATAAAAGGGAAAAACCTAATGGGAATTGAATAAAATAACATAATCTCAGCAGCAAAATGACTGAGGTGTTTCATAGGCAAATGTAATGCTAAAACCACCCTTCCCCAGCCTCGAGAAAAACCGTGCAGCGACGTTGAGAACTTGATGCAGTGGATTTTCCAAAGTGCAGGGAGCCAAGAATAATATAACATCACCACGCAGACTTCAAAGGCCTGCTCCTCCACTCGCTCGCTGCTCCTGTGCATCCCTCCCATGCCAAAGCACACAGGGAGCGCAGGGCTCTGCTCAGCAGCTGCTCGGCATGTTTGACAGATTTCCCAAACTCTTACAGCACTTGTAAAAGAAGTTTCCAATAGAGGCAGTGCTTTGACCGGAGCATTTACAAGAAGCAAAGATAAAAACAAGAGGGAGTTTTGTTTATTGATTGACTGACAATTTTGCACGTATTTCCTGGAAAAAGGCATCACTGTAATTGTGCAGAATATTTTCCTGTGGGACTGCAGATGTTCACAGAAGTACAAGGGAAGACTTATTGCTCTAGTAGGGAGTAAAGTCATTTTGGGAGCCATCTATACATGATGACAACAAAGACTTGCTAACTCAGTGCATTAATTACTTACTCCATGAGCTTTCACAGGCTGGCAAAGCCAAAAGCATCTTAAGATCAACTCTGTTTTCAGAGACAATAAATTCGTCCTCCAGCTACAAAGACTTTCAGAAGTGAGAACACTTGGTATCACACTGTGTGAGCAGCATATTGGGAGAATAAAGATTTCCAATCAAAACTGAAGACCCAAACATATAGAAGTGTGGCCGAAATTCTCAATCCCTGTGCTACTCCTGTAAGTAGCAAATTTTCCCGAGGTTTAATGGTGTGGGGTGTGGAGGGCTGGGGAAGGGTGGCAGTGACCCTGCAGAAGGGTCACAGGGCTCTGGGTGCTGCCCTGGCAGCCAGGGCTTTACAGTGAGGTCACTGCAAACCCACAAATACACAGGTTTTAATTTGCAGATTTTTAACGTAGCCAAAAACCTAAACCAGATATGAGTTAAGATTGTAAATTTTCATCTGGGTTGTTATTATTTTGTTTATCAACTGTTAGAAATGTGACTGAAACTGTATGGGAAAGAAAAAGGATAGAACCCCTAACCTAAAAAAAGTACTCTGGGCACTACACCAGGGCCAACTGAGGTTTTGCAGCTTCCTAACAAATGAGAGTTGAATTCACAACCAGGAGCAGATATCACATCCAGGCCACTGCCACAGAGTTTGGATGGACATAAAAACCAATCGCCTTCATCATTCCCATCACCCAACCCCAAATATCCCATTGCACTGCCCACTCACAGAATTGGATGGGAAGCAGCTTGCACTAGACTGGAGCTGATTTTTTTTCCTGGTTTTATAAAAGGTAGCATCAAAAACTCATTCTCACCCGCAAATGCCACACGTAGCCAGCAGCATGATCTGGCAGGCATGCTGGAGATTAGCTGTGCTCCCTACAAGGCAGCACTTCCAAATATTCTATTTAGGCCATTGAGGTCAGATCAGTCCTTATGTTCCCTGACAAAAAAACTGGGGCGAGGAAGACTGATCTTGGCTTTCATTTTCATTCTTTTTGCTTGTTTTGCCCATTTTCACAGGGGTTTATAACTTGGCAGTAACCTTGGGAGCTCTGGGTTGCATGTAACAGATTGAAGGCAGAGAGCACATGTGCTAAACAGAAGTTCATCAAGGATAACATCTTTTAATATTAAAGCCACCGATAAAAAAGTGAAATGCTATAAATAATAGAAGCCATATGAGCTGAGGTTAAAAATCAGGGTCCTTGAAGGTGCCCTGATGTTCAACACTTGAGTTTTCCCACAGCTCTGCCACTGGTGTATTTTATTCATCAGTTTCCCTCAGCTGTAAAACACAAAGTGGTTCTCATGCTACAAAACTGTTCTGTATTTAATAGGTGACAGGGTTTTAAGTGCCTTAAACTTGTATACATACACCACTGAGGCACTTTCAGTTTTAAACAGACAATAACTGGCATTAATTTAATGTGTGACAATTTCTAGGGGCATTTTAGAAAAACCAAACCACCGAAGGCATCAAGCCTTGGAGGACAACTAAAAGCTTGTAGCATGAACCAGTGTGATTAGGAATAAGCATCTGGCCTCTGCTGCATTGTTAGGGTTTTTTTGAGAACAAATAGCTTTATCAAGCGCAGGAGAATACAATTGTGGGGCGAAAATTCACATGATCCTTCAGCTTGCTCAGACAAGTGATGGCCCTTGTCCTGTTCGCAGCTACTGCTCCTGAAAGGCCTTTGAAGGACCTGCTCAAGTTCTAAAACATTTCCCACTCACATCAAGAGGGCAAGAGAAGAGGATCAGCTCCACGCAAGAGACTTTTGAACTTTAGAACATGCCTTCAGAAACCACTGGAGCTGTGATCATCCTTTCCCTGACTGGGACCGCAGGCAGCACCACCAGGATGTCCTCACTGCTGCCCCTGTTCTTTCCAGGCTGTCTGGGATCTCCTCCTCAGAACCTTTCAATCTCACACCCCTGCTCTCAGTCTAACAAATGCCTCCAAGTGATCCCAGGGCCCTTCTGACACTCATCCTTTAAAGTCTTCCTTTCTCTTTAGGCACTTTCGAGTTGATAATTTATAGCTTTCCCTTACCTAAACATCTCATGGGTGTCCAGGTGCTCTGGTTTTTTAAAACGAATCTGTTCTGAAGCGTGTTTTTGATGATATTCCTTCAGCAAGCACACATTAGTGCCTTGTGTGTACATAAAGAATGATTTCACTTCAAACAGAAAATTCAAACCCTGTATCCTTGAGATACAACTTGCCCCAAAATTAATTATCTACACATGTCCAGCTGGAATTTCACTTTCTTCACACAGTGTGCTTAAGCATAATAGACACTAAAACAATTATTTATACCACAGACTGGAATTGCTTGGGTATTACAATGAGAATCTCTTAAAAACATGTTTTTAAAGATAAAGCCAACTAGCTTTTCAGCTTCAAATTTAGGTTTTGCAATAAAAGACATTCTACAAAACATTATACCATTGGAAATGCTTTAAAGAAATAAATTGAATTTAGAAAGTTCATAGTTATTTTTGTGAAGGGAAATGTGGTGGGGAGTTTGGATTCAAGATCGCACGACATCATAAGTCTTGGAATACTTGGAATTCTTGAAAGAGGGTGGAATTTCCAGAGGACTAAAAGAAAGCTGGGGGTGTGCCAGTTTTCTAAAAAGGGTAGGTTGGACCGTCTGGCAAAGACAGCCTGGTCAGCCTCTCTTCCCAGACAAGAAAATATAGGGATAACAGCAAATGTTTCAGCCCAAGCAGCTCCAAGAGCATTTATAATTTATCCCAATCAATACAGGTTTATGGAAAACTCTTTTGGCTGAACTTCAGCAAAAGCTGCTTATTGAGAAGCCAGAAAGACAAAATCAACATGGTAGCTATTAAGAGATTTAAAATTAGTTAAATGACAGTGACTGCATTTAAATGGGGAGTCACAAATGTACCTGCCTGTATTGACATATTCTATTGTTAACTGGAAGAAACAACAAGCACTGACCAAAGGTGACTGCAAAAAACCTTGTGGGAGGAGCAAGCAGGAAGAGATTGGTGACTGATTGTGATCTGCATCATGTGGGAAGCTGAGCAGCAGCCTCAGCCTCAGCCAGCCAAATCCCACGTCATACCCTCAGCCTACAGCCCTGCTGCAGGGGTTCCCTCTGCTCCACAGCCACTCCAGATCCTCTACAGGGATCCCACTGGATAAGCAATTGAGCAGGAATTCCCAAAGACAGAATATCCCATAGGGAAAGTGTGGTTACTTTATCTTTGGCTATAGTACTGGGGCAGGTACTACTCCAAAATTTGGTATCAACAATATCTGACTCAATCTTTGGTTTAATTTATGAAGTTAACTCTCCTCCTTAAGGAGAGGATTCTGTGCTAACTTTTTAGGTACCTAAAAAAAGAGGAGAAACCTAAGAAGAGGAACATTTCAGTCTAGAGACAAGAATGCTTTTAAGTCCAGTGGGCACAAATACAGAGTAGGACTTAAGGAGCAAATTTAGACACTCTGGTTACCAACTATTGGAATAAGTGAAGACAGACTGTGATGAATCAGTGGAAACTGCAAGATCAGGATTCTTCCTGTTCAACAAGGATTAAGCCTTCTGATCCATAACTGCTGGACGTGACCACGGGTGCCCCCTTTGGACTACAATCTTTACGATCTCTAAGTCTCCAGATCATATCACCTTCCCAAATCTAACAAATGGCAGAAATGCAGAATCCAGCCACATCAGAGCAGCAGGGTAAACAGAGCATGGGCATCAAGGGTGGCATGGTTATTTGGCATTTATTAATGTCTAACCTTGCCTGTGCCTCTCTGTGTCTACATGGAACTGCTCTGTGCCATCAAAGCAAACCCATTTAGAGCAGCTTTTGTTGTCAACATTTGAGCAAAATAAAATTTGATATTACCCTCAAGAAAGAATAGCATGACATGATTTAAATATTCATATTTTAGTAATCCAGAATGTTTTGATTACTAACACATGCAAAGAAAATATTGCAATGTTTATGTGAATATCACATGCTTTAATAAACAGTGATAGAAGTTCATATTTGTGTTCATTCTTGTCTCTAGAACAAACCTTCTGTGACCTTTCTGGGATGCAGAGCATTTTCGACCAGTGTTTATAAAGTTCAGAGTTACCTAACAGCTTTGAGCTGGTATGAAGGCACATGGTGCAGAACAGGGACTTTATAAATTCTTGTGAAAGATCAAAAGAAAAGAGGAAAACAGCCAGCACCAAACAGGCACACACATAATAGCAAATAACAAGGCTGAAGCTGTTGTGACCAACACTAACCCAAGAGTTTGGATGTTGAACTCTTGAGTGCCCAGAGAGGATGGAGTGAGGACCCTAACTTGGAATTTCCTGGCTGTCGTCAGTTCTGTTACAACCATAACTTGTTTCAACATGTTTTCAGCTTTTAAATTTTTTCCCTCCTCCTTAATATAGTCTAAACTAGACATAAAATGGAAAAAATGTACTATTTCCACTGAGCACTGATGCCTTTGACATCTGCTTCCAAGTGTTATTCATCACCACACAGCGCAACAATCTGAGAGCAAAGCACAAGGTACCTTTTGGAAAAAGTGAGTCCCTGGGACTGCTTCTCATAACAAAGCCTCCCTTTCCCCAAGGAATTGCAGCTCTTGGATGTCCACAAAAGAAAAGCACAAGAGCCCACCTGCAGCCCTAGCAAGCAGCAGCATTAGCACTGCTTCTTTTTAGGGTCAACCCTCCCAGCTCACAGATGGCAGAAGGGATGTTCCTTACTCCCTTTCTTCAAGCAGAATTTCCAGTAGTTTTTTTAAGCTACTGCCATCCCACGGTGGCATAGCTTCATGTTCATGACAAATTTTACATACAGAGAAAGGAAAGCACCAAAGAGAATTTCTGAAAGGATGAAGGTCCTGATGAGCATCTTTGTCATGAGGCAGATGGCCTTGGGAACCCTCTGTGTGTGTCTGCAGCTGGCAGCGCCAAGGCTGCAAATGGAGACACCTCCAGCTGTCAGTTTGGGCTCTACACCCATGGAACAGGGCTACCAATCCTTCCAGCATCAAATTCTTTACATGGATAGTACTGATAAAAATGCAGGAAGAAAAAATTGGAGCCAAATCTCACCAGCAGATTCCAAATTAATCACTGGGCTGAGTTACAAAAAGTTCAGATAACTGCCATGCTATTGCAATACACAAAACAAAGAGAAAAAATGCCAGTTGCACTGGGAACAGAGGAACAATGGCTGAGCAAAATCACAATCACTTTTTTTTCCCCATTAAAAACCTTATGCAGAGTATAAGAAGGTGGGTATTAATGGGTCCCTTTCCAGGTCTTTTCTGTTTTGCTAGATAAATTTGAAATCACCAGCAGCTGGAATTGGCTCTGTAGATATTGGTCCATCATGGCTCCATCAAGAAGCACTTCAGCAAGAAGAAGCTCTTTTTAGCTAACACTGTTCTCCCTTTGAAATCTCCTCTATTTCCATACAAACTGAATAGTCCCTTGTTGAGGGCAGGCAATTAAGGTTGATTCATATAAAACAAGCAAGATCTGACTCTGCACAATTATTTATTCTCTTGAAGATAAAACTTGATTGCATACTAATTCTAAGCATAATTCTAAAATGGTAAATGACAGGAAAATTAAGGTTACAGTGATGTTTGTCACTGATTTTTACTCTGCACAGAGCTGTCATTACATGAAGTTTCTGGCTTCACATTTTGACAGCAAAAGCAGAGAAGTGCAGGGATAGATGTGGATGTCCTTTGTCCTAGGCAGCAACTGAAACCAAGGATGTTCACAAAAGGGATTTTTATTTACCTTTTAAATACAAAGAATCAGAAACAAATTATGGCAATAGATAATTTCATAGCTCTTTACTTGCTGATGTGCACAGCAGTAAAATGAATTTGGACAATTTCTGGGGCTAGTCATAAGTCAAGCCCAAAGGCTGTGAACAGCTCGCTGCTCTGGTTTCACACTGGTCCTGTGCAGGACACTCACACACTGCGCTGCCAAGACCTCAGCCAAGGGCTACAGAAATCCAACAAGTTATGCTCAATGTCACTCTTTTGAAAGAATCTGGGCTCTGACCTGGGGTGCAAATTAACTTCAGCATGCTCTCTACGAAGTGTTGACATGGAGACATTACTTAATTCTTGTACAGCAAGGGTGACTTGTATGGATCATTTAGGACTGTCAAAACAAACTGCTCTGTGACTAAGGGCTTGCTCCATGTGAGCTGTGCTCGCAGTATTAAGTTCTTGGGGAAGAAACCACGAGCCTGTTGCTCATACATCTGGGGAACAGGTCCATTTCAAATCCTCTAGTACAAAAATAATGTTCTTTTTCAAGAAGAAAATATTGCATAAATATTTAAAAGGAATAAAAGCGAGGGTGTGATAAAATCATTTTAGCTGCACTCTGAGGTGAGCAGACTGGCCAAGCGGAACAACAGCAACCAGTTATGCTAATGCTCATTGCAGGGGTTCATTCTCCTTTGAATTAATTTTGAAATGGAGGTTTTTTATCTGAATTTGGTCTCCACTCAGGAATACCAACTCCCTGTGCTGACAAATCCAAGTGTATTCCATTAGTCCTGATGCTGTACTGACAAACAGAGTGGCTGAATTTGGAACAAGCTGCAGGGCAGGGTCAGGTGCTTAAGGACAAATAATGGAGTCAATACTGAAAATGTTGATATTTTAAAGGGCAGAAACAGGAAGATTTAATGTTTTGCAGTGAGCAGCAGGAGCTGTTGTCCTCTCCCACAGCAAACACAACTCTCCTGCTCAGTTTCCAGGCAAACACCTGTGAGTAAAGCTCATTCTGAAGGACAGATAGAAGGGTTTTGCCTGAAGACCTTACCAGATTTGAAGAGAAGAAAGAAGATGCTTGGCAAGGTGACAAAACATGACAGCACATAGAACAGACTGAGAATTGGCACATTTAGCGAATACCAGCAAAAATGTTGGCTCTAAACCCCCAAATAACTCATTTTGGTCCAGGGCACATTTCAAGGAGTAAGGGGAAAATTAAAATAAATAAGTAGTAAAACATTTGGACCAGACTAGATGGTCTAGTTGTTGGTGACCCTTTGACAGTGGAGGTACCTGAACTCAAACACAGCTCTGCATTAAGTTCTCCAACTAAGAAATTGCAGCAGCTTGAAATGCCCCTTGGCACACACGTATGCATCACACCCTGTGCCACTCTGCAAAGGTCCAAATTCCCTTCTAGCTGTAGATAAAGAGTAGAGAGATATTTGCTAGAAATAATTGCATTTTGCTTACTAAGTCAGGTGTCCTGCTGGTTTTGATACCCTTAAGATGTCCCCTCCTACTACATCATTTAAATTATACAGGTTGGGGATATGGGCCAGTACTTCCTAATGGATACAGCACAGATCTAACAATAGTCTTTGTTTCCTGTCCTAAGACAACGTGAACATCATTCTGGACTATTAAGTTGCCTATAAAGCACAGCTGGACAAAAATGAAAGCTTTCTTTGTGTTGCCTTTTAATGGAAATGGGATGTTTCATTTCTGCACAGACTCATTACAGAACCTCCAGAAAATGGAGCTAACCCCCAGATGTGGTGCTAGAACAGCTCTATCTACACAGTTTTTAACAAGTGTTTATCCCAACAGGATTTTGCAATCTATAACAACAGACACTGTCTTTAAGAATCTCTTCCAGTGAACTATCAGCATTTTATCAAGTTTCAAAAATGTCTAAATCTGGAATTCTCTTACCTGTTAGATTTTATTGTTTCTTTGCTGAGAGCAGAGTGTTCACTGCTTCCCTCTTACAAACACCTCCCCTCAGCCCTCGCTCTCTAAAGGAGACATCCCAGAGTGCTTCAGCAGCTCCTCAAAGGTATCACTCATACCCCAATTTCTGACCTCTGCCTCTTCTCAGGACACTTCCTGGTCCTTTTT
>VZRL01005614.1:1164196-1287390 GCA_013397895.1 Origma solitaria | reverse complement strand
TTTAATGGATATCTCTCATATTTGGAGACAGTTCTCCACCAGAGACAAAAGTGAAAACAGCAGCAAAACAAGTTGCCTGTCTGCTAAATGACTCCGCTGGTGATAAATCCCCAGTTTAATGTGCTCCTTTCTTGCAATAGGCTAAAGATCATTTAACTTGCACAAATCAGTGTCTTCCTACCATCCTTTCTGCCTTTGTTTCATGCTTTGTTAGGGAGCTGCAAGTTCTCCATCAGTCACTATTTTAAATTTGTTGAAAGTTCTTCTCTACTGCAGCAGCCCAGGGGTCACCAATTCTCCAAACTGCATCTTCTTTTTACTCTGGAGTCAAAAAGAGCCCCGAGACCAAAACTGCCCCCTACACCTCACACAGGGCAAGACCAAACCCAGGGTTCATTTTTCACACAGGCAGTGGCAACTCTGCTACCTATGGCTCCAAAAGACTCAGTAAATGCATCAGAACAGACTTGAGGGTGTTTGTGAATGACGATAGCAGGGACTGAGTTTCTGTGCTTTTGAAAAGACCTGGGAAATTAAGAACAGGAGCACCACCATCTACTTTAGCCATCTAACCCCTTTCCAAAGTTTTCTGGAGAGTTTTGTTCTATCTTTAAATAGAAAAAAGCAAGAATTTCACTGTTCCTTTGCCCAGTACATAGTGTGAGTATTACTGTATTTCTGTCCCCTTCCCCTGGAGTGGGCACAGCAACATTCTGGGATGCAAAAAGGGAAAACCAAGTGTGTAATTTCAGCTGCACCTATCCACTGCTGCTAGATACCAAAAAATCCTCTGTTGAGAGAGAGGAAAAGTAGAGGTTCTGTTTGGCATGACATTAGAGGGATAAACAAAAGGCAAACCATCCCCAAGTGCAGCTGAACAGCTCTCTTAAATTTGTGGTGCAGCCATTTAATCAGAAAACAGCTGGGATGGAAAATCTGATATTTCTTGGCAGTCTGCATAACATTCTCTTCTCACTGGTGAAAAGTATGACCCTGAGGGTTTGTAATTAAGCAATAATTAATCAGGCATACAAGCACCTCAGCAAATGACACAAAGCTTCAACATCTCTAGACATTCCTCCACTTCTTTCTGCTCTATCCAAAATACACAGTGAAAACCAAACTCCGGAGTTCAAGCTGGAGAGGCTGCCAGGTGAGCCAGGGAAGTCCACCAGTCCACAATAACACTGACACATGGAGCATTTCTGCTCTGCAGCTCATCCAGGAGGGCAAGGCTCACACATACTGTGGCTTAGGAAGGTTTTGCCATGTGAAGGAGGATTGGACAAGAATCCTGACAAAGACAGGTGCCTCAGTGACTGAGTTGGAGTCCAGATTCCAAAGGGACACCTTTGTTCAAGCTTCAGTTTAGTTTGCAATGAAGGAAGAGCTGCCTGCACAGTCAGGAGCTGAACCTTTCCAGAGATCAAAAGGGCCCAGAAGTCAATATTCAGTTCTAGCTCTTGGAACAAGCTACCAAACGAAAAAACTTTAGTCTTTGGATTTACAGATTAACCATTGCTTGGAATGATAAAATATTCATAATCCTCAAAACCCCTCCTCCATTTCTTGGCATAGCATCTCCATCCCACTCAGAGCTGTGACAGATGGAACTTTTTTGTAACATTCTTTTCTACTTTTTCCTATAACATTTCCCTGTTACCTTTTACAAGAGAGACCCACAGACAGAGGAGGAGAGTGCAGGTGCAATAAAACCTGTTCTGTTGTACAGGGAGTTTCCATTGCCTCTAATTTCCATTGTTCTGCAGTGAAAACAAGCAGACCCAGTTGGAATGGGCAGCTTGGGAGCCAAAGCAGTGGCCTGAGATCGGACTGTTTTCAAGTACAAAGTCAGATCTTTTCTAGCAATTGCTGTTTCTAACTGTTCAGTAGCTTTTGCCATCTCTCAAAAGTTCTGGTGATCTCTCGTGACAGGCAGGTGGCTTGTTCAAGATTTTGGTGCTTTCTTTTAGGGGATGAGGACACATAGCTTGAAACAAACATCTTTCATTCTTGAGTCCTTATGAGATTTAAAATCACAGAAAGACAGGTAATTATTTGGATTTCAGCCTTTGCAAGGAACTTCTGTACTGCCATCTGCATCCCAAGAGAAGCAGCAGAAGTGACAAAGGTGGTGCTTGCTCTGATTATTAGATTTTCTGGCTCCAACACAGCATGGGACCAGGCTCTTAAATTAGTTGACATGCACTGAAAGTGGCTTAAGATTTCCCTATTTTTCTGGAAGATTATCGGTGAAATATTGACAATTACAGACCTTCATCTTCAGGCTTTATGTCTGTAATCACCAATCCTTCAGGATCAGTTCAAATGCTGCTGTGGTGTCACTCCTCTCACAGTTATGAGCAAAGAGAGCACGGTGAGCTCCAATCTCTGTTACACATGAGATCCTAGGAAAGTTCTGACTACAAAATCCCTTCATGCAAAATCTTTTGGCTCATGTTCATGAGATAAGTCCCACCCTGCAAAGTGCACTGCAAAACATCTCTGGAGGCAGAAACACCTCCTGTACATCCTGTGCCTATAGAACAGGTCCCACATGGATAACCTGCTGCTCTTCAGGGCCTCTTGGACAATGGTGTTTCAAACCAGACACAGAGCTATCAGCTGTTGGGATTGCCAGCTAAAGCTAAGGAGCTGGAAAATGAAAGTCTTCCTTCATCTACAGGTGTTACAGAACGATTCAGTCCAAACAAAAGAGTTTAGGCAAGATACCTCTAAACTCATATAAATACTTAAACACACTATTTCCTCACTAGAACTTCCTCAAGCAAGAAAAGGGGTTTGTAACACACAGACCTTCCTGCAGACTGCAACAGAGACAAGTGCAATAGAATGTTTATAAAAAATGTCCTCATCTTTATGCAAGTTTGATGGCATGAGGATATCTTTGCTAAAACTCAGATTATCCTTGTCAAAACAGACAGCAAATTCCCAGTTTCACCCAGTCAGAACCAGCTCACGAGTTGCTTCAAGCTGGTGAACTGTTGGGCACTACAGAGGCATTTTCTGCCTTCGCCTGTGCCCTGAGTGAGCACGAGCAGCCATAACCACACTCCAAACAGGGGGTGACTAATTTGACTGGTGTCAAATCTTGTTTTTACACCAAGCATTTCATTCCAACACTCACAAATGACTCCAGTGCCACTGAAACAGAACCACTCTTGTGGCAGACAGTGGCAACTAAAAACACGTCGTACAACGTCTGAGGGAAATAAAATGTTGGCAAAGATAATGTTGTCAAAACTCCATTTCTGTGAAAACTGCTCTGGGAACTTTCAAGTGCATTTCAAGCATACACAAGTATTCTCAATTTATGTAGTTTCAACTACATAAAGCAGAGACAAGACCTCAAGATTCAAGTTTAAAATTTCCTTCTTCACTCCTCGTTCTAATAAACCACACTTTCCTTGGAATAAACTGGATAATACTCAATTTATACTTTCTCTTCTCCAATTCAGTGTTAAGACCAGCTACTTATCAAGCTGAGGAGGTGTGGAGGAACTAATGATTTTCTAAACATTTGCTTAACTGCAGTCAGGATTTGTCCCAGAGAGAGGGGGAGATAACCAAGTTGTCCCTTGGTCACTGATGTGAATTCGTGGCAGAAGCACTGGAACAGATGTGTGCAATCACCATTTTGGACAAAGCTCTGATGTAAGTCAGTAGCAATTGCACATAGGAGTGTGTTTGTAAATGAAAATATAACCTTGCTATCTAAAAATTAACCAGAGTATATAGTAATGCTATAGCCTGGATCTGGAGAGAGATTCAGGAACAAACAGTGAATTGGCTGAAAGATGCATCTTTAAAGGAAAAGACGAGGGAGTGTCAGGATAACAAAATAAAGTGGTTTGAGTTTTTATTGTCATACTTTTGCTTTGAGCTCGACACAAGGAGGATTAGGTCACTTAGGAATATAACAACATTTATTGGGAGTTTATTGGAAAACAGCTTGAGATGCCCAAAAATTCTTCAATTCTTCTATTCGATCATCCCACCCATTGCACCCAGTGGAGTCCAGTCTGGGTATCAGGGAGCACATCTGTGGCTAACACTTAGCCAATAATTCTCTTTTTAGCTAGAAAAGAAACCTACTGACAAAGCCTTTCTGAGAATATGGAAAAGGGGAATTAACACTCATTAAAAATCTTACACTCTTTCCTAGTGCACATTCTCTTGGAACAAGCCATGTTGAATTACTGTATCTACTGGGTCACAAAAGAGCATAAACAAAAACCAAACAGCCTCCAGGAAACAAGATCTCCCTTTTCCACATGCTGGATATGCTGGTATTGCTCTGGGGCTGCTCTGTGCACAGCTGGGAACACTTTGCAGGAGGGCTGAGACTTCTCACCCTCAGCTCTGTGGTGATGAGGGCAGAAAACTATGGCCAAAAATGTTTCTTTGGGGGGCATCTGCTGAAGATATCAAATATAAACAACATTTGCAGCCATTACAATGGGCCTCTCGGAACTTCAGCCTTATCCAGTTTCCCCAAGTTGCCAAGAAATGCCATTAAAATTTGGCAGAGGCAGTGGAGAAGCACTATAGTGCCATGCCTTGTGTTCATGGCACTTGGAGAGTGCAGCAGGGCTCCTCCTGAGCTGATTTGTGATGACAGAAATCCACTGACAGCAGTGGAATTCTTCCTCACTTGCACTGAGTCAAAACAGGCTTAAAGTTACACCAGAAGTTCATTTTCCCCTTTCTGTGGTGGGACCAGCTCTAAGAAGTTCTGTGGATTGTTTTGAAGAACTGTTAGAAGCAGAAAACTCAATTCCCTAATGCAAACTGGGGTGCTCCCAGCTGTCTTTTTTTCCTTTTCCTCCATAAAATCAAATAAATTTATAAGTTTTGCTGGCCCCTGTGCAGGTTTCAGCAGAGCTCAGACTATTCAAGCAGCCTGTTCTCATCCATCTGCAGGCTCTGCAATGACAGAGCCGTGGGGAAGGATGTCAGCACAAGGCCACATGGGAGCAAACAGCAGCAATGAAGGTGGCATGGAATAAATAGGAATTTGTAGCTAAAAATTAGAGGAAATTCTATCTCAATACATTTTCTAATCAGTTCAAGACTACTACAGATTAGCAATTAAATGCTGCTGGCTGAAACGTGTGTTTTCTGTAGTTAAAATCAAGGAATTTTCAACATAAATCAGGATATAACTACTTATTTGCAGAAAATAACTTCTATAAAGCAAGATGTAGAAATTACAATGAAGCAAGGTGACATAACAAAATCACAGAGCCACAGAAACACACATGATGGCAACACAAGCAGAGATTTGCCTTAAAATAGTGAAAAAGTAACCACAAACCATCCAGCATTTAATAAGAGATGCAACTGGAATGGTTAAAAAGAGAAGATTATTTATTTGTAAGAGCTAATACTGGTATTAGATGTAAAAGAACTGCAAAACCACACTTGAAATTTGGTAATTTGGATAGGCAACAATATTATTCATGATCTAATATCTACCTGATGGATTGTTAAAAAATTACCAAATTCATGGCAATAATCCATATGTATTTTACTAGATTTATATAAGGTTTTTATGAAATTAGACAGACTTCATTAAAAACGTAGAAGTTAAAATTTTACAAATAATAGAATCTATTTCTCCTGCTGAATTTCTCCTCTGTCCCTGCCAGGAGTTAACTGTTTGTGACTAATCAAACGGAAGCAGCACACTCTATAAATACACATATTTACATGTAAATGCTAGCCAACCTCTGCGTCTTAACACAAATGAACTTACGGTATCTTGCAAATTGTTTTATTCCTTAGTAAGGAAGAATTTGATTGAGAACAAATCCAGACAAAAAGCTCAGAAAAGGTGAAACAACTCTGTTAAAGGCTGAATAATGGTGTGACCTCAGAAACACATCTATGATACACATCACACTAGAAATAATGATTTAACACCTGGTAATTAAAACATTACACGATTTCCCTTCCCACCCCTTTAGCTGGTGGGATTATTAGTCCTCTAATATCCTCCACCACCCAATTCCTTCTTCACACTTCTATTTAATTTAGTAACTTAAGCAGAGCAACACTGCGGATTCGGGTGCATTTTTATGAATCAGTGGGGCACACAATCAGATGTGCCAGCAAACTTAACAGCAACATCTCCAGTGGGCAGAAGAATTTGTAAGGGGTGTGTGAAGACTGTGATGCTCATGGTTACATCTGTGTACGTCCTTAATCAAAACCAGGGATGTGCAACAAAAGAATGGAGCTCATTGTCACTCCAAACAGAGATAATTCCCTCACAGATAACTGAGAACCAATGTAACCCATGAGCTGAACCCTCAGCTCCAGGGCCTTGGAGGAAGCATGGTTTTCTGGAAGATCCCTTTGGAAATGTTATCCTTAAATTTGTTAAAACAAGTTTGGCCTGCCCACCCCTGTGTATTGTTTGATTGGTCCCTCTCCAAGCCTGACATGATCCTGGTCCATGTGCTTTAAATCAGGGTGAGGCTGTGACAAAAGAGAGACAAGCCATAACAAAGCCAAGCAAGTGCAGAACATGTTCAGCGAGACCACAGTGAGGATTCCCTAATCCTACAGCTGTGGAAAGCACAGCCACAGATCCCACAGAGGAATGGCTAATGCAGGCTTTTCCTCCCTCCTTCCTCCTCAGGAGGTTCCTTTGCTCCTGTAGATGCCATCACCTGCCTCCCCTGTCATTTAAACCCCAGTTTACACTCAGATTTGGTGAACATCTTCGATGCCTCTCAGTCAATGAAACTCCAAACGCTCTGGCAAACCCAGAGATGTTTGGTCACTTCTGTACTGTGATTAACCTTCATGCCACCTCAGCTTTCACATCTCAAGCTCAGAAATCATTAAGTTACTGATACCTTCTACAGATGACTCCAAGTTCACATGAACTGAAAGTAAGAAGGGTTACAATTTAGGCAGCCAGGCCCTGTAGAGCATCATAGAAATTAGAATAGCTAATTAATTGAATATTGTCTCAAGACAATAGCAATAGCAGCTGCAGAATCATTTGGAAACTTGATTAACAAAATAAAAGGGACACTTCCCCACTCAAGTATCCAAAGACCCCCGCTCCCCAAAGGCAACAGTCACAGGCTGAATTCTTATGGAAGCCCACAACAAACTTGAGCTGTGAAAGAATGGGAACATTCTCCAAAAGCGTAACTTCTCCCAGCATGGCTTTGGGGAGAAGCAGAAATTGCTCAGCAATATCAACACTGTCATCAATCAGTATCTGAGACAGACAGGAAATGGTCCTCAGATTATTTGGGAACCTCAATCCTACCTGAGCATAGGCTGCCAGGATTTGTGCCCAGGGGAGCCCTCGGGATGTTCCCTCCCTGGTGGTTTTGTATTTTGTACAGAGCTTTGTACAAAGGTACAGAGGTTTGCCTGTGTGCAATCTGCCAGCGACCAACTTCCCAGGCAGCAAGCACCTGAGGAAATAAGGGCAGACTGAACAGGAGCTCCAGGCTGGGCAGGGGACTGGGACTCTGTGCAGTCCCTAGAACACAAACCCAGCAGTTTTCATCCCCCATTAAGGCAGCAGCTCTCTCTTGGTTGTTCTTCCAAACCTGCCTCCTGTCTCGCTCGCTTTCTTTTCTAAGCCACACATCAAACACACCAGTTCCACCTCACATGCTGTTGTTCCTGCTGATGGGATTTCCTGGTTTCCTAAGCTCTTTGCAGCCACTCACGGCACTCCTGGGAAATCAGTTTGGTGCAAACATCACTATTTGGGTTCCTAGAGATGGCTCCCCAGTCTGTCAGCACATATCCCATTTTTCAGTTTCCCTTTCCAGGACATCACCAAGCATTCCCAGGAGGCTGCACTGCAGCAGCAGCAGTGCTTGTAGTGCCTTGACTGAGCAGAACAGAGGAACTGAACACACCACAGACAGTTCAGCAACTTCTCAATAGGTTCCACCACACCACAGACCCACAGCTGGATTTTGCAGCACCAGCAGAACTATGTGTGACTGCTCTGAGAGGCCGGACACCAGCACTGGAATGGATCTTTACAGCTTGGCATTGCTGCTGCCCTCTGAGGAAGAACAGGATGATGAGGTGGGAGAACAGAGCCACAGCCTCTTTTGGACTAATGGGTAAAAAATGCAGGCAAACTATTTTTAGATGAAAGCATGAAAACATTCTGCTTGAATTAAACTCAGAACTAACTTGAAAAAGCAAGAACAGATGCAAAAATACTTTTAGTAGAAAAATATGTTTAAAATTCTCTAAAAAGAGTTTGGAAGATGCACTTCCTTACAAACTTAGACGAAGTTTAAAAATGAACCAACAACCACCACTCTCTAACCTTCAAACACTCTTCGAGGCTGTCTGCACTCCCACAGGAGTTTTGGGAATGCTTTGAATGGGTACAGCAATGCCATGAAGTAGCATCCATGTAAATGAAAATAGCAACCAGACATTTGGCAAACCAGAGTAAATGAGCAAAGAGTCACATCAAGAATGGACACTTGTCAGCTACAATCTTGTCTTTCCATATGTTTTCCTGGGCTTTATTGAGGATAAAAGTCTTAAAACCTGGAGCTGGGCAGCAGAGTAGAGGGGGAAGGGCTGGCAGGGAATCAGCCTGTGCTTTCTCCCAAAGATTTTAGCCCAAAACAATTGGGTGTGCCAGGGGTGCCCCTCATGCCACCTTGGCTCTGTTCTGGTGCCTACAACTGAGTCTCACATTGACTTAGAAATAGAACTTTTATTTAAAATAAAAAAGGATGGCTACATGACACTCCACAGAGACAAAGGCTGATAAACAGCACAGTGTGAATTTAAAGTACTTCATAATTACTAGAACTGTATTACTTACCTATGGGAACTTTGTTTAAATAATACTATTTTTCAGCTCAGAAAATGTAACAGTGCTACCACTTCATCTTGTGCAAGATGCTTCACATATAAAAGCTTGTAGACTTGTTTTCAGGAGAGAAACCAGCAGCAATCTGAACATAGCAGGTTCATCTCCAGGTTATACAAAGTTACACCAGCACCAACACCAGGTCATGCACTACCAGATCACCCCATGGCACAGTTTGATCCAGATCAGGTGTGGGCACGGGATCAGATGTTTCTAAAATTAGCTGGAACCCCCAAAGTGGGGTTGGTGCCAGTTTTCCGTGGCTCCCTGCCAGCAGCAGGGCAGCAGAGCCTATCAGCCCAAGCATAAAAGCACAGCAGTACCACAGAGAAATCCTGAACCGGAAAAAAGGCAATCAGGATGGATTTAACCTCTCTGATATTCCAAGCACATCTCAGTAAATTTAAACCAGGGGAATACTTTATTCTTATCAGACACTAGGAATTTTCAAGCCAGATTTGCTGTATTTCTAAGCTATGGTGCGAGCACAGAGCGGAAAGGCCAAAGCAACAAACATCTATTTTGGTGTTTGGCAGCAGCTGGAAAACAAAACCCACAGCAGGGCTGGAAAGGCAGCTCAGCAGAGAAAGCACTTACCAGAAAGCTATAATAAAGCTATAACAAAGCAGAACTTCCCACCACAAAGCACTGCTCCTCACGTCCACATGATTCCTGGAAAGAGGATGATCGATGAAGCCAGAGGGAATTACACTCTATAGAAGAGGCCACTTACGCTTGGTTTACACACTGCTGAGTGTGTTCTGTTTAGGCTGAGTAGAGAAGTGTTAGCAGCAGCATGGGTTGGTCAGCAAACAAAGCTGATGCCAAAAGCTCCCACCTGGGACAGGCAGCTGCACCTAAGTCAAGGCTCTTTTCCTTCCCTTGCCCTGGACCTTTCACTCACAAAATCATTGGCAATGCAATGGGAGCTTCTTCCACTGAGGCAACCAACATCCATTGGGAAAGGGAGAAAAGTTATCCTTATTTTTTAACTGAAAGGAATTTTAAAAATAATTTAATCATGAAAGTACTGGGAAGAACATAGGATGAACCATCATTTCACTCTAAGTTCTCTGGGCACTGTATTTTGACCTCTGGACATAGTGAGGTCTGTCTCATTTTCTTTATATATATATATATATCCATATCCATCCATCCATCTATGTATTTATACATAGTCTCGGAATAAAAGAGATGCCCCAGAATCTCTACAGGCAGGGCAGTGAGATGGACAGAATACAGAATACTCCAGGCAGGAATAACATAAAGTTCAGCTTTGGCTGGGGAGCTCATGGAAATAGCCTGAATTTTCTTTTGGTGAGTTTTGAATTAAAGTTTTGCTTTCTTTTTTCTTTCCTTAAATCTGTTTTCAATAAGTGTGGAGCAAAAAAGTATGAAGATAATTATAGCTGTCTGTGCAAAACAGAAATGTCAGACCTCACATTTCCCAAATGACCTTTCATCAGATGAAAATTCCCACAGCAACATTCCCAAAGCACAGAGCTGGGAACTATGAAAATTTGCAAAACAGCTTTCTGTCCAATAACCTTGTTCACGTGGCAGATGCACAGGTGGGTGTTACTGTGATTTACATAGGAGGAATAGCTTTAAGGTAATAAAAAAGTAATCAAACCTTAAAAGCTGTTCTATAAAAAAACTCGTGCTGAGCAATCAGAGAACAGCCATGCTGAGGGACTGGTAGTGAAATCTGTGGTCCTCTGACTGCAGGAGAATGAATGACAAGATAAAGTCAGATAAAAATGGAAATGGAATATTTGTACAACATGGCTTGTCTTGTCTGGCTCCTTCCATTGATTCTCAAGAGCTGCACTGAAAGTCTTCTGCAAGGGGAGTGTCCCGAGGAAGGAACAGAGAAAACGTTCTCAGTAACTGACACTGGGATAGGAGAGTTGGCTTCAATCAATAAAAAATGAGAGACAGTCACACAAAATCTCAGCCTAGCTGGAGGCAGCCTGGTACTGGATATCGGAAAAACAATACTTTTTGCTCCCCAAAGTACTCCACTGGCGAGATGTGCAAACAGCACATGGTTTGTGTGCTGCAGGAGCAGAGCACAGAGGAATGCGTGAGTATTTTCAATTTTCAATTGGCTTGGAAGAGTTTTGGTGACTCCCAAGTTCTCTCTCACCTGACTACAACTCACACTGCAGCCACAGATCTATCATCCCATTTTTCCTAGTTGTGTACATAGAATTCCAGAATTGTTTGGGTTGGGATGGACTTTAAAAGTCATTTCATTCCACCCCCTGCCATGGGAGGGACACCTTCCACTAGACCAGGCTGTTCCAAGTCCTCGTGAACCTATCCTTTAACACTTCCAGGAATGGGGAATTCATATTCTCAGGGCAATTAGAGGTTTCCCTCCATAAAATACTGCAGGCAGGAATCAGTCCCAACTGCACTCCTGTTTCCTTTGGGCACACTCAGTGTCCCAGAGCAGTTTAGGGAGCTGCCAGGTGTGGCAGGGTGTCCCTCACCCCTCTGTGCTGTCCCCCAGTGCTGCCCTGGACCTGCTGTGCCAATCCAACCATCCCTCACAGCGGCACATCCCGAGGGTGACAAGCACCATCCTCACTGCCCCACTGCTCATCCCTGACCAGGATCACTGGGGAACACTTCACAGCAGACTCAGAGCCAGTGTCAGCCCTTCAGCCATTTCGAGATCTGTTATTTATTGATTCTTTCCCAGAGGACTGTGGCAATTCCTGAGCCTTCTCCTCGTGGCCGATGCTCAGCTGTTCAGGTCACAGCTCCCCTGAGGAAGGGCAGTAACTCTGCAGCTGAGCGCTGCACCCACTTTGTAAGGACAACATGCCTGGCTCCTCTAAGAGGCAGCCTTCAGATCCAGAAGACTTTTTGCTGTTTAGTGCACAAGAAGTTGAGTTCTGTTGGGCCCCGTGTGACCACAGCAGTGCAGTCTGAAGGTCCACGTGTCCCTCTTCACCCTCGAAGCTGACCTTCCTGCAGCCCCCTCCAGTCTGACACAGCCAGGCACCCACAGGCTCCTCCACGGTACAATTCCAGCAGCAAATAGAGGCAGGTTTGGCCTGTTCACACATGTGATTGATACTCCTAATTTCTGATTTAACAATGCAGAGTGAATGTGTTTTCTTCCACCTGTAGAGTTGCTCTCCAAAAACTACCAGCTCTTTTATGGAGGTGTTTGGTTTCTGTAGAGTTACTGGTTCTGACAGAGGTTCAGGAATTTGTTTTAAGCAGTTGAAAGGCAAGTTGTTTTTTTTTTAAAAAAAAAGAAAAACAAAAAGGAAGAAAAAAAGAAAAGAGAAAAAAAAGAAAAAAGAAAGAAAAAGAAAAAAGAAAAAAAAAGAAAAAAGGAAAAAAGCAAAAATCAAAAAGCAAAAAGAAAAAAAATTTAAAAAAGAAAAAAGAGAAAGAAGAAAAAGAAAAAAAGAAAAAAAAAGAAAAACAAACGGAAAAAAGAAAAGAAAAAAGAAAAGAAAAAAGAAAAGAAAAAAGAAAAGAAAAAAGAAAAGAAAAAAGAAAAGAAAAAAGAAAAGAAAAAAGAAAAAAAAATAGTATCAGATCTAACCAGAAGTGGATAAAAGTAAGGAAAAAAATCAAATAAGAAAGTTAATGCCTGTCTCTCTCTCTAAAGACAAGGATATGGCTGATATGGGATTTTCACTCATTTTAGATTTTGCACAAGCTTACCCAACCATTACATTCCTAAGGGTTGCAAATCACAATTTAATTATGAATTCTTACTCTTTATTTGCCTTTTCATAGTGTCTAAAAATATTTTAATATTATCTATAAAGTCTTTTCATACAACAGAGCAGGAAAATAAAGGTACTTAATGGGGTTTGAAAGAAGAAATACTAAAATATCAAGTCATCATTATCAGCTTTGCCCACCCCATTCCCCAGCCCATTTTCAGGTACATCACAAGCCTAGGAAGATTCTGAAACCAGAATTTAAAATCCAGAATTTGAGCAAAAAAACTGCAGCTGCACTTTGTATCCATATCTTTCTGATTTATTTTGATTAGTCCTGCTCCTCAAGGCGATCCACTGAAATCAGATGGAGCCCTGGCCCAAACGTTGCCTGAAAATAACAAAACCAAAATGTAGCACCTATTCTCCACTTAGTAATCAAACTTTCCCCTCCCAATTTCTTACAGAGCAATGTAATTTCCAATGCAAAAAAATTTCATTTTTCAAGCAGAGTGTTGAGTTCTGGAAAGATTTTACTGTTAAAGAAACAACTCTGCCAAATTGTTTTGGCTGACAGCTGAGGGTAAGGAAAACCAGGCTGGGGGATTTTTTTTTGCAGGACTTTGACAAAATTTTTAAATTCCTGCCATTTTCTGGTAATCTCAGTGAAAACTTCCACCACTTCCAGCAAACATTTTGGTAAGAGTGTCATAATGCTCCCCTGAGAATTCCTTGGGACAGGTCGCAGTGGGACTCGGCGATGCCCTGGGGGCTCAGGACCACCCATCACCACATGGACAGATGTGCCGTGGCTGGTGCTACACCCAGAGCACCCTTTTTCCCAGATTATATTGGGATAGAGTCATTCCAGGAGGTTTTCCTAGGCCCACAAGTAGCACTAAACATGGGCTCCATCAGAAACAGTCATGGCAGGGAATGATAATTAAACCCCCCTGCACTTGCCCATTTGTGTACTGCTGTTTGCATTAGCCAAGGTACAAATCTGCTCACAAGTATCCAAAATAAGAGGTGATAGATGATGGAGATAAAAGCAAAGGAGGGCCTTAACCTCTGAGTGGGGTTCCTAATGCTCCCTCATCCTTGCCAAAGTCCAAATCTTAATAATCACATGGCTGTGATTTATTATCCGTGTATGGCCACATTCTGAAAGAAGTCCCAGGGGGTCTGTAAATTGCAGATGTAACCACAGATTAATGCCCATAATCCCTGGTAAAAACTCTGCAATAACACTGCTATAGCCTAAAGAAATTCTCCCACTAATATTCCTAATCCTTTCCCATTGGACTTTATGATCCTTCTGTGATTTTCAGGCAGTCCAGCAGTGACTAAACAATATTTATGATTTAATTCTGCTGGTTTTCATTTCCAGACTAGAGGATTTTTTTCAATTTTATTTTAAGTTACACCCACACACATAAATGCTCCCTCCTATAAATCCAGGAAATGACCAAAAGAAAAAATGATAAGAAACAAGAAGATGCTCTATTTCCTTTGTTTCCTCTCCTACCGCTGCATAGCCATTTGGAAACTTGTATTTCTTGTCAGACACTGGAAAACACACCTAGGGGAGCATTGGTGACCTTCCACTGCCACTGCTGTAGCATCACACCTCAACTCCAAACTCACAAACAGCAGGACAAAGAGAAGGAAGAGCCTTCTATTCCCCCCTTTTATTACATCATACTTAGCCCTATTCTTTCTTCTTAGACTGAAAAGCTGCCAATTTTCAAGTGTCCCTCATTAACTTTTAAAACCTAAGCTCTGCTAAAGTGGAGTTATTAGTTTTTTCCTGGCACTGCCTGAAATTGCAGTACCCACATAAGAGCACTAAATCCTAATAGCTACTCAAGGCAAACCAGGAAACACTGCTCAGTGCGAGACGCGATATTAAATATTTGTACACAACAGGTTCCAATGGGCAGGAATTGGGGCTGGAGGTGATTATGGGTGCTTTTGGAAAGACAGCGATCAGGCTGTTTCAAAAGAAAACTCCCTTTAAAAGGCAAAGTATAAGAAAAGATAGAGTAAATAAATAACATTTCTGTGCTGCTTATATAGATATACAGAATAGGTTTCATACTAGAGTCTGAATTAAGGGGATTAAAGAAATGAGGGTTGGGAAGCACAGGGCTGAACATATCTTTAAGGTGAGCCCTAAATAGCAATATAAACACACTCAGGATGCCACAAGCCAAGTTCTGCTCCTCCACAAATCACTCAAGGGCTCTGCACACCATCAGCTTGACATCTGTACCCTCATACTCTATCAGGAATCTGGGATTTCATTAATAATTGTCTGGGGGAATCAAATTGAAATATGCAGAGTCAAATATATTTAAATCTCTTTTTGACTGAATGTAAGACCAAAAGATTCTAAGCAATTTCTACTGATTTGCTCTTCCTTTCACAGTGGAATTAGAGCCTCCAAAGCTTAGACTCTTTGAAATCTACAGATCCACAGTTTCAGTGTAACGAGAACATCAAACCCCAATACAAAGTTCAGTAAGCAGCTTGTTTTGAAGGTGTCTAAGTGCAATAACACAGGAAACAGCAGAAAAAGCCCTGTTTTCCCATGAAAGGTCTGGCCATCAGCTTTTTAAGAAGCTGGACCTCATTAGAGTCAACCATCTCTACTCCTTGTGCTTGTAAATGCCACCATGTGGACATATCTCTCAAATAACTGCTGTGCTGGTCTTGAAGATAATTCTGTGCTTCTCCTCAGTCAGAAGGTGGCTGCTAAAATGTGCAGTCAAAGAACAGTCATGCTGAAAGGTACTTACCCACTTGCAAAGGATGTATTAGAAACAATTTTAAGTGCAAAATCCAGGAATTTCTGATGCTGCTGAATGAAGCCATAAAAATAATTCTGTATTAATAGGACTTTCAACCTTCCTAGATGTACTGAACTTGATAGAAAATTAACTTCAGCACCTGACATACTTTCATGAAAGGTAATGTATCTTTTCCCTTCCTTTCCTCCTGAAATTGATTCTCTTTCCTTCCTTTCACTAAACTGGTAAACTGCCAAAATCCCCAGACTGGAGTCCTAGATCAATATTCTACAATCAGTTCCCCGGCAGTGATGCCCTTCCGGAGAAGGAAGGAGCTTTCACTGTTTTCATGTGCTTTAATTTCAAATATCCTGAAGCCTGCAGCAGACACCTTCTGACTGAGCCAGATCCAAGCACGTTCTCCTGAGATGAAGGTTGTACTGAAGTTCAGGAGAACACTGGGGATGTTTAGGAATGTCTCAATATATGTCCTTCTACACCTGCATTTCACACTTCTCCCTGCAACACCTGCTAAATAAAGGAGGGAAGAAGATTCATAAGCATGAAGACAGACAATTGGAGTTGCAAGAAAATAAAAGACTTTCATGGAAAATTACCTCAGGTTTAGTTCTGTGGCACAGTCAGAGGCAGCGCAGAGCTGCAGGGTTCTGCACAGCACTTGATGAGGAGCTGCCCTTTCAAACGCTGTCTGGGATGTACAGAGAAACCCCAAACAACCCCAGAACTTGCTACCCCTATGCTTAGAGTTTCACACTTTTGTGCACACACACACACTTTCTATGAACAGTTTTATTTCTGGCAAGTTGATGGAGAAGCCGAGCACCTGACGGGATGTGCTGGCAGACCGTGACCCACAGGATCACCTGGCTTGGAAGGAATCCCAGATGGGTGAACCCATTCCATTATCCTCCTTCGGAGCAGAAAGGAGCTCACTACCCCTAAACTCCCCCAAAAGGTGAGTGTCAAGCTTAGACTGGAATGTCTCACCTCCTGGAGCAGGTCACCTCCCCTGGCACCTCACTGCCCCGACCCTTCTCTGATGGTTTTTCCTAAGTCTTCTCTGGCCTTATTGCTTAATCAAAATAATTGGTCCCTGTCCTTTCCCTAACAGTACTTAACTATGTTTGCAGACACTTCTAGTTTTCTTTTGGTCTAGACTGAACACGACCCTTGGATTTTCCACAGAGATCCAAAAGGTTGATGATCTCCCTGGGGCTGAGTGGGGCCTGGCCACGGCAGGGAACAGCTGCTGGGAGGACTCAACCGTGCCTTGGAATAAGCCATCAACATAACCCTGCCACTCACAGAAACAGGTTCAAACACTCCTCACTTGCACCATATTAGGGGGAAATTTCAGTTTCTCCAGACCCACAACCATAACTTATTTATTGCTGCTTTGCCTCTTGAAGCCATCTGCTCCTAAGAGAAGTACATTTGATTCTGCTGTAATATATGGGCTAGAATGTGCATCCATACTTAAAAGGAGTTTGAACAAAGAAAAAACTTCAGGGAAATTTACCTAATAAAGGACTTGAAAGGTCCTGATCTATTTGGTTTATCAGTGGAAAAAAAAAAAAGCAAAAAATTTGAATGCAGCCTTTCAGAATTACTTTATAAGGAAAGAATAAGTCATCCTGAGCTTAGCAAAGGTATAACAAGAGCAAATACTCAAATCCCTACATTCAAACCAGAAATGAGATGGAAATTTTTCACAGACACGTTAGCAAGGAATGTGTCAAGGTCTCCATCACACAGGGTTCTTCAGTCTAGACCAAGCTCCTTCTAAAAGAGGCCACTTCAACCACATGTGCAACATTAAGGACTGTTCATGCACAAGAGATCATAATATTAATTTCTGGGAATCAAGTCCCTGTTATGCAATTTGCAGGTTTCCTTGTGGGAAATCAGCTGCAGAATATTTGAAGACAGACTAGACTGCTGAGCTGTGAATTAGCTTAGGAGAAAACACCAAACTGCAATTCTATAAAATTTTATGAAAGTGCTGCAATCTGTCTTCTCCTTTGGTAACTGAATATCCTGCAGTCCTGGTAGGCAGACAGAAAAGGGAGGAGAGGAAATGGCTAAGTAAAACATAGCCTGAAAGAAAAAAAAAAAAGCCCATGGCATATTTAGAAACTTTTCCCAGATCTTTGTGCTCCCTTTTTCGCCCCTAGGTTTTCTGTACTCCTTGAGGGAGGCCTGCTGGAACATCTGTTATTACCCTTCCTTTAACAGCATAGAAATGATGCACTAATTGGAACTCTCATCTGATTAAGCACAACAAGAACTCCCACTTCCCTTCTGCCGTTTGGTTTCACTTGGTCTCTTCCCCCCTTCTCCCTCCTCAGATCTGTTCTCCCATCCCATCCCATGGATCCCATCCCATCCCATCCCTCCTGTAGTTTTCCTCTCTCAATGTCTACTCTTTGGTTTTATGGCTCATTGGTTGGCAATTACACGTTTCTGTTATTAGAAAGGTTTTCCCAATTCTTGAATGAACACTTCAGGCAATGGAATTCCTTCCTTAACCTTATTAATGTCAAGTACTGTGGTTGCTGTGGTGACCACAAGGTCAATTAAATCAGGGGTTTTTGGGACCTAAAATTGGGTTATAATCTAAGTACCTGCTAGTAATGGAGGGTAATAAATAAATAAATAATGCCCCACAGCTGGAGTAATTTACAAAACATAATAGGGGAAAATTGGCCTTTGCTGTTAGAAATCAGAGCATTAAAAGGGTGTCACACTGCACAAGGTTAAGGCCTATTAAAACATTGTAATTTTGCAGCCTTTAATGTTATTGGTATTTTCCACTTGATGCTGCCAGACAATAACTCAGCGTGGACAGCAAACATCCTGCCTTTAGTGTCAGGGTATGTACAGAGAACATCCCCCAGCGTGAACACAAAAAGCCATTCCCTCCATGTAGGGAAGGACCAAGTGATGAAACCTCCATGCTCAGGTGCCTCTTGCCATGCTCAGAGAGGTGCTGTGAGTGCTCCCTGCCCTGGCAGCCAGACCCCAGAAACTGCCTCAGTTTGTCTCCTCAAGCTTTGTTGAGCAACGAACAGCAGGATTGATTTCAAAGATAAACAGGAATCCATAGGGTGACCCCTGGCAGTTGGGATTATTTTTCTCCTAGAGAAGATCCCGCATTTACCCTCACCTTTAACTGAAGGTTGGCTTTGGGCTCCTGCTTAGTTCACACGCTGCTCCACTGGCTATGGAATAATTTTTGGGGATGTTCCTCCACGAGCTCAATGAGCAGAGGTGTAGCAGACCCCCCACCAGCCAGGGGAGCTGAGCTGCTGCACCCTCTCTGCAGCAGCCCTCTGACAAGCCAGAAAAACCAACAGCTTCATGTTTTAGGGGTCATTCCTAGTGCTGGATGGAAACTTCAGCAGCCCTTGTGCCCCGAGCTGTAGGACAGCAAAGCATCATGTCCAGGGTCATTGTTGTGGCACACCACAATATAAAAGAGACATTAAGGCTTTAGAGAGTGTCCAACGGAGGCCTTGAGGATGGGGAAGGGTCTGGAGGAGCCTTATGAGGAACAGCTGAAGGCACTTGGTTTGTTGAGTTTAGAAAAGGGGAGACCGAGGGGAGACCTCACTGCACTCTTCAATATCCTCCCAAGGGGAAGCAGAGGGACAGGTACTGATCTCCTCACTCATGACCAGTGACAGAACTCATGGAATCAGCAGAACGCTGATCAGCAGAGGTTTAGGTTGGATCTCAGGGAAAGGTTCTTCCCCAGAGGGTGCTGGGGCTCCCCCCAGGGAATGGGCACAGCACCAAACCTGCCACAGCTCCAGGAGCGTTTGGACAGCACTGCCAGGGGTGCACAGGGTGGCATTGTTGGGTGTCTGAGCAGGGCCAGGGGCTGGATTTGATGATTGTGATGGGTCTTTCCAACTCAGGATATTTTATGATTCCATGACAGAGTCAACACTCTGCAGATGACCCAGGCAGTGCTGCCCACCCTGCCCCCAGCTATGCTTGCTGGGGCTGTGTTTGGCTTTGTTCAACATTCCTGCTCTCAGGGCTCTGCTGCTCCTGGGAACTCCACACATCAGCTGGAGCTCCTGCAGGTGCTGAGCACTTCATTCTCCCCCACAGCCCCTTCCTGCTGGATTGCAGCACTGTGGTGCAGTTCAGGTAAAGAATCAGTGAAATTTTTCCTGTTATTGATATCAGTAAATAAGAATAGAGCAGCACTCCCCAAAGGAATTGGGATACATAAAGAAATCTTTGAAAAGCCTTTCTACCTTTGCCTTTATCTCTTTCCTCACAGTTCTGTGATTCACTTACACTCCAGAAGACAGAAATATTTATCATGGGAAAACAGAGATAATTGTTTAAACAATATCAAAGACTAATAAGAAAAAAATATGAATAATGAGCCTGTGCTTTAAGCACCAGGCAATGTTGCATCTGTATTAGATAGATGAAGCTGCTGCAGCACTGGATAGGGAAGGGCTGTTCCTTGGCAGGAAAAGGCAGCAGAGAGTGTAATGCTCAGAACTCCACTATCCCTTGCCCAGCACAACACCATAGTTAAGAAAAAAAAAAAAAAAAGATGGAAAAACAAGGCAAGAAAAGATGATCTTGGCTGAGCACGTAAAGGGTATCTTGAATAAGTGATATTTAAGTAATGTTCTTGTTTATTCTTTTAAACATGCTTGTGGTGAGCAATTGTTCACCTGCTATAAATAACAAGCAACTGATAAGTCTCCATTTATGAGTCTCCAGTCAACAATACTCATACTAAAAGAAACACACAAAAAAACCCCAAAACCAAACCAAACCCAACAAAAAACCCCCAAACAAACAAACCTCCTCCAAAAATGTAAAAAAATCCAAACCAAACAAACAAAAAAAAACCCCAAAAAACCCAAACAAACACCCCCCCCAAAAAAAAAAAACAAACCCCAAGAAAACCCAACAACAACCAATTGCAAAAGCAAAGCCATCCAGAACCAACAGCATTTTTCCAGAGCTGGACCAAACAGAAAAGTTTCCAAAGCAGATATGTAGCAGATTTCTTTAAAATTAAGTGACTCAAAAGAGTCCCAAAGGGTCAGGCATTCTGTTGTAGTTCTTTGCTAGATGTAAGTTTAATGTTAAAAAAAAAAGATTCATCTGTATGCTTGAAGCCTGTTCTTTTTAATCTTAATGAGTTATGATTTTATACAGAACCTTATCCAAAATAGCTTTAAAAATTGAAAAGAATAAGATCAGAGAGCTGAGAATACGAAGTGGGGTTTTATCCAACATATGACTTGATGTTTCCAACTAGTATTCCATGCTAAGAAGGGGAAAATGAGCCATTAAAAAAACGTATTTTCATAGGAGATCTTCACAAATATGTTACCTCTGCTGACCTTTAGATAAAGGTAAAAAGGTTAATGCAATAGTTTGGAAATTATTAGCCTGAAAAAGGACCAATGACCTTCCCAGGGTTGTTCCCAGATTTCTCAGCATAGCTTCTAATTCCTGGGAGATCATTTGAGCCGTGCAGAGACCTTACTTAGTCAGAGTCAAAATATTTTTCTGCCTTTGTAGTGGCTCTCTGAATCTATAAAATGTGGAGTTTCCTTTTGTTCCCCCTCCACCCCAAGCTGGGGAGGGTGCCAGTGTAGGCTTTCATTCATGGGGCTGCAGATTTTCCAACCCTACGCTGTCCCGGAAAGAACAACAGTTGGGATTGACTTCTCCCTAACACGTCCTCTCCACTTTCAGGGTTTGTCCATTGAACCATCAGCTCCCTCGGTGCTTCAAACAATGCAAGTTCAGTTCATCCGTTTACATCATTGCTCAGTTTGGCCAAGAGTTTCCTCTCTCCTGATTTAAATCATGGCACTATTGGTAATGAAAACCTAAAGGAGGAGTGCAGAAGAAATCCATAGTTCTGGGTTCTTTCCCAGCTCCTTCAATAACCTGAAATCCAGCTTGAGCAAACAATTAGTTTATTTATGCCACAATTTGCTTTTAAGTTGATGTTGAACAGTAAAATATCTCTGGGATGGATGCAAGTTTCAGACATTTTTACAGAATCCCTTTAAAAGTTGGACTAAGTAGTGCCAACTGTAAAGAAACACAAAATGACACCTGAATGGGGGAAACTTCAAAGCAGGACCTTCAGTAAAGGCCAGAATACTACTTTGAAGAAGAAATTCCTCACAATTCAAGTTCCTTAGTTTTTTCAGATCTAGATTCTCCTCAACCCAAGTTCTGTCAATTTTTTATTCCGCAAAACACACAAATATGAACCCCAAGAGAGACCTCAGTTTTGATGCACCGTGAAACACCATAATTAAATGCTTTAGTCCACCTGTCCAGCCCTCGAAACTGAAATTTCCTTTAAATTCAATACTAATGCAGAGCAGTACAGCTACATGCATCATACATACCCTGTATTGTATACCCTGTGCAGAAAGAAAAGCTGGCAGAACCTGCACAACCTCCTTTGAAAGGAGAAGCTGTGAAGATTGATTTCTCACACTCTCATTACAGCAGAACTCCTCCTGGTCTGTACCACACAATGGTGGTGCCAGCAACTCAGCAGAGCCACAAACTCCCGTCAGGCTTTTAAAAGGTTTTCCTGCTGCTGCTGTTCTTTGCCCCAAGAGGCAGAGGAAGGCTGAGGGCAGGATTCAGACCCAGGGCTCTGCCAGCCTTGTCAGGGGAAACCCAGGAGTCCCCAGTGGGGACTGACTAGAAGTGAGACACACTAATAGCCACATGGTGACCTGCACACCGACTTCCAGGAGCTCAGATGATTCCTCCACTCTCCCCTCGCCTCAGTGGTTCCCAGTATTAACCACAGTTCACTGGTGTAATAGTGCAAGCTCTTTTCCATCCGAGCCCTGCTACAAAGGCAAAAGGTATCTCAAGGAGCAAGCTGACCCCATTATCAGAGCCTCTGGGAGTTAAGAGAGCAGCCAGCAGTGGAGCCAGCCAAAATGCCTGAGCTGAGGCCAGCTAAGAAGCCAGCCAGGCAAATCCAAGGCTGCTGGAAAAATACATTCTGGAGCTCAGTGTCTGGGACCCCGAGCTACTATGCACACCCTGCTTTAGGGAATATGGGTGTTGGCTGGAACGGAGCAGCACAGAAGAGAGGGTGAATGGGAGAAGCAAATTAGACTGGAGTTACATAAAAGGCCTATTGACTTTTTAATGACTTTGTTACTTGGAAGTAGCAGGTATATTTACCAGAACATAATCTCCTCTTTTACAGTAAAAGGTTTTTACAGGGAAAAAATATGTAAAAACGGATCTTACAATATATCCTTACAGAAGTATAGAGGGCTAGAACAAGCAGCACAAGAAAAATTGGGATGTACCTGTCTACTTGCAGTCTTTCTAAGCTTTGGAAAGTGTATTTTTCAGTCACTGCTGAGCATAATTTCTCTTTAAAGCCAACAGAGAGAAGGCCTTCACCACCAAAACCAGAAGAAACCAAGATTTATTAGGTTCACAAAATGTTACTCAGTCACTCCCAGGTCTTTATTAATAACAAAGAAAGTTATTTATGGTTTTTAAAATGCAGTGTAGATGACAGGACATAAGATAACCCAGAGACAGAGGGTCTGTCCTCCCACTGATTATGGGAACTGCATTTTGAGGGACTTCTGTCGATGTGATCCCTGCTTTCAGCCTAGCTAAACCCCAGGGTGGCATCATGGCATTACCCACATCTGTGCCCACTGTGGAAGTTGATATCTAACTCCCATCACTGAAGGAATCACTTCTCTGCTGTACTGAAGCACTGACCTGTCCTGAGAAGATAACACCACCTAACACACAGAGCCTGGCAAGCCCTAAGAAATTACTGCTGGAATTTAAAAGTCACAATCCTAGATCACAGTAAAGCAATTTCTAAAAACACTGCTCTGTTTTTACCTCTGCCATCAGGTCTCAGCTCATCACTGGAAAGCTGTATTTCCATGCAGTGATTAAAGTCTTGAAAAATGTTTGTTCCAGCGATCTCTGCTCCCTTTCTGGGGAAGCATTTTGCTGAAGCCCTGTGTAAGAGGAAAAAACCTATGCCCACAGCAGCTACAGAAATGAGAATGCCATAAGAATCTTGGGAAACTGAAAAGTAGGTGGAAATATCTGATACAGCTTGGGACTAAACCACAGTGTTAAGTCCATGGCCACTTTTAAGAGCATATAGCCTTTCACTCCTGTGCCATCTGAAGCTCCAGGCAGAACACCTGTCCAAGAGCTCAGACTGAGGTTTGGACTCAGCTCCCAGCCCAAGGGAACAGAAGATGATTAAGACACGAGACAGAAGACCTGAAAGCAGAAAGAAAATAGCCTGAGTCAGAAGCCTACAGCAAAATAGAGGATAAGGTGCTCAGAAATGTTTCCAAAGATTGTCAGTGCTTGCAGTGCTTCAGGTTGGAGTGAATTAGCACAGATCAGGTGAAGGAGACTGCTACACAAAAATATCCTGTAACACAAAACTTTCCTGCTGTCAGAAATGCTCTTTTTAATCATTAGTACTTTAGCAAGAAAACACATGTGCACATACACACAAGTTTAACGTTTCTCAGAAAGTCTGATCTCTTGTACTTTAGACCAAACAGAAAACATAGAGCAGGCCAAATTCTGACCAGAATCTGCAGCAAAGTTCAGCTGATCTGTGGTGTTGAAAGCCCATTGCTGCTTAAAACAAGTATTTTACAAGGCAGTGAAATAAACTTTAGATAAACACAGGCAACTGTTGCTTTGGCATAGAGGAGACCGACATGCTTCAGAAATATTACTCCTGTTTTCTGCTCCCAAGACCAAGGAGAGAACAGCACCGTGCAGAGGACACTGAGACTTCTGGCAGGAGAATGTTACACACTCACAAATGTCAGAACAGAGCTACAGAAGCCTTAAGTGAGCAGGAAGATGAGAGGCCACTGGAGAAATGGTCTTGTGTCAGCAAAAAGTCATCTAGAACGTGTGTCACGGGAGACTGGATATTGCTGCTTTTCCTGAGGGATGAGGATCTCCAGCAGAAAGGAAACGTTTCATCTGGCAGCTGCTGAAGTACCACATGGGGCTGGAAGCTATACAAACCTGGAAGAGTGTCTGGGGATGTGGCAGTGCCATCAGGGAGTGCACCACTGAATTATGTATACAGAACATGCTCAGCACTGCTTGCAGATTTTGCTTCTAAAAAGGCAGGGGGTCAGCTTTGCTTCCAGTTTCCAAGTTCCTTCTTTATGGTAACACTCAAGAGTGGAAGAATCTCCATAAAGATACAGAATGAACTGAAGCAATGGAGCAGTTCAAGATGGAATCACTGATTTCCTTCTGCTGAAGTGACAAACCCTGCCCCAAAGACAGCCAAGAGACCCAGGTACGATGACTTCTAATCCTTTGACCAAATATTTCCCATTGTTTCTTTTGCTAAATCCTTGAAATTGCCTTTTGCAATGGCCCTTTGGGGATTTATGGGAGGTTTCAGTGCTTGAGAGCACCCATTTTTAGCTTCAGTAAGAGAACAGATGTTTGACATTGAACTTGTGTTTCCCATATTGCCTCTGCCACACTATCCATGTCAATGTACATGAGAAGCAAGGCAGGACACTGGGTTTCCACTTAAACATTAATCACAAGTTAAAATCAAACCAGCAAAGGTTTCCATTCATTCAGATGGAAAATGTGGTTAATCTCTGCAATATTTACTTTGATAAAACTATACATTCAAACTAAAAAGGCAAAAAAGATGGAAGTGAAGCCATTCTTTAAAGTTTGAATCTTCCTCATGCAATGCCAGAAGTCACAGATGATCACTGCCTGTCTCCATCTTTTTTATTTGGAGGTTACTATTAACAACAGACAGTTACATCAAGACCTGGATAAGTACTTTTCTGACTTTAAAACCAAACAAAATACACTCAAATGTACTTCACCTCCACATTACTGTGAGGAACAGAACACAAGAGGTTTGCCAAGCAGAACGCTGAAGCAATTGGACAGCAAAAAGGCATTTATCAGCATCACTTTACAGGCTTCAGAGACAATCTAACAGGAGTTTTTCGGTCAGAGATGATCAGCTTATATTTATGGATATTATTTGCAATGGAGAATACATGTAAGGTATTTACTTTTCTAACTGTATAATCCATGTACTTAACCATAAACTGTCCCTTTTGCTCATTTAATTTTTCTTACTGTGGGTGACCAAAAATTGAAAAGAAACATTATCATACATCAATACCTTCCATTTTGATCTAAGGAAATGGACAGATTTTGCCTTCCACATAAAATTTTCAAATTTATATCTAAGCCAAGACATCCATAGACAGATCTGGAACAAACAAACACTCCAAATTTTTCATGGAACCCATAAGTAATGCATTTCCTAACCAGCTGTATATTTTATAAAAGTTGGAACTCCCTAGAATTAGAATGGGCAGACCCAGATCTTTTTAAAAGGACACATGAAGTTACGCTAAACACACATTTAAAAAAAAAGGGATCCGTTACTGAATTAGGACCACAGAAAAGCGACCATGAACTTCTTAAGTAACCATGTTCCAATGAGAACTCCAAAGCCTCTCTGGATGCACTGGATCTTATTATCAAATATTTTACAGTTGTATGAGACATGAGTCAATATGAAAACACTGGTGGAAAAGCAGAGAAAAGGAGCTGTTTATTATCATAGAATCCCAGAATGGTTTGGGTTGGAAGGGACCTTAAAATCATCTCATTCTGCTCTCCCTGCCCTGTGCAGGAACACCTTCCACTGTCCCAGGCTGCTCCAAGCCCTGTCCAGCCTGGCCTTGCACACTGCCAGGGATCCAGGGGCAGCCACAGCTGCTCTGGGCACCTGTGCCAGGGCCTCACCTCCCTCGCAGGGAACAATTCCTTCCCAAAATCCCATCTATCCCTGCCATCTGGCAGTTTAAAACCATTTGCCCTTTTCCATCACTACACAGCCCTGTCCTAAGCCCCTTTAGGCACCCAAAGGCTGCAGTGAAGTCCCCCAGAGCCTTTTCTCCTCCAGGCTGAAAAACCCCATCTCTCACAGCCCATCCTCACAGGAGAGGTGTTCTAATCCCTCTAACCATCTTTGTGGCCCTTCTCATTAGGGCATTTCAGTTTGCTTTTCACTGACCCTACCAACTGCTGAGTTCGCCAGAAAAGGAAACAGATTCTCACATTTTCCCAAAATAATCCAACCCTACCCATAAGCAGCGCTAGGAGCAGGACACCACCAGCTCTACCTTCTTTTAAAGGGCTTTTTCCACATTTCCACATACACCTAATAACCCTGCTTCAACAACAACAGCCAAAAGAAAAATTGGAAGGCTCCACTCAGTCAGAAAGAAGCTGCAGTTGTGTGTGGAGCCATCAGGACAGCTTTGGGTGTTCATCTGGCTCACATCCGCCCAGCTGTGCAGAGGGATCATGGAAAAGCAGAGATCCGCCCGGACACGTACACCAGCACTGAATGGGCCCTGAAGGATTTGATGAATGAAAAATGCTCAGGATTGGGAACTTCTATTTGATTTCCACTGCTGAGGGAATAAGGTTGACCTTTTGGTTACCATGCAACCTTGGAAAGTGGGAGCTGGGAGAGCGTGTGTCACCCCAACGAAGGGCTTGAGTCAGCTCTTGCTCAGCATCTTAGGGAGCAGCTGCTGTCTGGACACATGTCCTCACTTAAAGCTGGGCCCCTGCCAGGCAAATAAAAGGCAGCCTGAACTATTTCTTCCTGAAAATCAGATTAGGGAATTCTGGAAGAAAGGAAAGATTGTATCATCTTGCTATATGGTGACAAAAATCAGCTGAAACCCAGGAAATAACACTTAGATAACAAATGAGCTCTAAGTACAAAGGGCCATCAGAGAATTAGAAGCTCCCATCAGTTTCTCCAAGAGATAAATTCCCATCAAAATTCAAGAATCAAAGCCTAATATAAAATGAAGGGTGTTGGTGCAGCTTTATAAACCCACCAAGATGAAAAACCGAGGCATTTCATCATGTAATAGTGACAGTCATGTGATACAATTTAGGGCTGATAGTAAAAAATCTGATGCAGCTTCAAGGGTAGCCAAAGTCCCCACAATATTAAAAATAAATTTTAAATTTAAAAGCCTTCCTTTTTTGTATCTACTCCACCTCAAAAGCCATTTGACATGCAAATAAATACATAGACAGTGAAAGACTTCAGGAGAATCTCCAATACTAATTGTCAGCTTTTCAGCAATTCAGCTGAATTTCAGCATTTGATATCCTCAAACAGGAGAACAGGATTGCAGCCAGAAGCCTCTAAATAGTACAAACATTTGTGCACTTTTACAAGGCAGGTAAAAACCTAAATTATGTTGCTAATTAATTTTATATTTCCTTTGGGTAGCCAAAGAAACCTGGAGCTGTTCAGCATTCATTGAGTGATGGGGTTTTGCCAAGTATTCAGGTATGTTATTAACAGAACAAGCCAGAAGAACTGAGATCATGCTTTCTGCAATACCTACAGGGGAAAAAAGTCAAATTCAAAGCAAGCTCATGCAAAACAAAATATCTACATGGGACAGAAAGGGAAAAAGAAGTACCAAAGCACCTGAGACATTTAAATACAGGTAAGAAAAGCCTTTAAAAAATATTTCTCCAAAACTAAGACAACAGAGCCAAGACTATAGTTCAATGGCAGTGAGTCCCAACCTGTTCCAAAGAAAAATATTTAAAAGAAATTGAGGACAAAACACTAGCTTGATCAACTTGCAAAAGATGTAAGATATGATTTGCACTATGCACACATTGTCCAAATAGGCTACGGAAGACTTAATTGATTTTTGTAATTGAGCACGGCAGTATAAGCGAAACTTTCCTGCGTACCTGCACTGTGTAGGTGTGATGCCCTGGAGAGAAATAGACAGGCAGGACATTAAATAGAATATTTTTACCTTCAAAGCTGCTTCCCTGTCTCCTTTTAACCTGCATAGTCTTTTTTGTTTTCTTTTAAAAAGATCTTGTAATTCAATTGAGGAACATCTGTGTTCATATCAGCCTTTTAAGATACTTAAAACCTGATTACCACACACAAATATTCACTTCCCTCTGCACCCACCAGCATAGAGCAACAGCCTCTCTTCCTTCGTTCTCAGGGCACACATGAAAGCCAACTCTTCTTAACAAGTTAATCTGTTCAGTAGATGTTAAATGGTTATCAACTATTAACCACAATATGAGCGGTTAATAAATAACATTTTAAAAATAGATTTAAAAAAAAATGTGAATAATACTTTTTCTCCCCTACAGAGCCTTCAGTCACCAGTCCTCTTGAATCTATTGTGTGCACCTATTGATTATAAAGGCATAGCCTTTACAAGATTGCCAGTTTTCTCATCCTAAATCACTCCTAAAGTGAATTCCAGAATCTACACTCTTCTTATCTCATTGTCACAAGTGTTATAGTGGAACCTTTGGCTTTGTTCAGCAATCAAGGAAATCCTTCCAGAGGCAGACACACAGGTAGCAACTTTGTAATTCACAACCAGTTCCCCTTTTTCTGCTGGGAAGTGGATTAATATGGCAAATCTACCTTATCCCTTCGTTCTATTTCAAAAGGGCCAATATTTGAAGTTGCATTCTCTAAGGGAAAATTTAAGAATTTATCCCAATCCCTCATGCAACGTATTTTCATAAATACCTCTGCCAGTTGCTTCAAAGGAAGGAAAAATATCCCAAACACCTTGCTCTACCCACTCTCCAACAGTTGAATTTCAAAGGTTTTGGCTTCTTTAACATAAGCAATTCAAGAGTTAGCACCAGCCAAACATTTTGAATCACTGTTTTAAGACTGGATCGATCATGATCATATATTGCCGAAATTGTTTTTAACTGGTATAATTCCATTATAGAGTGGAATAGAAAGAACTGAACTCCTATTTAGGGACTCTGCACGTTCCACTACCTTCATCTCCAAGTTTTATGAACTAAGAAACCTCCCTTAATTGCTGAGAAGCTGCTGCAGGGATAAGGTTCCCCATGTCTCTGCATCCTCTGCCTCCTCTCCAGCCTCGCAGCAGTCCCAGACTGCGGACGAGAGGGCCAACGTTAACAAGGTGCAATCCAACTCCACGTGTCCAGAGACACCAATAACCAGCTGAGACAAACGGCCTGCAAATGCTTACGGGAAGCAGTGGAGCTGTGCATTAAACCCCACCGGCTCCTGCTTTATGGGCCCTGAAGAAATGGATATAAACGGGCAAGTGCACAGAACATTTGCGGCGCTCTCCCGCCCGGGTCCTGCCGCGCTGCAATGCACGGCTGGGCTCGAGGCAACTCTGTTCCCATGCCAAAATCGTATGGAATGCACAGAGAGGTCAGGGCGAGGAATTTATGTGTTTTGCAGTTATTTAGAAATTACGGGAAAGAGAACTTGGCTGCTCGTGCCACTGCACAGGTGTAGTGAGCTCAGAGCGCTCGGCGGGTCAGACTTTTTCAATCAAAATTCCACTCCGGCAGAAGCAATGGCTCTGTGCATGTGAAAAGATGGCTCTGTCTGGGGGGAGAAGCTAAGGGATCACCTTCAAAATTCTTTCTTCGCACCACCTTTCCATCAGTAAAGTCTAAGGTAATGGTCCTCTAACAAAATTAAAGCCTAAAGGTAATTAATGATAAAATATTTAGTCTCTGCCTGTGAAAAAGCCCTAACAACATTTATCTAAGTTTTCATTTGGTTATGCTCTTCAGTGGAACAAAACCACTCAAAAACCATGACAGGAACCTTTATGTGAGCTCTTGCCTGAATAAGGAGTAAAATGTTTGAGAAGCTGAATGGAAGAGCTCACTGGCTACTCTATTCATAAGCAAACCTGCGCTCCCAAACCTTTGTGGCTTTGAGCATATACAAAGAATCTTATGATTTACTGTTATATTTATTGAACAAATAAAGGTGTGGTGGAAATGAAGATTTCTTTGTTTGTTTGTTTTTTGGTTTTGGAGGTTTTTTGGTTTTGTTTTGGGTTTTTTTGCAAGAAAAAGGACAGGAGGGTAAAAATACAACAAGAAGCAAAATGGATCATGGAGAAAATGAAGGAAATGTGAGAACATGCAGTAAGAAAATAGAAAAGGTGCAACAGTAAAAACCAACCCAGACAATTCTCCCAGGTATGTGTTAGCCCTGACCAGCTGCCACCTATGTGGGACGATCGATTTTTTGTGCTCTCAATATTGTATCTCTGAAAAACACCACCCCACATTACAGTTTCTTGGGGATTAAACACCATAAAAAATTCTGTAGCACTGAAAATTAAGGAATTAATTTTTCCTTCTGAACATAATAAATTCTAAGAAATTCTTCTGTGTCGGTGGCAGCTCCTGAGGAGTGTCCCAAGGTGGCTTTCCAAAGCAGCCCCAGCTTTGTTTGTGGGCACAGCAGCAATCTTTCCACAAGACAGAGTGTGCTACTCCAGTAGGAATCTGTCAGTGCATGGAAAGTTAAGAGTGTCTGGACAGCACAGTGGTGGGTAATGCGATACAGATGATTTCACCTTTAGGTCTCCAGTTCAAAAAAACTCAGCCCAAAAAGTGTCATCACCTGATAGTTTTTACTACTTCTATTTACAGTACAAAATTTCCCAGAGGGCCAAAGTGAGATCAAGACTCTCCTCCCTCCCTCCATGCTCTAGGGATTGTGTCTAAACCAAAGGGCAGACCTTCTCTACAGAGCCCATGGTGTAAACAGACTGCAGATAGAAAGGAAAAAAAGCACAGGAGACTGAAATGTGTTGTCAGAATTCAGTGAGTCAGACATAAAAGCAAGTCTGACTCCCGAGCTGATGACATTTTTACTCTGCTTTTTATGTCAGGAGAGTTTCTCTGCCTTGCCCCAAAGGCAAAAACGCACATGTGCAGCGAAATCTCAGCTCCAGGATGCATCAAACTTCCTAGACAAGGAGATATTTTTCTTTTAGCCCATGTGGAATAGGGCTGATACCTCCCAAGGGTGCTGGGTTCTCTCCACATAGGCTGCAGAGATGATCAGTGCACACAGGGAGCACACCCAGGATTCCCAAACATCCAGCATCCCCTCTGAGTGCCTGGGAATCCCAGGGAAAGGTTTAAATAGGGAAAAACCAGAAAAGCCAACCCCAAAGTTCATTTTTACCTAGACAAAGCATCCAAATCCAGGGTATAATAATCTGAGAAAGCAGTTTATCTTAATTTGAATAAAAGCTACAGGAATCATGATCCTACTCTGCTCTCCTAAAAACAGGGCCACCGATGATTATCACTGAATATAAGATCAGAAGAATAACCTTTGCATGAATTCTCTTCCTGCTCTAAAGATGACCTTCCCAGGTCAGGCTGACAGGGTGGGCAGGAATCCTGCTGAAGCTTAGATCACAGTCTCCATCAAGATCATTTATTCTAGAAAGTTACACACCCTTTTCTCAGTAAAATATTAATTTTTAAAAGTATTAGGGGAAAAAAAAAAAAAATCAAAGCTTCAAAAGTGAGGGAGCCCATTCAGAGTAAAGTACCAACAGCATCAAAGGGTTATCTCTCCATAAATATATATACATATGAATATTATATCTCTATATAATCTACCACCTCATCTCACCATTCTGCAATAACAAGCAGTAATTCTATTTCCAGTGTAAATCATTTCAATTCTGACATCTTCACTGGGGACTAAATAACATGTGACCTTATCTAACTTAAATCTGGTATTAATTTTAACAAGAAAAAAATGCTTTATGAAATTCAGGAGCTTAAGGGTAACTGGGGGGATACAGGTCTGCCTCAAAGGGTAGCACATGGATTTAATTTTCCCTTAATTTTTCACCAAATTTTAGGAACTGCAGTAATGTTTTGCTATAGGGTGCCACAAAACCAACTCCAAATCTTGCCTAGAAGAATCAGGGTCTGAACACCGCACTGGGGAAGGGAAATTTGGGTCATTTGGACAAAAATCCTAAACCTTACATAGACTTGATCTCTTTTCAAGCTTTCTCATGTAACTTGCAGACCTTTAATAAAATAATCACCTTCTTTGAAAAATAGGAGTATGATCCTATTATGAAATACAGGTAAAGCCTGGTTCTGCTTCCAGTTATGTTTTTAAGTGTGGAATGAAATTCAGGAAATTAAGCTGCTACGATCATAAGTCTAAAAGTTGATCCTTAATGAGACCTTTAATATAACTTGTGAAAAAACTTCCTGATCTTCAACACCAACTTTCTGAACTTCAATGGTAAAGGCTTCTCCATCCTGAAGATCTTTTTATCTGGTTGTACATACAGTTTTCTCTCCTCTATTGCTTGTTTTCTCCGAGATATTTTCATGCCACCAAGAGAGCCTGCTGTCTATCCACGCCTTCAAAAGCAGGGAAATCTTCACTTGAATTGGCCCTGACACAGTTAGTGAGGACAACCCGGACACCCACAGGCTCTGCTACATCTTTCAGAGGTACTTGCATCAGAGATCTCATTTCTTCCCTTGCTGTTACTTGTGCTGTTGAAAAAACATCTTCACTGTCTCATTTTGGAAAGTTTTCAAGTAAATTGTCTAAAAAGCACTGGTTTTGTTTGTCATGACACCTCACCTCTGAATTTTATTGCATGTCCCTCAGCTCCTGCACTGTGAACCTCCCAGGGAATAATCACACTTTGTAGTTTCTCCCTGCCCTCCCTCCGAACACCCTTCCCAGTCCAGACAAAGGCTGCTCCAGCTCTGCTCCCTTCGGCACATCTCATTTTCATAGGCCCTTTTGAAGAATTTTCTAGTTCTGTTACATGCCAAGACAGAGGAAACCAATCTGGGAGAGATACGAGTGTGCCTGGCACTCACATAATAGACTGAGCTGCTTTCATGCTTTGTTCTGATGCCTTCCACCACAATCCTTAAATGCCCTTTGTGGATTTGATGACCACAATTAAATTCTCCCTTTGTACTCGGAATGTAAGACACAAAATTGATATTGGACAGAGCTGATTATCATGACAGACAGTCATTGAAAGTGCTGTGGGGAAGAGAGAAAGAACCTCAAAATAACGAGGTTTGGTTTGCAGGTCTTTTCCTGTACTTCATTCTGTTCCTCAGGTGCAACACCTAAGAAAGTCTGACTTTGGGACTTCAAAAGTGTTCAGGGCCAGGCTGGGTTTGGAGCAATCTGGGATAGCAGAAGATGTCCCAAAGGCATGGAACAAGATGAGCTTTTAGGTCCCTTCCAACCCAACCCATTCTTTGATTCTGTGATAAACGTAGTGAGTGCTAACAAATTATAATAACAATAAAACCAATACACAAATTCATCAATGACTGTAAGATGAGATCTCTCAATAAACAGTACTTTTTAAAATGGTTATTAACTTATTCATTAAACGTGTGAAGAAATGAGGCAGAGTTGACATTCTTCCTTCCCACTAGAAGGTCACGCCTCATTTTGCAGCTTCATCAGCTGTGACAGCTTCCATCAGGAGCTGCACTGTCTCCAAGAGCATGGGTTTGGATTATTGGGTAAAAGGATGTGACCTGGAGCACCTCACTCCCACAATAAACCCTGCACCATGCAAAGCCAAGACAAGCACATTTTCCTATTGTGAGGAGACACAGCTCTCTTTCAATTCATGATGCATCAAAATCTCAGCTGAAAACAAAACCAAACATTGGCCTCTAGAAGGAAGGACTCCTTACACAGCATCTCTCCCCTGTGCCCACCAAAAAAAACCCCAAACAAGTTCAGGAAAGGCATCCTGCTGGACTATTAAAGAGCTTGGAGCCAACAGTCAACACATTAGGTAACCTCATTATCCACTGCCTAGTGCCAAAGGCAAAACAGGTGTGAGGATACCAAAGCAAGAGGAAAGCGCAGCCTGTTAATAGAAATCTGCAATTTTAAGGGCATTAAAATATTTCCAAATGTTCAGAGAAAAGCCTCATAGTGGAGCAGACGTTCACTAATGGAAAATAAAAGAAAAATGTGAACAGCTGGAAAGGTCCATCACCTTTAGGACACAGCTTGTTTTTCCCCTTTTGGGTTCAGATTAAGACTGAGACTTAAGAGCTTGAGTTTCCTTTTGCTCACCAAAGTGTGGGACAGCAAAGAACAGTCCCCATCTTTGTGTCACACTGCTGAGTTTATCATTTCATGGGGATGGAACACTATGGCCTTTTTGAGACTCCATAAATGAGCCCATTCCACAGGAGAGGTCATGTCACAATCCACCTTGTCCCTTCAACTCCCACTAGTCCACCATTTCCAGTTCAGATCTGGAAGCATCTGCTCTCAGAAATAACTACTAACCAGTACAGATTCTGGTGAAGTTAGTGGAATTACACAACTACAGAGACAAAGCGAGAACCAACTTTTTTTCTTCAGGAACCACAATAATCAGACTCTAGAATCTCCATCTGCTGTACTGAAATATCTGGGCAAGAAAAGCAAGGCTATCAGAGTTCCAGAAGTCATAATTTTACGTCACATTGATTCTCTGATGCATTTCCTCAGGCATTTAATGTCACAATTTAGCTGAATTTAGTATCGTCCATTCCCTCAGTCTCCACACTCAAGCAATTCCCTTCACTTCACTACAAGGTACAAAAATGCCTTAACATGGTTCTTAATGAGTGGCGTTCTTATGAGACTGAAGGCCTCAGACTTTCATCGTTATTAATAACCACCTTCAAGAAAAAGACAGCAAATTCCAGAATGACCATGTAAAATATTCTATTTCAGTTTTGTATTCAAAATACAGCTTATTTTCACCAAAATTTACTTCCACACAGTGTCTACAGATGTTGCAGGACACACTGAAGGAATTTTAATTTCAAAGGACACCTGATGCTCAGAGCTTGCAGGATGAAGACCACATGGGGTTTTTTTATAAATTGTACTCCTTTATTTCAGTGAAGCCATAGGATTTGCAGAGGAGACTTTTACAGGAGAGGATATCTGTATGTGGGGGGAACATAGTACCACCTGCGAGTTAAAATCCTGTAAGAATTATTTACTAGTGCTTTAGATGCTTTTCACATTCAAAACACAATAACGAGGTTTAATTAGTCTTTAACAGCCATGATATATTGGCTGCAAGGATATACATGCACTGAAGGATAGAATATTACTTGCAAGCTCTCCTCAAAGTGTGGTTTAGTGGTTTAAATGGAAAGTTCAACCCAGTGGAGCCTGGTCCCTGACCTCAGCCATGCCAAGGGTAAGTTTCTTGGGATTGTTTGCCAAAATAATTTAGGAACACATTTTATACATTCTTTCCTCGCCTGCGAAAAACGTGACAAAAAGTTGGAAGTTTCTTATAAACACTTCAATGGGCCAGTGGAAAAGGCTGTGCTGCATGACAGGAGTGTCCCCGGGTGCCACAACATCCCACAGGGCCAGGGCTTGTGACACAGCCACTTGGGACAAACTTTCACCTCGGAGGGAAACACTTCAGAGCCCTGCAGATCTCCCCACGGAGCTGCTTCCAGCAGGTACATCTGCTCTTTAACACGCAAGCAACACGATTTTATTTACCATTTAACAAGAACAAAGTTTCCTACACTGTTTCCACCCTTCCATTATCAATCTGTTTCAGCACCAAGCTCTGTGTCATTATTTCCACAGAGTCATGTGGATTGTTTTATTGAAAAAAATCTTTCCAGAAGTTTTTGTTGAAACACCACTTTGAAGACAATCTATGTACAACTCAAATGCCATATCTGCGTTTTTTTTTCAGCTGCCGTTGTATTTCTCCTGGCTTTTAAGAACTCATGAATGTTCTTCCAATTAAATCTCTGGTCAATCAAAAAATGTGACAACTGTAGAGTCTCAAGAAGCATCTGAAGCAAACTCTAGGTTTCCAGTTACATTAACCTATATTGATGTGTTTCAAAGCAGCTCCTTCAGAAGTTGTAAAATCAAGAAATAAATATTAAATAATTAAAAAAAAAAAAAAGGATAAAACCAGCACTGAGGAAAGAAGAATAATCTCTGTACTCTGTGTATGGAGCTTTCTCACATGGATTTAGTGCAATAAATCAACTCCTCTGATCCTGCTGTACAAAGGGTGAATGGGTTACAGTGGATTAAATGAGAACTTTGAAAGGGACCATCTAAAGGTGGTACAGGCAAGAATGTTGTAGGAACATGACAATATCCATGGCTGGATGTAAACCTGCACACTAAATAATGCTCACTAAACCTAAACGGGAGTTAGAGTCATTTAGGAGGAAATTCTCTCAAAACAGAAAGTGCAATGGAAATCACAGACGAACAAAATGACTGCAAGTAAATCCTGGCAGCGAGTCCCCCCTTCGCACACACACTTCTCTCATGTTTCTCTTGACTGACTCTTGTGCTGAAATGAGTTCATATGACAAGTCTGATTTTTTCCTCTACAGATCACCACACTTTTCCAGCACAAATAACCCTGAGTATAAATCATATAGTTGCTGAAATGCTTAGATTGGCATGTTATCTCATGTAAGAGCAAGGTACCAAGATCTCAGTCGTAGAGACGTGGTACTTTTTTGTTAGGCAAATTGCACTGGTTTTTTCTTTACATAATGTTTCTGTGGGATATTCAACATTTTTCCCTCCTCTGATAAAAGATATAGACTGATAACTCAGTATGTATATACTGTTCTTCACTCATGTATTTCAAAATGCAGATAATTATCACCAATTTAATAATGAAAATCCTGATAAAAAGATCTCTTTCTTCTCATTCCAGCAGTAAAACATGGAACAAAATTTGTGAGTCTGAACACTCAGTTCAATATGTTTTCCAAATAATTTACATCCCATTATAAAATAATTAGACTGGCTCAGACTACAAAATGACCTTAAGGAAAGTTCAGGAATTTTGGGTCCTAGGATGTGTAGCAGACTCCCACACCTGCTCAAAACAAGTCTTAACATCAACAGCTCAGCGAACATTGAAATGAAACATTTCTGTGTTTAGTGCTATTCACTGCAATCTCAGCATTTATTTTCTCTAGGACAGTCCTTGTTTCAGCATCGCTTTTCCTTCCTTCTTTCCCCCACTCACATCTCCCAGGCTCTCCAGCTCCCACCCTTTCCTATCTGTCTGGAGCAGAGGCAGCCTGTGCACCATTTCCACCGTGAGCGAGCTCATTGGCAAGATGATGTCTCAGAATGGGTAACATTTCCATTCTGTATATATTGGTGTGAGCACCAATTCACACATCTTTCCTTTATTCAATTCTTCTTTTCCACAAAACTTGCAGAAATGTAATTCCTTGGAGATGCCAAGCTGAAAAAGAATATATGATATCATTCTGTCTAGAGACAGGGGTGGAGAGGGATGGGTAAGAGCCTTCAGATCCATCACCAGGTTGCTGCAAAAAGGATGACTGTTCCATGAGTAGGATGAGAAGAAAGAAGGTTGAATTTCATCACAGAACATTTCAGCTTAGGCATGTAAGGAATTATCCAACAGTTGTAGCTTAATTAACTAAATTGCCGATAGAATGTTGGAATGGCATCACTGGGGCTCTGAGGAACAGGTGAGTTGAAAGTGCTGGAAGGAAACCAGGTGTAGGTTGGTTGTACTCACTTGGTGGGCAAAACACCCTAAGAAGCCACCCATCCTTGTGTGCTGGGACTCAGCTCACAGCAGGAGAACAGGACAAACACGGGCAGGGCACAAAGCAGCATCAGACACAGCGTGGAGACTGACAGGGATCTGCTGGAGCCAGGCCAGAGGAGGCCACAGAGATTCTCCATGGGCTGCAGCCCCTCTGCTCTGGAGCCAGGCTGGGAGAGCTGGAGGTGTCCCCTGACCCTTCAGGCTGAACAACTTACTGTGTTCTTTCAGTACTTACAGGTGGCCTGCAAGAAACATGGGGATTGTAGTTCTAACGCCAAATTAAAAGCTTAAATTCCCAAATTTGTGGGGAAAAAAAGAATCAATTATACTTAGGTTGTGAAAAGCAGCTTGGTTCATGTCTTGCAGTCTTTATTCAGAACTGCCCACTTTATTCATCATTGTCCTCTCTCTCAGTGACTCAAAGTCAGTGAATATTTAGCTAGGAGTTTATTTTGTTACTTTACCAGTATTGGGCTTTTTTTCTCCCCACTTGTGTAATATTATTAAATGAAATCAGTTTCCCTTTAAGAGCTGGATGGCCCTGCCACCTTAGCCAACACAAAACGCTTCCAAAGAAGTTTCTTGCTCATCATAGTAAGGAACAAAATATTTTAAAACCCCAAACTTCAAAATCCCAGATGGTATTGAAGCCATTTTAAAATAAACTGTGTGAATTTACAGTCAAATCTGCCCAAGAAAATCTTCTAATGGAGACTGAAAACTATAAATGCTCTCAGTTTATTAAAAAATGATTTGACACCAGCACAGACTATTTCAATTTTTTTCCTCACACTGCAGAGCTAGACACACTTCTCAAAATATTTGCTTTCAACAAAGTGACAGCAGCCCCTCAAGAAGTGTTATGTATGAGCCAGTATTTGATTTTTTTGTTATATTTCATATTATATTGTCTGTTGAATAAGATGTTTTAAAAACATTAATGTAATATAGAATTTCAGACTCTTAATCATTTTGACAGGTTTTATGAAACTCTTCAGAGCAACATTTGAGTAACGACCCCGTGCAATACACGGCACTGCAATGGGCAGGACTGGGGGAAGGGGAGGAGGGCTGGAAAGGTCTCTGCTCTAAAACACATGCATTCATTAGAAGAGAAAAATGCCTAGAAATCTGGCACTAAGAAGAGTGTTTAAAAGAAGTCTGCCTGAGGGGATAGCCCTGACTTGCACTCTTACCAACGGGATGGATATCATGTGAACGTTAACAAGAATTACGTACCAGGTTAAAAATCTCCCTGTAAGAAACCACAGCACTGTGCCACGCTCTGCACCACCACAGAGACAATGCCTTCTGCAAGAAAATGGTCCCAGATCGATGCACAGACTACACACAAACACAGCCAGACAAAAGCAGCAACAAGCGAAAACCAAAACCCTCTGTATTGTGTACTTTTAGGATGGTCACTAAGGGTGAATTTGGATCCAAGCTTAATTAACAAATAGGGTTTCAGCTCAGCTTATTTTGAATGCTCATTATTTTATAGCTTAATTCCAGTTTTTTAGAGTGTCTTCATCCCAATTTTTTTAGCTTTTATTTTAGACCTACATTCAAGTCTTGCTTCTTAGCTCTCTGGAAGGACTATTTAAATGCCAGAATCCACATGCCAATCTGTGTGCTCCCATCTGAAAAATCAGATCCACAGCTGAAACACAACAACAGACTCAATGAGTACTTGGTCTTCCAAACCACAATTATTCAAAAAATACTTGGGGACCAAAACAAAGCAACCTTCATTCACACTACAGAAAAATCTTGTATTGGCCTGGAGCTTTTGGTTTTCATTTTTCCCCATAACTCATAAGTAACTAATTTCAAATATCTATAAATAAAACATATAGTCTTTCATACAAGGATCTATTATAGCTCAAGCACCACAATAGGGGACATACATGTAGCTGTCAAATGGAATTGCTTTATAGTTTTTTGCTCTATATAATTCCCCTTTCGGAGAAGGCTTGAATGAAAAGGACTTCATGCTTGGCTTCTCAAAACATTACAGTTAGCAGAACAAACTAAAAGTTTAACATACATTTTTAGTGTATGTTGCAATCCAATAGCACATTCAGACATTGACAATTCCCTAACAAATTACAAGTTAACGAGCCACCTTCATCCATTTCTCTTTTAACTTATTATAGATATTAATATTCTGTATGACCTGCTTCCCCGAGCAAGCTCAACTCCGATCCAGCATCTGGAGGCTGATGAAATTTCGTTTTTGCCCATTTTCACAGCTGCAGCAAACCCGCCAGAGAAGGTCGAGTGATTAACCTGAGGTTGCCGAGTGAGTCAGTGCAGCAGGATTACAATCATTAGCGCTCCTGGCTGCCAGGCTCAGCCCTGCTTCTTCTCCTACCGCATCCACAGCCCTCACCAGCTCTGGCACACAGAAATGGTGGAGTGCTTCGAGCCAGGCACAGAGAGAAAGGGCAATTCTTCCTGCGCACAGCAGTGTCAGCCCACTAAGCCTTGATCTGTAAACACCCTCAGCCCCAGCACAGCTCAGCCAGCACATCTCGCTGCTGGCCTGTCAAGCCCTGGGGTTTGTGCCCTGGGCCCTGATGAACCAGGACTGCCTGCTGAGCCAGATGGAGAGGTGGCTGTGGAACTAGACAATTAACTGGAAAATTCAACATCAGCTTGCACCTGCATCCAGCAGCTCACCGACACTGCAGAAGGCAAAGGGACTGTAAGCAAGCCAAGCCAGAAATCGATGATGTATTCACAGCAATACTCGATAGTAAATACTCACCTGTATTGCAGCTAGAATGCCAAATACAGCTTCATAGAAAGGCTGCTTCCATGGTGGAAATGACAGCAGCTCCACATCAAGATTTGGGCAATCTTACTTTCTCAAATCACAGCTTAGGTCATGCACAGTTCTGACTGCAGTGCCCTTGCCCAGCACCATGGAGCTTTAATCAGGTTGGTGCCATCATTCTGCAAAGAGGGGTGCAGAGGCTGTGCTCACTGAGCCCCTGATGCCACTGACAGTGCATCCACACTGCCCAGGATTCATGGCTCAAGGTGACCGTGACCTGGAGGCTGCAGTTTGCTCTCTTGTGCCTCTGGGGGATCACAGGCAAGGGCTTGCAGCACATGAATCCAAGATCTCATAAAAGAATGTTCTCATAACCCAATTTTGTACATCCAAGAACCTTGAGAGCCCTGGAACTGTCATCTTTTGACAGATTTGTGAGCCCTTTTCTGAAACAAAACTCCAAAGGCTCTGTAGGTCACCTACTGATGGTTCGTAGTATCATTAATCAATCACATCTAAAGCACTTGACTTCCTCCCCAAAAACTAAAATGAGTTTCACTGCACTGATTCACTGCCAAAATCCTGCAGCTGGTGTCACAGGCTGGTGGCATTTGTCAAGCCACAGCACTGTGTAGGAGACAGCTTTAACAGCCAACTTACTCTGCTCTTCAGCCAATAGCATGGGATAGAGGTGGAAGAGTCGAGAACCACAAACAGATGGGAGAAATATCTAACTCTTGAAAGGATAAGATGTATCTTATACCAGGTTTAATGTATCTTATACCAGGTTTAATGTCTCTTATATAATTTAATTAATTTCAGGTTTTCCTCAGGACATTACAGGTATAGCTCAGAGCAACATCAACCGGCAGAGATGTGAATACAGGAATTTTAGGCACTCTCTAAGTTTTTAAGCATCACCCCAGGGAATCCTGGACATTAGCAGCAAAGTGGAAGAGTCAGGTGCAGGCCAAGATAACCAGAGTCACCTGCTGCTATGCCAAGGCCACTGTCTCTCCTCACTCTCACATTCACCATCTCTTGAAGATGGGACTTTTCCAAAGTGACATTTTCATTTTTGCTGCTGCCCGAGGAATAATATTTCCAGAGTTCAGAACTCAAATGAACCCTGAGACAGCTAAGCATGTACAAACCAAGGCAGAATCGCAGTACTTATCACATTTTATAGTAGAATTCCTCAATAAAACTATTGAATAAACCAAATAATGACAATTATTTGAAAAAAAGTCCTTCAATTCCGTCATTAAAAGTATAATAGAACAACAAAAAAAATGAGCACAGTACATAGGCCATTATTTATAAGCCATACGTCCCCATTTCAGTCCTGGGTTGGTCTTCTAAGCCAGATAAATCTGCCACCAACTGGCAAGTACTTTGAATTCCCTGGTTCCCAAGCATTCAGTAGTCCCTAGAGCTCTTAAAATTCAAACTGCACATGAAGTGCATGATCACATCTACAAACTGTATGTTCTTCCCTCAGCCATCCCCTCTGGAGGGTGCTCTGCATGGGGAAGAGAACCAAGTACAGTCTAACAGGCAGAAGGATTGCTACAGCCAAGGAGAAACTCAACCATCCAACTCTTCACCAGCTCCCGACCAAACAGTCCCAGGAAGGAACCTCATTCCCAGCTAACAGAGCCCCCACACCCAAGCCTTTCACCCCTAATTAGTATTTGTATTAGGAAGATTCTAAATCAAGTGCTTAGATGGCAGTGAAAGACAGGTGCACACTTACAATAACAGGTTTTCACAGACAAGAGACCAAAGGGTTTCTCTCAGTTGCACAAGAAGTGGACATTTCTCTGCTCCCAGGTGTCAGCAGTAACCCAAGCCCAGCCCCAGCCGACCCAATCTGTCTGAGAGAATGTGGGGCTGAGCCCACCCAGTCCTAAGGACCCAGGGCAGGGACAAACACCTTGCAGCCCCTGCTGGGACCGACCTGGACACACGGAGTGAGGCAGGGATGCCTGGGCGCTTTTCGGCCTAGGAAATGCCATCTGCAGCTGTGAAATTCTCTGAGTGGGCAAAGGAAACAGGTGGCAAATAGGAGCAAACAGTTAAAATATTCTCTCCATTGCAACACATGTGAAATCCCTTATTCCAATGGGCTGCAATAAACCTACCACTGTCAGTGCACATATAATGGGTTGAAGAGTTTTTCTTCACAAGGAAATAAATCTGATTTTTATCTAAGCTGGCAGTAAACAGGGTCAAATATTTAACTGTTTCTGTGGCAACTTCCCCACTGTTTTTCAATTTTTACTCTTTCAAAATAATGCCAACAAAGTCAGAATACTGCACAGCTACAGATCACAAGGATGTGCGAGGGGGGTCCACGGCAAACACCAACTGACACATGAGGAAAGTAAATGTTCATTGTAAAGAGCAAACTGTGGTACCAGAGAGAGGAACTCAGCTTCACCAACACTGGATTTATTGTGCGTGGTTTAGTCAAGTGATTTATATGGATTACACCACATTTTCCCTTTTTGTAGCTTGCCTTGATAATCAAAAAGTCTTTTTGTAATTTACATTAATAGCTTTGCAACATTGTGGAAAATATTAAAAAAGACCTTTATATTTTTGGCACCTCCTACTTCAGAGGACTGCACACAATCAACACTCTTTTGAACCGTTCCAAAGGGTTTGGCAAAAATTTGAGGTACACCCAAAATGTCATGAAAGACCCTGTACAGAATTCTCAGCAAAGCTGGTCAGTGAATGTCCAGGTCAACAGTTTTCTTAGGCCCGAGTCCGCAGCACGTCCCTGCCAGCAAGAAAAAACATTACACATCCAAGTCACTTCCATTATCTTAAATCACTGGGGTTGAATAAGAATAAAAATAATAAGACACATTATGGAAGTGTTATTGCCACAGTCAGTGGATCCCAGCTTGGGGAGTACTTTCAGGCCATGAAAAGATGTCACCACAGAAGATTTCTGAATTAAATCAATTAAGAACTAGCATATGTTGCTGCCTCAACAACACAAGAAAAGCACAGCCAAGTGCAATACAGTAACCCAAGGATGGAACTCAAAAGCCTGAGTTTTTGATTGTAACTACTGTTCTGATCTGGGACAACAATTCCCTTATTTTCCTATCTATATTTTCTTATCCATAAATAACATCCTATCTCAGAGCAGGGTTGAGAGAGTGAAAGGATAAAATGGGAAGTTTTGTAAACACAAAGATGTTAATTGTTGTTGAAGCTGTGTAGATGTACCATGCTGTGCTGGTAGCATTCTGCAACACACAGCTCAGCCTAGAGACAATTGTCATAAAATTGCCATCAACATTGGGATGTTGGAAAGAAAACAAGAAGAATTTTGGCCTGTCAATTAATAAAATAGTACTTAATTACTACCCCTCCAAAGAAAAGCATAAAATGCAGGATGAAATGCAGGGTAAGAAAGAACAGGACATGTGTGAAGCTGAATTCACAGCCCCAAATTCCAGCTAAAGACAAACTTTTTCCAAAACTTCCCATCAGAATTATGTGTTTCTATCACTTCTGTAAATGTAATTATCTTGCTTTTCTTCCACCTCTTCCCTGCTGTCTTCGTGAGCTTTGGGAAAATGTGAATCAGAACAGGATCAGTGCCAGTCCTGGGCACTAAAAACAGACACTAAAAGGCATCTACCCATACACTGTGTATATGGAACTGCTTAACAAATTGCAAAGATACATTTCACTCTTTTTTTTTTTATATTAGTACAAGAGAATGCAAATATACCAACTAATATAAAATGCAGCAAGAAATACTCAACAAAATTCTGATTCCCAGAAGAACCAGTGATTTCCCACGTGATTCCCAAATTAGCAGGAGGGCTTTGGAGCACAGGTTGAGTTTCCTAAGATGAGCTGAAAAGGGCCACTAAGAAATACCTCTGTGGTTTCCAAGCTGTCAGTCCCCACACAGGGAGAAGAACAACATCTGACCTCAGAGCTCTTGCTCCTCTGTGCTCTGCCAGGGCTGTCCACACCACAGGAGGATGAGGTAGAACTTGTAGCAAATATTTGCTATCACTAAGGTACCAGGCCTACATGCAACCAATGCCTACGTTTTTTGGTTTAAGAACATAAAATTAAAGTTTTCATTGTTCAGCTGGAGCCAAATCTTTTTCCAAAGATACGCAAGACCTATAGCAGCTTCTCCCTGGGCCAGGATTCAGTAACTCTAGGAGAAAGCTGGGGACGTCTAGAATTTCCCCATATACATATTTCATTTTACACACAGTGAATCATCCTAGAAAAACGCTTTCCAAACACTTTGAGACAAGCTGGATATGTGGTATTTGGATAAAGCAGTATTTGAACATCATGGAATAAGAGAAACAAAATGGATTTTTACAGACTGACCCAGAAGAACAGTTTTAAAAAAACCAAACCCCTCGTATCTTAGAGAGGGATCTCCTTCCCTTGTATTGAGCATTAAGCAGAAATAATCAGGCAGAAGAATAAACCTACATATTTAAAAATCAAGCCCCAGACACCAGTTCCCCTCCTGCAGGATAACAGATCTGTTAACTGCATGCAGCAGATAAAAGCTGTGATGAATTAGCACCACAGAGCCAGGCACTGAATTTTCCCTGGTTCTCACTGTTCTGCATCACTGGATTCCAGGAGTTAGTTAAAATCTAACTACGGATGAACAGGATTGACTTCCAAATTTTTGCAGTTATTAAGATACCAGTTACTGTTAACATCTGGATCAGCCCAGCTTCAGAATCCACCCAAGCCTGAGCTAATTCCATATTTAATCATGTTAATTCCAGTTTTAGCGGTGACAATATGTAAACCTTGTCCACATGCTGAACAAGAAAGGGAGGCAGAAAATTCTCCTAAAATAAAATACCAGTGATTAATAAATCACATGTTTATATCTCTTTGGAGGAATACTTCTAATACAAAGCAATTCCAGCCAGAGCATTCCATGCCAAATCAAATACTCATATGAAAAGACAATTTCTGCCAGTTCCTATGTCCAAAAAAGCTTTAAAAATTGGGAAAATTAAAGCATTTACCCTCTTTCCATGAAAACCCAGAGTGCTGGGCACCAGGAAACAATGTTCCCACCAACCTCCAGTAACTGAGGTGAATAATAATTTCAGAGTTATGAGAAGTAATTTGATGCATTCCACTGTGTGGAAAAAGCAAAAAAAAACCCAAAACAACCAAAAAAAGGCAACTCCTTTTGGTACTGTAGAAACTTCCCTACAAGATATCTGCATTGTGTAAGAATTCAGATTTCTTTTCCCCCTTATTGTCCACTGAAGAGAAGAGGTTTTCCCCTCCCAGTTACAGGGGATTTGGAAGAGCTGGCTGAGCCAATAAAAAGAAAGCAAGAGTTATTTGTTTCTTTGTTAAATCTGAGCATCATTTTGCCTTACTCGATGGTAAGATTATAAAGACGACCAGGTTACAAAGTTCAGTTTCAGAAATGAATTCCAGACAAGAAGAGGAGAAAGTAGCTGCAGAAACCCTTTAGTCAAAATACTAAAGAGATCTAGTGGAAATTGTATCTTTACTCCCAAGAAAATACATAAGTATTTTCCAGAAATACTAGAAAAACTTTGAGTCAATTTGAAATTTAAACAAAGCAAACCAAACAGCCAACAACACTTAAAAAAAGCCCAACTAAACAAACCCACAAAGGCACGCAGAAACAAAACCAAGCAACGGTTGAAAATAAAATGTACCGTAATTGACAACTAGTATTTTTAGTTTTATCTCCATTTATCACCAACGTTACCAACTGCCAACCCATTTACTCTCTCACATAAATACAGGTAATATTGGTAAGGACAGCCTTGACAAAGAATACGAAAGGCTTAGTGGGTTTTCAGCGAGGGAGTCAGATCCAGCCCCACATGCCAGTGAAGTAAAGGACTCTGAAATATTGCTTAGAGTGTCTCCATCTCAGAGATTAAATTGATTTGAAATTTTATTTTTCCATTTAAAGTTTCATAGTCCTCTGGTTGGGTACTGTCATGCCCATGCTTTATTTTACAGTGTAACTGCAGCAACAGCATGAGTACATCCACATTTGGGGAGGCATTCCCAAATAACTCTTCTGATTTCAGGGATTTGGAAAGGGATGTAAACACTTCCCCCCCCACCTCCTTTTTTTTTTTTTTAAGCCAAGGAAAGTAATTTTCCTGAAACAGCATCTCCCGATGTACTGGTTCTCAGACAACCTTCACCACTCCAGGAATCTGAGATAGTTCAAAGTTGCCTCTGCTCTCCAAGGACAAATCTATCAAATAACACAGCCCCGGCTCCAGCCCATTCTGTACCTGCTGGCTCATCGCTGCTTCTCAGTGTTTTTCTGTATGTACTGCTCTTCCACTATGGCAACTTTGAGTTTATAAACTCCATTTTGATATCAAAAGCAGATACCACACTCAAAAACTAAATCTCAGGCTGAGCACCCAACCCGTGAACATTAGGATCCTGACAAAATTATCTCGTTGAGATGAACTTGGACTTTTTAGACCAAGGAACTCATCATAAAAAAATATTTTAAAATATTTTGTTGCCTGACTAATTTCAAATTCTCTAGAAAAAAAAAAAGTCCACCATGCCATAAGTTCCACTGCATGAAACATGAGCCATATTGAGTCAGTCCTGGCAAAATCTGCAGGAAATGCCAAGAATAAGTTTTGATGGAAATGTTGCTTAACAGAATTACTGAGAACACACTGATGAGAACTCTCTGGTACAGAGAAAGGAGGCCAAAAGGAGTTAAAAAAACGCTATTGCCTCCTCTCCATTGTAAGGCCTTCAAATCTGCAGCAGCAGGAAAGTCAGCAGCCATGCTGAGGTCTTCAGTTCTTAAAGACAATCAGAAAGGAGCCCTGGCATTTTCCTCTGATTGGGAAAAAGCTACCTGGAGATGACACCTACAAGAGGGAGCCTTTCCTTTACAGGTGTAGCTGTCACATCTCTTCCAGATGTGTTCTTGCTCTCCTGCTGCCCAGGGTAGCTTGAGGTGCAGTCAGCTGGATATTTTTTAATATCTGTGCAGACAGAACCACTGTGATCCTTCCAATGCAGCAGAAAGCTTTTTAGTCCACTTTTCCCAGCTGTACTTGTGCAGGCATTGTCCAGAGAAGGGACACACATCAGAGTGCACATTAGATCAGCTCTGAGGTCCATCCAGCCTACCTCAAGTAGTCATGTTAATTAAGGATAGTGTGCTAGGTAAGGATATGACACTTCCCTCCAGCCTCAGCCTGTTTTCCACTCCAAGTTGCTAATCCTCAATAGGCTTCTCTTCCATGAGCTTCCTCTCTCTGTTCTGAAATCTCCATGAGTTTGGAGCATCCACCATGTCCTTTGGCAGATTCTACAGGCCTGAGCATCACATGAACACCTTCCTTTGCTCCCATTTTGAGTGGGCCCCCATCATCTTCATGAGATACCCCTTAGTTCTTGCATCAGAAATAAAACACTTGACCCACTCTGCACCATTGAAACTGCAACTATCCACCATTTTATTTGTTTCCTTCCAGACTGAAGGCTTTACTCATTTCTAATACTGAATCACTTCCACCCATCATTTTTTTCACCTTTTTTGTCCTCTGTTACACATTCACTTCTCTATGTCCTTTTAGAGATACAGGTAGCACTCAAGCAATAGGCAAGTCAGATTTCTTTCTAATCCAATACTACCAATGCACAAAAACTGATCTCCTTTCTTCATTCTACTGTCACCAGGGACTGAGGAGATCTTTCCTTGGAACTCTTGTCACCAGCCCCAAGGTCTTGCTTCACATCTTACACGTGAAGGCAGTATTGTCATTTTCCCACACGTATAATTTTGTGCATCACTTATTTATGCTGAATTGCATCAGCCATTTCATTGCTAAGTCAGTCTCAAAGTCTTTCTTAAATTTGTCCTAACCTATGTCATTTCTCTTGTAACACATTCATATGGCACATAATCCTAAACACTGTGACAACAGGCTTGAAATTTTAAGGACAGAGTTTATCTGGGGTGATCAAGCATATTTTTAGAGAGATATTATAATGAATTATTCCAGAGAGAGAATACATTATTACAGGACGAGATTCAATTCCACTTGCTATTATAAAAATACATCAGGATACAAATTTCCAAGAGTTCTCCGAGGTTCATTGATCTATTTCAAGCAAATCAGCTGCAACTCCCCTTTCCCACTGAGCACACAGAGCTTTTTTTCCATAGAATAGTGTTAAAACAGTTGTACAGGAAACTATAGCAGAAAGTTTTGAATCCCTCTATCCCATACTCCCCAAGGCAGTCAAATGAGCCTTGTAACCAAATCCAAATGGAGCTGCTCCGCGGGGCTGGAATGTCCCTCTCACCTCACATGAGAGCCCAGCAACAGAAGCAGAGCCTCAGTCACTCCACCTTTACACAACACAGGGAATTGTCAGCTTTTCTGCAAAGTGGAGCAGCTTCAAAAGGTGAGGAACTGTTCTCCTGTGTTTCCCATTTCCATGTATAAAAAGGAGGAACAGATACTTTTCCTGATTTACTTATAAGGAAGACACCAGGGTTACCAAAGCGGGTTGTCCATGGTTAACTCTTTTAAGTATTCTCTCAGTAGAGCTAAAAGTCAAAACCAGAATCTCACAACACTTTGTTTTTCCTCAAGTTGCCCAAAAGGAATTTAGGGCAACTAAAATTTAGGGCAAAAGGAATCCTGTTAAAAATATTGGTACATCTGAATTTTACACATCTCCTGAGTTTCACAATACAGAACCTGCAGTGTGGAACACTTCTCTGTGCTGGAAGTTTACAGAGGTTCAAGGGAAGATCTGACAAGGTAATGGAAGAAATTCACAGGGGTTTAAAGCACAATCTGTCTTGGATTCCTAATTCTTGGGAGAAAGTTTGTGAAAATATCCCTAAAGTAATACTGTAATACTTTTCCCATGGCTTATCACTAGGTAAAATGAGGTCCTGTGCTCTAAGGCCTCACACCTTACCTAGAGTAATTAATTCCTTTTGTAAGCACCAAGGCAGATAAATAATGTAGGGAATCCTGTGCCATTTCCCCTCACAAGCAGGGGATGCAGCCTGGAAGATGGTTTGGGATTCAGCTCCTGCAGCTGACTGCTTGGACCAATCTGCTCTGTCAGGCTGCACAGTTACCTGCTGCTGATTACACAAAAACCCTGGAATGCCCAGGTTGCTTTCCCAACAGTTCTGTGTTTTACAGGACCAGCCAGTTCATGCCTCACTTTCCCCACTGGGATAAGCTTTACCTTTAAAGCAGTCGTGCATTAAAACAAAAGAAGTTGCAATTATAACACACAATCCTTTTCCTGCAGCTATGAAAGGAGATGGATGTCTTTTCTCCCTCCATTGTTCTGAATTATTCTTCACCAACTCTGAAAATTCAAAGCCATCTGGTAACAGCTGTGGCTTGACTGCACACCTATGCTAGAGCTGAAGTGGGGAAAAGTTCAGTAAGGATACAACTGTAGGTGCCAGAACATCTCATTTGTTCCAGAAACATCTCATGGATTTAGTATTGCCCCCCATTTCCCCCTGAACTGGTTTGTGCTCTACCCAGAACACATAGATTAGAAGGACAAAGCAATTCTGGAGTGCACAGAGCCCTCAGTGCTGGGAGCACAGCAAGAATTTCCATGGATCTCTGTTGATCCTGGAGCTGCAATTGCAGAGCTCTATTGATTCAGGACAAAAATAGACCTCTGGCTGGGCACCGTGGCTTTCCATGGATATCTGCTCATCAGCAGGCCAAAGCAAACTGTACTAATGGTGAAAAAACACCGTGCTGAGGCATTAGACACCACCAAGCTTGGAAACGACTGCGACTGCAGGGACTGCAGAGGCAAGTGCAGTTAGTGAATACTCTCAGGAGAGCACCTCTAACCATCTCCTTATCTACTTCTTACTTTAAATTCAAGAAAATAAGGAAGTTGTGTATGCAGGACACACAAAGAACCACCTGCCAGCTTGCAGAAGAGTTTAGGACAGGGCAAGTCAAACAGGCCATTAACGATTCTTTTTGTATTGCCCAGCAGCTCTTCACTGCAGGTGATTCCCTCACTTCAGTTGCTCTTGCAAGGATACACGTTCCTGTAAGTACTCTGCAGAGTCAGGTAGTCTGAAGTGTGGGATCTCCCCCAAACTTTAATCTTATCACACCAGTGCTGCTTGCCATAATCTAGCATTGGCTTTATACCATGGATTTGAGCTAAAATCCCTCCCCAAAGCAGCTCCCACCTTGTTTTCATCTCTGTCAAAGGAACATCCTGAGGTTTCTCCTCCAACTCAGTGCTCAGCTAATGCCTGAGCATGGTTCTAAGAATGCTGTGTTGTTAAAGGTATTATCATTCAAATTAAAGATATCCCCCAAACTATCTGAAGGTAACTATTTACGACCCTGCAGCATTCCCTGCTCTGTCCGTTTTTTCATCCCCAGCATCACCAGAAAGGCTGAAATCAGCAGCATCCTCTCAAATGGCAACATACAGAAGCTGAGCAAGACCTCAGGCATATTTTCTTTCTTTAGGAATAGGTCTATAAATGTAAAACTTTGAAACGTTTCAAGGTAGGTAACTGTTTTACAACTCTAATAGTATTTTTGATTCTTGTACTTAATCACTGTACAGCTTTCATGAGTGTTCAACAGCTGGACAAACTGCTGTGGGATTTTTCAGCATTAAATCACTGTGAGATACAATTTCCTTCTACCCCTTGTGCCTTTATTAATCCATCAAAATGAAGCAATGCAGTATCTAATCTAAGTTTAGCTACTCTCAGAACCCTTCTCTAGAAGACATTAGTCACACTTAGATGCCCTCTCTGTAAAATCCATAGGCACTTCCATTCTCTCCAGGAGTGATAATACATCACCTGCAAGAGTGAAGTAAAAAGCATTCCCTGATAAGAGCAAAAACTTTAATAGGACACAGTTTTCCAGAAGTGGAAAAAAGCTTTCTTCCAAAAAACCTTCAGTGTATAACCAAGAGCAAGTTTCAGTACCTATAACAACTTTCAGCAGAAAGTTGTATAATACAAAATTCAACATTTCCCTGTCTGCCATGAAAATTTTTTAGCAGAGCAATTGAATTCAGAAAGAGAACGAAAGGAGGTTAAGTATTTCTCATCATGAAATTTAAATCAAGCACAAGTCTCAGGTTTGGGCAAAGATGAAGAAAATTATGGTCTTCCTTGAAGGATAGAATGCAATATATGAACTTCCAAGAAAATCACATGGCACTTCCAGTCCCTGTAAAGGGCAATATTCGATGATAAAATCACCAAATGGTTTGGGTTGGAAGAGACCTTAAGATCATCTAGCTCCAACACTGCTGCTGTGGACAGGGATGCCCTTCTCTGGACCACATTGCTCAGGGCCCCATCCAACCCAGCCTTGGACACCTCCAGGGATGGGGAATCTACAATCTCTCTGGGTAACAATTAAAAAATCCTTTCCTAAAATGAATACTGGAAGATTATAAATGCTTTTCATTATCTACAGAGGAGCTGAGGCCAAAGCTCGGTGTTCCAACCCCTCTACCAAAGAAGGCTGGTTAAAATCCAAACCCAGACTCACAAGCTGAGCACATTTTAATGGCCAGCTCTGCACGTGACATCACCCTGGAACACAAGCATCCTTCAGTTAATGTAAGATCTTCTACAGTAGAAGTTTAAAGCAAAAGTACTTCATATGCATTATGTCATTCTGTTCCAGCAATTTGGATTATGCTCCACCATGAGATCCAAGTAAGGAATCCCACAGCAGCCCTGATAAAGGCAGTGCTACTTCCAGTGCACTGACTCGGCTGTGGTAGCACTTTGGGACCAATCTAGAATTGTGCCTCTGCTGTGCTAGCTCTTGGAGAAGGGAACAAAAGACAGGCTTGGGCCAAATAAATTATCATCCAGTACTCTGATTGCTATTTTGCATTTGTGGGAAGTGATTCACTTGTAATCACTCAGTAAGTTAACAACACAGAGTGGGATTCAGCCAAGCACAGCGCTTCATTCACCAGGGCTTGCAAGAGATGTGAGATCCTGTAACAGGGAATTTCTAAGGGGGACAAGAGATTAAAGCAAAAGCTTTAAGACTGTCAAAATGCAACAGTTGCCATCTGCTTCTAACACAGCTCTACTTGGGAAACAGTCCCTGAGCCAGAGCTGCAATGGCTCACGCGCAGTTTTTTCAAAAGCCATTAGAGCTTTAGAAATCCCATCGTGGTTATTTCGCATGACTGGAAAACTTCCATGCCAGAAAAACATTCTGCTCAGCAGTCCGAGGTAGGGAAGGCCCTCTGTAATTGGGCAAGGGACCAGCTCTTCTTAAGGAAAGGCTTTTTCTTTGTTACTTGAAACTGCATCCTTGAGGATAAGGAGAAAATTTATCATGTGAGCAGCCCAGTCCAAAAGCAAATGCACAGAAGTGCAGTAGTAGATGAGAGGGGAGTTTTCTATCCAGCTTTCAGAGACCACTAATTGAACAGCTGTGGGGAAAGCAGTATGGATCTTTTACTATTTTAAAAGGCTCTGTTAAAAAGAGATTAAAAAATACAATGAAGAGGTGTCAAGGGTACTTACAGTTATTTCTTCCATTTTAATTTCCTTTCAAAAAGAATACAGTTACCTTCATGGTACAGAAAGAAAGGTTGTGCCTGTATTTATGAAGCTGTTGGCAAAATTCTACTTTAAATGCACATCTTCGCTCTGACTTCCAACATCACCTACAGTCAAGTTAATTTTAACAAGTTCTATGTTCATTGAAATCTCTTATCATGGTGGCATCACATCCTCATACAGATAAAAACTGACATCTGTGATGATTCAGCTGCTAATATTGTACCCTTAAATCACATTTAGCCATTCATGCCCCCTTAAAAAAAAGAGCAAGAGTGCAAACAAATTTAAACAGCTGCTAAACTCACACCAACCTGCAATGTGCCTTAAGTTTAAAAGAAATAAAGTAAATCTGCTCCTTTCCTTATTTTTCCAGTGCAGTAAGGTTCTTACACAAAGCTTGTGAGTGAAAGAACCAAAACAGTAACAGAAGTTGCAAAACTTGGAAATCCAGATTATACTGAAGCCTCAAGAGAGTCCTCTAGTTTGGATTAGCTCCCAAACTCCTAGATGATTATTTTAATTGAAGCATGATGAGCTTATTCTTTTTCTCACACTACTTTCTCATCAGTACTTGTATCTCAATCTCATTTTCGAACAATGTTAAGGTAAAGAATCAGATCCTTTAGGTTCAACCTGTTGTGACTTCTTGTGTGTGTGTGTACGTATGGATATATTACATATTCTCCTTACAGAGAGGGTGTGACAGGAGCTGCAGAGCTGTGCAGCTGCAGCCCATCCCTGGTTCCTGCAGCACTAGATGGCACCCGAGCATTCAGCTCTTCAGAGCTCCTGCAGCCCTTGGCTCACCCTCTTTTCCAAATACAGGCTCCTCAATTTTAGTTGGGTCAAGAATGGGGATTTTTAATTCTTTACAAGGGAACGTGGCTTAGAAAATGACATCTAATATTAGTGCTACATTAAAAATTACTGCTACATTACAAATAAAAAAAATTAAAGCATTCTTCTGTTCTACATGGGCAAATATTTGTTATTCTGAATTTTAAAACAGTTAGAAATAAGAAAGCAGTTTCATTCTCTGCAAGCAGTGTTAAAACAGCCTTTAGATTACAGGGAAAATACTACGTTGACATGTTTCTTTATTTTGTGCCACTAACAGGTCAAGAAAAAGTTGATTAATTTCTGAAAATCTGATTGCCTCTGTAAACACTGGACAAGTCAACAGACTTGATGGCATGCAAAGATTTAGTTGCCCTGAAACAACGAGGTCTTTGTGTGTTCTGCCAAACAAATTGGCATGCACCTATTTCCAGAGCTGTTAGGATGCAGGGAGGCAGTGTTATCTCTAGACAGCACACTGATAAGGAAATCCAGTCCTCAAGCAATTAAATGATACGGTCAAAACCGCACAGGAAATCTGTGTCAGAGCACGGAAATGAAGCCATTCCAGGTCAGTGACTTACCCAGGAGGTAAGAACTTGCTCAAAAGTTCTCACATCCAACTGGAAACAGGCAAGTTCCATTCAGGACTCATACAGAGAATCCAAGGATTTGAAATACAGTGGTTAGTTCTGAATAGGATGCCATGAGCCACCTGCAGACCATGCCACACAACCAGTATTTTCCTTTTCAGAAGCAATGACAAAACAGGGTGTGTTCTATTCTGTCTCTGAATTATTGCCATGAAACTTTATAATGGCAGAGAAAAAGCAATACCAGGACAACAAGCACATTTTAGGTACATTCTAGATCACTGAAAGAAGAAAGGATCACAGCAGACAAACACAAAGCTATTTTATAGTGGTATTATGGAAAAGCAAGACCAGTAGATAAAGGATGGCTTAGGAAACTGAGAAACTGGAAGGAAAATAAAGGTTATTACAAGCAAAACCAAACGTGCTATGATTTTATTTAAAATAACAAAGAGCACAGAGGTCTAAGCCTAGCTAAAGTTGAAATGAAATGACTGAAGCTGATTTTACAAACCCCACGAAAGTTACACCAGGGTACATGAGGTCAGAATTGGACCCAGAGAGCCCAATCTCTCACCATATCAACAAGTTAGCAGGTGGTCAAGGCAGTCCAGCTGGAGAAGGGGCTCAAATTTTCAGTGAGCTAATACACACTAATCTTTCACTTCTGCAGACCTGCGTTCAAAACCTCAGATCATGGACTAAAATTAGTCTGCTGGTTTCATTCTAGTCTCCATTTGTGCACAGCACAAAACCACCACAAAAAGTGTCATGACTGGCAATCTCTGAGACAGGCCCAGCACTGAAGAGCAGGAAATGTTGTAAGTTAGGACTGCAGCACATTGGCACAGCTGTGTTTGGGATTTTATACTCTCTACCCACACTATGCTTGCCAAAGCCAAATGGTTTTTCTCCTTGATTTTTGCAAGTGCCACATTTATGCTAAAAAAAATAAAGAAAGGAAAGAAAAGAACTACAGAATGAATCACGGCAGTCACTGATTCCCACTGTGCATCTGTGGTAAAGACAGTGATATTGCATGGGATATAAATTCGCACAGTTTATTTACAATAAGTAGCTGTGGGTTCGGTTATTTTTGGTTGTTTTGGATTCTTTTTCTTTAACATAGTACGTGCCTTCTTTTTGTCCCATAGTCATGGTGTAGACTGCTGAACTGGGTTTGGGACTTTTGAACTCAAATAAGTCAAACCACTGTAAAGAAAGAAGATTCTCCCCCTCAAGTGACTGTCCCAACTCAACTGATTAATGACCCAGCCTGCAAACATGCTTCAATTTATTTGCACAAAATATTCATAGTTATCTATGACAGCTCACTGTACAAACTCCAGCCACATAAACCAAGGATAATCAGCCACAGGTCAAAAAGGAAAAACCACATCCAGCTCCTAGGGCCAAGATAACATTGTGTATTCACACTGGATCTCAGATTCAATAGGTAGAATCTAAAGGAAGGGTTCATGAACTATGCCCTATCCCTCTAAAATCTTAAATTATTGAGACAGGTTTTTTGCAAGTAAAATTTTTCAGTTGAATCATGAAACTCCCAGCCGAAACTGGCAGTGAAAAATAACGTCTTCAGTAACACATAGGGATTACAGAAACATGAACAACACACAAGGATTACAGAAACATGAACAACTTTGGTTCTTTATCTTTAAGACAGAAAAAAGGGAACACACCAGACTGAGTAAAAAAGAAATAAGGAGGACTCAGATGATTTACGAGCTTAATGAATTGTTCTGTTTGACAATTGTGAGCCACAAACCACATGGCTTCACCACATCACAGCATTAAGTGGGACTGACTGGAATTAACCATAGCAGGACCATCAGTTGCCAGCAAAAACACAAACACCAGATAACAGCAGCAGCAGGAGTTGCTGTTAATCCCACGAAATGCTTTTCCCCCTTTTGCCAAAGCAGCCCTTCTCCCCAAGAGCAATTCTCACTCTGAGGCCAAGGTGGTGCTCAAATCTAGAAGGTAACAAGCACCTTCGGCAGCAACCCCCTGCTCCAACTCTACCCTTCCCCTGTTCTCCAGGGGGGCAAGAACCAAGGCCATTTCCTCTCCAGAGGAGGACTTTGACTTGGTACAAAGGAGCTCATCCACACAGCTGTAAATGTGAAAATGTGCACAGTCAACTGCAGATTCAAAATTCCATGTTCCATGAATTTGCCTGCTTACCCAGAGACCACATTTTCTAATGCACACCATATACCTTGAGAATAGCTTCTATTTAAGATTTGCCAGCTTCTAGATAAACATGGCAACCACTCCAAGTGTGTTTTGAGTCCTCACTCAGCTGCATTTGGTCTGTACACCCTTCCCTAGAGCTGGCTTCAAACACACAAATAAGAAACCTGAAATTTCTCTCCCATTACTGTATGAATCTACTGAGTAGTCCTTATTAATGGGGTGGACTTCACAAGTTTTTATATCTTGTGAGCTCAATGCCTCTAGAAACTCCTTCCTCAGGAAGAGGAAAGCCCAAGGAGGATACCCAGGACCACAGAGAAGAAAGAGAGCAGCTCTATTTCTGCAGCAACAAGTCCCAGGGAATAAGTAACAAATACAGTCTGAAACCAGCCACAGAATCAAGATGTTTAAGCTGAGCATTTGTAACATGCTCACTTTGTTTCCCATTGTTCGTAGAAAATATGGAAATCAAAGTAAGCTTTCTGTGGATTGAGCAGGTTGGACAATGGAAGGTGATTTTCAGTGGTCCTATGTAAGTGGGGATGGGAACACTTGGGCTCTCAGATATGTTTCCAAGGGAAAAGTCAAGAGATTTTTTTTTTCCATCTCAAAACAAAACTTGCAATGATAAAAATAGACAGCCCTCTTCTTGAAAGTTCAGTTTTGATTTTGTGTTACCGGTTGCTACTGATGTTGGTGCAATACATGAAAATGTAAAAAGCAACAAAGCCTCCAAGTGCAGAGGCCAGGGAGTTCAGCTGATTTCCTAATTAGACAATACAGCAAAAATCTCACATAAAGGCCCCTGAATACACACAACTGAGCCAAAGTCAAAAACCAGAGACCTATATATTTAAAAATATTTCTGGTTTACACAGCAGGAAACCCTTCCTGGTAGCAGCTCCCTCCTCAGCCACCTCGGTGCATAACAGCTTGAGCTGAGCAGCTTTTGGCTAATTCACACCACTCCACCTCAAGTGCTTACACAGGTGGGAGCTGCCAAACCTGGCACTTCTGCAGGCAGCTGTGGCAGGAGAAAAAAAATATCCTCAGACGACAGACCAAAAGCAAAGTAAGGAAGAAAGGAAAAAATCAATTGACTTCTGCTACCAAGTAAAAACTTTACAGCTGCTTTAAAAGGTACTGAGCTACCAATTTGCTTTTCTATCACACCAGTTATTAGGCACTCCTGGCTTTCATGACCATTTTCTGCGCCAACGATTTGTGTAATACAAAAGGAACATAGGGCAAGCACAACGTGTTTAATTAGAAATGCTCTTTGCTAAGCATTCAGAGAAAGTTACAGAATGGTGTGTTTCACCATAGTGATATTTAATCTAATGAAATTGTCCTTAAAATGGGGTTTGTTTCCTTTACACGACAAACATGTTGTTCATGCTAATTACAGTGGATTCACATAATAAAGCAGCTATCATAAAACTAAAACACAGATATGTGAACAAATTAGCATAGGCTAAACTGGGTTATGAACCTTTAGGGTGCATCACCTGTGCTGTGGGAATGCCATGGAAATGTTTTCATCCCATGGTAAATTAAAAATAGCTGATCCTTATTCAAAGAGCTGTTGAAAGAATTCCTGCTCCTTTGCCAGCAAGTCCTCTGGCTTTGAGCAGATGTGGTCAGAGAGTGCATGAGACCAAGTCCTGGCAAGAACTACAAATCAAGATACAGCCATTAAGTAAGCAGCAAATACCAGCCCTGCGTAAAACATTTTAAACCGTATCACAGGCTTCAGTGAAAACTCAATTTTGCCTGCTCTTTCTGGGTTTGTTTCTTAGAAACCACCCATTCAAAATGCTTAGAGAAGGAACCTAGCCATTGATTCAACACTTCAGTGGTTACAAAAGACATTTCAGAAAGCTCTGGTCTGACAGTGCTTTAACTCATATTGTTCCTTTACAAACATCTTTACATATGGGAATATTATCTGGCAGCTTATGAGGACCTTTGGTCCCTAGGATTTGCTCTTTTAACAGAAAAAGCATGTATGTAGTCCAAAAGGCAAAGTCAAGAGCAGCTTGTGTGTACACAGAGGCATGGATAAGTTTCCAGAAGTTTCTAGGCAATCTTGACATACAATACAAAGAATCATAATGAGCAAGAGAATTATCTGAGTCTTCCTAGATTACCCAATAAAGTGTTTTTCCTCATGTGCGTAACATTTTGGATAATAGCAGTAGCACTTAAAAGAATGAAGAATTCCTTCTGTAAGCCTGGGGTTGTGCCTAATATAGCTAAACAAAAAGGCTCTGGAACAATCTGATAAATCATTACCTATATTGATCCAAGAATTTAGATGAAATTTGAGTTATTGCAGTTAGAATGGAAAATACTTGAACTTTCACAGCTATGATTCCAGATTTCAAAATAAGTGTCAGATATTCCCTTCATCTTCTCAGAAGCAGGTTATAGTGACATTATGCCTTGTGTCCTTCAAAACACAGCCATTTATCAACAAAAAATATACACCAGAAAACCAAATCACCTACAAACAACCCCTTGATCTAAGCCACATTATTAAAGCCTTTAATGCCTGAATATGTCTGGCACTTTTATAAAGATATTAGTCATAATAAAAAAACCAGTTAATTCATTTTCATAGTTACAGAGATTTCTTTTTAAATCCCAGAAGTCTATTTTTTAAAAACAGTTCAAGTTTTGGATGGGCATACATCTCCAGTTAGTGCCTGTATCTAATGCCAATTAGTCAACTCAGATTTGGAATTTATCTTCTCATGTGTCATAAGCTGGGTTAGGATCAGGTGGTAAAAGACAAAATTGCACAAAAATGGTTTCCAACTTTCATTCTCCACACTAAGAGAATTTCTTTTAAATTCTCCAGGGAATGATTAAGATTCAATGATTAATTCTATGGTCTCCTGAGGGCACCTTTGGTCTCCCTCTCCTAACCTTGCTCTGGAAGTCCAAATTGACTTATGTAACTCTGTCCAGCCATTCAACTGAGACATGCTATAAATTGGAATCAAATATATTAAGTCAGCTTTGCATTATTTGGACTTGACCAATTGGACCTCTCCCCTTTGGAAAGCCCTTCATTACCAAGAAGGTTCAACTAATATTCCATCACATTGAAGTCCTTTTCTTTCCTAACCGTTTGACAGGGCTAAGATCCCTGGGAGAGATCTCGGGGAGACTGGAAGCTCAGCTCCCCTTGAGCTGACCGAGCTGTGGCAGCCCCATGATGACACTAAAAATCTGTTAACTCACCTGCCTGCCACAAGAGTTGAACCAAAGGCAGTGCTGCCCTGCCCTTCTGACACTGCCGTGGGCATGGTTGGGATCTTTGCTCACATGACATAACTTGAGCAAATTTCCTTGGCTGAACCCCAGAACGAGGTCTGTCCTGAACTATTGACCACTGCCACGTCCCTCAGGAGGAAAAGGAATGCAGTTCTCCTCCCTCGGCTGCTTAGGCTGAACATCACATCCCCAGGCCTGGCCAAGAGCATCCCAGCAGTGCATAACCCTCTGCACCAGACTCAGCTTCACTCAATGGAAAAATCAATAATGAAGAACAAAATTCTAACAAAAGTATTATTTTTTTAAGTGCTTGAGAAAGTGAGCATCTCTTTAGCTGTCAGCTCAATTATTCTGTGAAGAATTAATTTGTTGATGTTTCCACAACTCTCGCTTTCCAAAGCCCACACAAGTGGGGTGGGAGTAAAAAAAGAGGAAAAAGGTTTTGTTTTGTTTTATGGAGAAATTAATTATAGTAAGGCTCAACAATTGGGAAATATGGAGTGTATAAGTACTACTGCAAAGTGACAACCATTAACATGTTATTCTATAGAACACTTAGATATTGTGAATATTTTCCAGCTGAAATCCATCCAAGTTTTCTTCTACCCAATGCTCCATGTTTAGTCCAGGAACATTAATGATGAAAATCTAGACAGCGTTACACAGTGTGAACTATTAGATGTACACTGATGATACTCGATTTTATATTGCCTTTGGCTGAGCCAGTCCATAGAATTTAAATGACCTGAATTCTGGCCTGCATCTGCTGTTGAATGAGTAAACAGTAAATCAAACTTTAGACTTCATTACAGAGTTGAAAGTCTGTTTTCCTCCAGACCTGGTGTACCACATGATGCAAACACATTATTATCTGTCAAGCATCCAAAAATGAACTAAATGACTCATAAAAACAATAAATAAGACACGGTCTCTGCCCCTGTAATACTTCACATTGTGAAATTAAAACAAGACTCCCAGAAAGTTTAAATCCTGGGGAATTAAGCCCTACAATGGAAAGGGAGGACATGGGTTATACAATATGATAAAGCAGTTTTGCCCTAGATGAAGGTGAGTCTCTCACTTTCAGCATAACCTACAGATCCATGAGGTTGTTGTAGGACACTCCTGAGTGTAGGTGGCTCTGCTGGATTTGTCAGTCACTAGGTATTGTCAGCAAATGCTGCTGAATCTCCTCAGAGTGCTGCTTGCTCACATAACAAACAGCTCAATACACTTGAGCTTCTAAAGCTTTAGAACAACCAAATCCTAGTTCAGTGCAGCAAGAACCAAAAAACCCAACTTCAGAGCGTACTCAGCAGACATCCATCCCTCTGATTTACAGCCCAGCCTACAGAAATCTTAGCTCAGGGAGAAGGGGGGGAATCCTCCTGTACCCCAACAAGGCCAGCCCAGGCAGCAGCTGCTCCTGAGATCTTTTGTAGGGGGCAGAGCATGTCTCAAGAACACATTTAAACATCCAAACACAGCTGTACATGTCTAAGACCATACACACGATAAAAATATTAAATCATTACAGAAACCTCCATTATACTTATTACTTACATTTTGCAATTAGGTATTAAGCCTATTACATTTCAAATATACATGGTTTTGGGTTTTTTTATTAGGAAGGTCTAGCAGTCATAACAAAAATGCTTTTGGATTTTGTTAATGACGACCTGATAAAATTACCTACACTTTTAAATGTAATCATTTGGACATCACCAGCACAAAGTTGCAAACTTCTGCTTTGGTTATGACAGCCAAGGAGTACTACAATGACAGTGGAAACTGAGCCTGCTTTTTTCTAACTTTTACTGACTTTCCTTTTATGAAATTAGTCCCTCAGCACCTGACAAGTATATTGAATGTTAAATGACTCACAGTACCATTGAAAAGTATTGATAACTATTTTGAAACAGAATCAGATAAAATTTTGCACTACATTTTATGATCTCTAAAATGTTCACTACTGCCAAATAATTTTTACATGTACAGATATTTTTAAACACTGTTTCTCAGACAGCTTTAAACATTCTCCATCCAGGACTCATACATGGAAGTGAAGAAGAACTGCCAAAATTTTTGTCTTACCTCCATTGTTCAAATGTTGCCACGTATTTCCTCTGCTATAACCTACCTGAAATCTTTCCTTGGGACAAAAACTGAGCTCCTGATGCACTTTCCACCACCATGCAGGTGTGCCTGTAACAGGTGCTACTCTTTTGGGATTCCACAGGCAAAGATACTATAATCTGCCTACAGGCATAAATCCTCCAAAATACTGTTTTCAGTATTAGGACCAACTTACCTTAAGAAAACACATTACATAATGACATTCTTAAAGTAAAATGTGTCCATCGAGCTTAGATCCAACATAGGCATTTCATTAATGTCAGTAAGTCTTGATAAAACTTTAGAGGCTTTGATGGGTTTTCTTTCCAGACATTTATCAAACAGATTTTCCTTAGTGGATGTAGAAAGCCCCCAAATCACAAAGTACCAAATCAATATTTTCATGCCAGTAAACAGAAACAAGTAATAAACCTGGTCATAAGACACTGGTATCTTGATTACTAGAACATTATTTCAATATATTCCTAGTAACAAAAATTTTGCTTAGATGGTTGCCATGGTATTTGTCACTAGAAGTAAAACTCAGAAGGAAAAGTATGAAAGGCAAAAGTATGCAGCAGTTTTTCTTTCAGATGCAATAATCACAAGGCCAATCTACCTTGTCCCAAGAGACATGTTATTCCATTAACAGTCCATAAAATTCCTGCAGAATCAGGCCCTGAGTATTCTTTGCTACCTGCTGTAATCTTTACAATTTTGTTTTAAAGCACCTGTTCCACACTACTGGGCCCAGTGGTCCAAACTGATGGAATAAAAGCAGTCACATAAAGTGTAACAAATACAGATATTCCCTCTGTTATCACACAAGTGAATGACATTTATTGGCCCTTAGTGGGACAATTCTTTAATCCCCCAAAGGTGACTGGATTCATGCTCCCTCTTGGATAATTTACACAGAATCTAATCACTTTAATACTTAATTAGTACAGAGGGCAAGGAATACCCAAGACTGGCATTGAGCAGATCCTCATTCAGGAGACAAATCCACACACTAAAAAGTGTGCAAAGGACTTCAAGCATGTAAAGGTACATATATGTGTGTTTACACAAAATAAAGCCTCTGAGTGCCATGTTTAGAAGTGTGCATGGTTTATTACCCTCAAACAAGCTGTAAAAATGCACAGATCTTGGCTGGCTAAAGTTGAGAGCAACACTAAGTGCCCATAGACTCTGCCTGCCTTGAGAAATCAGTTCTTGCTGTAAAATAACAGACTTTAGCACATTCTGGAGAATGACATCACCCAAAGCAGGCTGCCAAAAATGGTACTTTCACATTTCTTCAACGAGAAGATTTCCTTTCACCACTCTTTTTAATTTTTTTTTAAGTTAGTCAATTGTTCAAAAACCTTAAAGTTCTAAGTATTTCCAGGCCTATAGATGAGCAGCTTTTAACACAAGCAAGTGACTCTGCCTTCTAAAAATTTTGGGTGTAAATGCACCTTTTCTCCTGGTCCTTTATAGCAGATTTATATTTGCAACCATGCTGAGCTAAAATAATTCAAGTTACTGCAATTACCACACTAAAATGACTTTTCCCCTTTTTGATTTATCCCTATTTCACTGAAGAATCCTCCATTTTATGAAATTACGTCTGCCTGCTTAGTGAGCTGTAGGTAACCACTGGAAACACTGACCATGAACAATAAGATAAACCAGCGCAACCAGAATATTTTTGCATTTTCAAGGAAGTTTTTTAAACCTCACTGGATAACAAGCGCAAGTAATGCATTCCACTCCTTGAAATAGAGTAACTAAACAACAAAAAACACTTAGATGCAGAACTTACGGTTCTTTCACTGAAATATTCAAGTCAGGCTCTTTACTTTTGCAGTTCTGATGGTTTTGCATCTTACCTTGGCAGAAACCACAGCTGAAGTACACAGGAGTTTTCACCCAGTGCTCATTAGTCTCAGGTGTTGCTCCTTTCTCTGCCAGTGTTGTTAAGTCAACACCAGCTCCTCACTGCAGAAATTTTGTCTTCATTACTAGGTTTGAGCCTAAACAAGATAATTCCATGTTAGCTAATGCTGTAAACATTAGGATCATTTCCCTTCTGAAAAAAAGGGATAAACTACAGCATGTTCAAGGTAGGAATATAAATTAAAAGCTAAATATGTAACCCAATGGTATTTCTTTGGTGTAAAGGAATGTTTTATAGTCATCTTTTGGAGCTCTTGTTTTTAAACAAATGAATAGAAATACTACTGAAATTCAGATTTTTTTTTTTCCCCTAGAAGCTGATCTAGCCCTAAATTTGAAGCACTTTGTATGGTACAGGAAAAAAAGCAGCTTTCAGACAAGAATCCAGTGTTATCAAGGGGGGAGGCAAGATCATTCAATACAATTTTCTAATGTAATAATCCAATGCTATAATGTCTTCAAAATTTCATACTTCACATAAACATTTACATGATCTATAAGTACACAGTATCTTTTAAAGACAGACCTGTGGAGGAAACACTATTCTTTAGTTCTTTTTCTTTGTGCTTCCAAAATTATTTTTTAATATAGATTGATAACTTTAGAAAAAAGAGGGGCAGACAATGAATGCAGATGATTTGATTTTCTTGCAAAGTGGCTCTATCTATAAAGTCCTCCAAGAACAGGTTACAGTGCTTGTGTAAGAAACATTAACAAAAAACACCTAAAAAGTAACTTATTTTAGAGTCTTGGCCATGGTAAATTAAGAACCCCAGAAATGTGCTGAACTGTCATCTATAACCGCATTTTAACGTAAACATTGAGGAACTTCCACAGTTATTTTGGATGGTGAGTAAATGAAGGGGAACAAGGTTTTAAGGCTAATTTCATGATTCACAGCTCAGCTCTTTCTTCTGCATGTCATCCAGTTACAATCACTTTAGGGATGTTTTCTACTACCTGTCCTTAGATGACTGATAAAAGGCTGATACCATCAAAGTAATTCTGTTTTCTTGGGAAAAGAAAAAGCATTCTTCTCGTATTCAAATGCACTGATCCTAGGATGTCCCAGTGAAGGGAATGGAGACTCCAACAGTCATAAAATGAAGTCTTATTTGCTCTATTAGCTCAGCAACTCCAGGCATCAGAGGATCCATTTAGATTAAGTATGTTTAATATAAAATGAAAGGTATTTTTAAAATGCAGAAGGGAAGGGCAAAAACCCAAACACATGGGCCAGTTGCACAGAGAACAGGAGATTTGATTCAGTTGTGTATGTGATATAATGTTTAGTAGAATTACAGCTTCTTTTGAAGTTAAAACAAAATACTTTTATTTACAGTGGCTTTATTTGCCAATTGTAGCTCTCTTTCTGCAAAGGGAATCACCGCAAGGTGAGATTAAAGCCCAAATTTAAAACCCCCATTTTGTGGCATTAAGGGTAGAAAACAGAGGAACTTTTCCCCCCTCAGTGCTTGTCAGGGCTGCCCTGGGAAGGGAGTGCTGGATGCTCGGGTTACACATAATCCCCCAGCTGCGAGCGACAATTAGCACCACAATCTCGAGAAAAGCTTTCAGCTCTCAACAGGTGCCTCAGCATTGTGCTCAGGTTTAAATCAAAATCTGGCAGAGGGAATGTCCCACCTCCTGCCACCCCTCCCCTTTGAAACAACTCTTATTACAGCCCACTCAGAGCAGCTCCACTCTCATTTTCTCAAAAAAGACCAAACATGACTTTCACCCCTTTGTTTGAGTGCTTTTTTCCTTTATCTTCCTTCATCTCTCGGACTGAGAGATCTGAAGGCAGGAAGTGGAATTTATTTGTTGCATACAAGTCTACTTCTTCTCTCCTGACGGGAGAAAATAGGAGTAAATCCTTTGAGAGCTATATAATTATATTGACAAAAATCAAAGTCTTTCCCTCTCTTTGGGCAGTTTCAAAAATGATAGTCCAGAAAAAATGCACCAGTACATGAGTCTAACATTAATATCATATCGGCATTCAGGTGTGAATTATAGATCTGAGGTTTTTTGTAATATCATGCATTATAACACTTCCCAATCAAAAATCATATTCTTTACATTAAAATTTGTTTCTGTTTTTCAGAACATCTTCACAAGGCAAGAAGGGCAAAGTGCCTCTTATAATTCCAACTTCTACAGTGAGTAAAACAACACTGAACACTTCTCAGAAATATTCTCTTTTTTCCTCCTTGTTTCCAATGTAGAGGAATGCTCTACCCAGAAGAAATATTTATTAGGAAGAATTCCCTCTTCAGTAGTCAGTCAAGCTTTTCTGATCCAGTAACAAATACTTTCTGGCAAAATAAGCAATTTAGAGCCCCACAATACTCAAGGGAAGCCGACTGCCTAGTGAATTAATCATTTATGATGAATAAAAAGAAAATCGTTACGAGAGATATCAAAAGATGCAGTAAAACATAACAGCACCTAAAAGAATAAGAAATCCTGACATTTGATCTGCCTTGTTTCCATATGGAGACAAGATTGATAATACAAACCAGATATTCCTTTGGCAGAATTCAGATTATAAACTCAGGTTTCCACAACACAGTGAGAACACAGCAAGTAGATTAATCATGCACAATTTCCACTTTGCTTTCTTCCCTGCACCTTGTGGAGTCCTACTGCCATTATCTTTCTGGGCCACGCTCATGACTGTTTCTCCCAGTTTTTTGCTGCCTTCTGCTTCCTCTCCACTCCTGTGGGCAGATCCCAGGGGCTTACACCTTGTGCCTGGCAATCAGTGCCCAGGGAACTCAGTGTCCTAAACAGTGTGCTGTACTTGCTAAACCTTTAACACCAATTTTTATTACCATTTTCCTCCACCAATGTAAATTGAGTAACAATTAATTCCTAATTATGATCTCCTTGTTCCCTTGGATCCGAAGCTTCCCCTGGATCAGAAGTGTTGAATACCATGAGAGGGAGGGTCACAACTATCAATCTTCACTTACAACTGGAGCCATACACGACCATTATCTCATGGTCAGAACACAGAAATAGCTCCCAGTTATGCTGCAACATCCTGCCCTTCCTTTAGGACGGCTACAGAAAGAATTCACCTCCCAAATTGAAGCTGGCAGCTAAAACAGTGGCAACCCTGGAAGTAAGGACCCTGAGAGTGGGGCCTCACCCAAAACCAGAAGGGCAGAGAGGTCTGTGGGGACAAGAGACACCTTCGGTAGAGTAGATTTGGAAAAGAGGTGCAGATGAGACAAACTGGCCTGAGAAAATTAAATCAAGGCAAGAAAAGGGGAGGGGGGGGAAATCAGTGTTCCTGGCAGTTTGCCATTGGCACAATAAGCTCTGTATTGACATAAGGATATTCCTATAACTGCAGCAAGTCTAGTTTTCAAAAATACCATGGGATACCATTCTACTTTGTCCAGTAGAATCCATAAGCTACAGTTCTAGTGAGTAGCAGAAAAAAACTTCTCTTATTAAAAAAACCAACCAAATCCTCAAATTTTAGTATATCAAAACTGACTCAAACAAAAATGCCAAAGCCACTGCAATGTAAAGACCATATTCTCTTTAATTGCCTTAGTGCCAATTACCATTGCTTGCAAGGAGAAAGCCTGAAGTGTTGTTCTGGGAAAAGCTAGAATAGTCATGGATTTCTTAATATATTTTTTCATCAAATTATTTTAAAGCTTGTAAATTCATTCAAACTTATCTCCTCCTATAACACTCTTATATTTCCACAAAACAGCAAATCTATACTGAAACAAAAATCTCCACCTAAATGTTTCCAACCCACTTTCCCAGAGAGAGTTTTCATGAATAGATGAGTTGCAGGATGACAAAAAGCTCATCCTGCCTATTTATTTCATTAGGCAGGTAAGCAGCAGAACACACACAAAATCAAAAAGACAGGATTTTGACTCCCAGAACCCCTGGATTTCATGCCAGTTACAAAGATAAGTGGACAACCTGAAGTCACCAGTATATTACATGCTTCACTGGAAAATATTAATCTTTTTTAGGGATTCACAATGACTGTAGAAAATACCCTACACAGAAAGATGAATTTTACTCCGCTGACTTATTTTGTTATCAGCAGCTTAGGAGTCACCATGAGCCTTAAGCACAAGCCAAAATTTAACTCTCCTACTTTTTCAATAATTGTAATAAAAAGACAAGACCCTGATCTAATTTATTTGCAATCTAAACAAGACTGAAAAGAGCAAGGAAATTCTGAGCAGGTATTGATAACTATGAACAGAAGTAATCTCAGGAAACCAGAAGCCTGATGCAGTTGATTTTCATTCACGTAAAAACAGAAAGTTTAGTTTATTTTGGGGTGCTCCTAAGGAACCTCTCCAAAATGTTACGGAAGCAAAAGCAAGAACAACAACTTACTTTACCTAGAAAATCATTGAACAAGTGACCTAATTACACCTTTACACTCAAAGAGGTGCAAAAAATTAAGGAAGAGACATTAGAAATCAAGACATCCGAAAGCAAAATAAAATAGGAAGAACCTGTATAGAGAAACAAGAGAAAAGGAAGTTTAAGAAGTGAACTGGAAGTGGTGTAAGGATTGCTGGACTTTGGATGGGCAACTCTACTGATTTACAGAACTTCAGCTGCTTTGCTGAGAACACAGCAGGAGTGATGGATGCAACCCAGTGTGGGATAATTCTGAAGTCAGAGAACATATGCTTTGAGTTCAATCCAACTGCAGAGTTCTGGCAAACAGGCTGCATTTAGAGAGGCAAATACATCAACTTCAATTTTTTAGCAGCTGTGCTGCCCTTTAATTCCTCACACCCTGAGCGTACACTTGTACCCCTCTCCCTCACCTCCAAAAAGCACATCACTTCGAACAGCCCAGCCTTTCCAGCTGAAGCCAACTAACAGCTCTTGCCCACTGGAATTTTCTTGGAGAGATACTGTTATTTTCCACTTGTTCTGCCCATTTTTTTCTCAATTAAACACACGTTGAAGTGTCTTCCTAGGAAGGCTGAGCTGTACCAGCAGGAACGAAGACTCTCTAGTTCAGCTGGCAAGGCCCTCCCCAGAAATTCCAAGTCACCCCAGATCCAGAGAGCCTCCTCTCTTTCACGGTTCAAGGTTCTCCTCCCAGACCCACCAGCTCCTAGCTCTGCTGCAACAGCTCCAAGCATTTCAGCATTACCTCTCCCCCATGTTCCAGGCCCAATTGAAGTCAGCAAGAGTATGAGACCACCTCTAACTGCATTTTTCCTTCCAGCCCCCCACTGAGGGTCTTACTCACATACCTCAAGTCACGTCCCACCAGCTCCCTCCAACAAAGCCAAGCTGCCTTCCAAGAGAGACAAGGAACAGGAGGCAACACCTCTACCTCTCCTCACAACTAATCAGGCTTTGGCATTAATCAAGCTAATTGGCACCAGGTGTTGTGCATTCCCTCCTAATTACAGCACACACTCTCTTAAAGCCACAAATGTTTGCACCTGAGCAGGGCACCAGGTGGTGGCAGTGGTGATGGCAGTCAGTGCTGGCACAGACCCCTTGAGGCCAAAGGGGAGAAAAAGGATGGTGCAAGAGAGAAAATGAGAAAGTGTTAGTTTTGTATGTGTTTTTCCCTTCCCCTGGCAGCTGAGGGACAAGAGGAGGGGGACTCTTTAAGGCCACTGGGAGAATGAGAGGGCATTTGGCTGGGGCAGCAAGTGCAGAGAAGGGTGAGCCCTGCTCCACTCGTGGCCCATTGCTCCAGAGCCCTCTGGCTGCTGACCCCCAGCCCTGCCTGTGCTGTGTGGGTAGGGAGGAACACCCCACAGGGAATGGGAAGGGACAATAACCCAGAGCCTAGGCTCCCCACCACTGTGTACAATGAGGACAGAGGCAACACCACTCCTCAGGTTTCCATTTCACACTTGCTACCCGTGAATACCTCGCTGTGGCAGAGCTCTTCTGTAAGCATGAACTGGCAGCTGATAATGGAGGCATTGCCCAGGGCCAGCCTCTTGTACAAATGCATTTATTTCCTGTATCACACAGGAGCTAACTGTGCATGCACCTGTCAATCGTACCTGCAGAAAGCTGTTACCTGCAGGCCTGGTTTTGTGTTGGCTCTTTTGTTCGTAGCTGCTGAGCCTGCAGGAAGCCCCTGGCCATGGCTGGGTGCAGGAGCTCAGCACACCTGGGCTCCAGAGCACAGGCACAACTCCTCAGCTCCTCATTAGCTCCAAGCAGATGTCCCTGGCAGTGTCCCACCCACTCATCCCTGCCCATGGTGCCTCGGAGCACAGAACGATCTCAGCTGAGGCACATCTTGTGAATGCACCACGTTCCTGCCCACCTCCAGCACAGGAGGAAATTCAGCTGGCACAGAGCGTCGGAAACAGCCTCAGAGCAGCACGACAAACAGGCTCCCTGCACTGCTTCCCTGAGACACAAATTTCAATCTTGTTTGTTCAGAAACCATTGCTGCCTGCTGTCGCCAAGAAAACCCAGCTCCCTGAAACACAGAAACTCTAATTATTTATTAAGATATTGTTTGGCTCCTCTCAAGCTTGGTATTTTGTTTTCATTTGTCATATCGAACACTGGTTGGCTGTATACTGAACTAGACTATGACCCCTGATTCACTCTTCCACCAATTCTCTTCATATCTCTTAATTGTCTTGAAATAGCCAGACTTCTGCATGGTAATTAATGTTACTGTGAACTTGGACACTGGAAATCCTAAAATGATTAGATTTCTGGAGGGCTGAATGAACAAGTGTCTGCCATAATGGTATGTAGGGATCTTAGCACAGAACTCCAAACTCTGAACTGCTGACTCCAAAACCTGGGTCTACCTTGTTATTCCACCTCTGCCCTTCCCTTTGCACTAGGAGAATCTCTCTCTTTATTTATCTACCTCCCAAGTTAGGGAATAAATCTGGAAAGTAATTATTACGAAAAACTTTCCCTGTTCATCTCAACATATTCAACAACAGATGCCTATCACTTAAAAAAGACTAATCAAAATTTTAAAACATATATATTCTGGGTAGAATATTTTTTAAATAGAAAGTATCCAAGATAGAATTGTCTTGACAGTGCCTGCTGTAGACAGACTCATACAGCTCATTTTGTTTTAAAAAATTAAATGGAAAGCTTGTGGGACTTGCTTTTGTATTTTTCTGTTATAAATAAAAAATGTGTTACAAACAAAGAGATAAAAAAGAATTTTAGTGCTGGGAGATTAAGACATCATTTGTAATGCCCAGGAGGGGGAAACTTGGGATTCACTGCTTTTGGATCCAAAGTGTCATGGAGCATTAAGAAGAATCTTGCAAAGCTGCCTGACCTCAGGCTTTGTGGAATTCCCTGTTCCACAGCACAATGAGGCTCCAGAGCTGCTCTGCCTCATAGCTGTATCCTGAAAACAGACCCCACAGGACTTTGGCCTGCAGAGGGTGGAAAGGTGGCTGCTGTTTCGATCAGCTAATCTCCAGTTATTGTACAGTGAAACATTCATTCATGCACAAGAGAAGCAAAGCAAAGATCATTGCCAAGGAGCTGAGGATGAACATTTTCTGTAAAATACAGAGACAGGTCACATACAGAGAAGGACATACCTGAAGCACCCACAAAACTTCCACAGTAAATTCCAACAAGCTTCTGGGGAAACAGAAATTAGCCCATCATGTTCTCATAGCAAAAGTGAAATTGTCACATTTAATCAGGATTTCTTTGTGCTGTGAGACTGTAGATGCAGGCTGTAAGACAATAAATATTGCACAACAGGAAAAATAAATATTCCATAATGTCCTATTCCAAGAGAATGACATTTCAAGTTTCAGGCTCAAATCTTACTTTAAAAATAAAGTATAAAGAGAATCTAGGTATTCTAAAAATACATATGCTGGAGCCAGGCTAAAAATGTTCTTCAGACTTCCAGTTTCAAGCAAACAACTACACAGCACTTGCATGTGGCCCTGGTGTCAGCCTGTCTCTCAAAGCTTAACAAGAATAGAGCTGGGCCTCACCCATCATTTTCCAGGAGATTAGATCCCTAAATCCCAGTATCCCATTTTGTAGAGTTACTGATATAATTCAAAACCAGCATTTTCCATCCATGAAGACATCAGCACCCAGCTCTGCCAAAACATGGACCCTCCTCAGCCGAGGAGTGTGAAATGACACGAGCACAGTTTTATGGTCAGACAGATACACGAAATAAAACTACAAAATGCTTTAAGGTCATCCCAGGAAAATGATATGACTGGAAAGTCATGACTGAGAAATTATCAACTAATTTTTAATCTTTTCATGCACTTTATGGAAAACTGAATGTAGAGTTATTCAAGAAGATTTGGCACTCTAAGAACCCGTTGCTGTTTTGTGTTGCTATTTTATGTTGCTACTGAACACCAGACAGGCAAACGTGCAGGACCAAAACTTTTAAGACAATTGATCTGTCAGCTCTCCCTCTGATTGTAAGGCAGAGACTTTTGAGAATTGAAAATCAGCAATTGCTCTCTGCGAAGGACAAGAAAAATTTGTGATTTAGGCAAATAATTAGTCACATGAAGAATATTTTAAATTTCATAACATGACTGCTTACATCGAGAGTAGGTAAGAGCAGAGATAGCAATTAAAATTTGACTTTTAGAAAATACTCAACAGTTCTAAGGTTTTATCTTTAAAGAGGTAACAACATCTCTGGGTTTGCAGAGCATGGCCAGTGTGCGTGCGATTCCTGATGCACTTCAGATAGAAACACATAAGTGCCAGCTCTGGAGGAAACAAATGAGTTACAGAACTGGACATTTGCCAGATCGGCAGGGTTCAAGCTCTAGGTGAAATGGGAACGTGAATATGTTACAATATAAATCTTGTGGTGGTGGATATGAAATCACTTTAGTGATCACAGAGCAGTTTCTGGTGAACAAGCCCCTGCTGTACAACAGCACTGCAGGCTCTGCCTGTCCGATTTTTGCTGACAGTCTTGGCAGAGAAAGCGAGGACTCACTGATAAGAAGGGACTCTTATCTCCAGAGGTGGTCCTCGGGTCAGAGTTGAGGAATGTTGGCTGGATAGCACCGGGAGCATGTGCTGCTGCTGCTGCTGCCTGCAGCGTGTTTATCTGTTCCTTCCATGAGCACCTAATGCTCCATGACAGAATTAGGACCAAGACTAAAGCTACGTACAAAAAGAACCAAATATTTCATTAATGACACCACCAAGAACTAAGAAATAAAGCATTTTTGAACCTCAGGAGAGAATTTGAATGGAAATAAACCCTAGGACATGAATTTTTTATTACCAGATATCAGGAAATAATGTTTTCTTTGGGGGAGTTTTTCTGAAATTAGCAGCTGTCATATTCCTTGTGCCTTTATCCCAGTTTTGGAGGCACAGCACCAGCCTAGATGAACAAAGGCAACTCATATGCCATTGCAAAACTCACCTGTAAGCAGCTTCTACTTTGAGATAATTTGGGAGTTTCTTACTGTCAAAGTTATTTGAGCAGCAGAAAAAAAAAAAAACAACCATGCTCAGCAATTGCAAACCCTATTTAATCCAGAAAGATGAAACAGGGAAATCCAAGTTATTTTTAAGCCAAGGCTGAGCCATCCAGTGTAACCATCTGAGTGCCATGAAGGCGACAGGAGCTGGAGGGTCAGAATCAAAACCCACACATGGAAGTGTCCCCTCAGCAGGGACTGGGCTCATGGCATAACAGGATTGCCCACGGTGTCCTGATAGCTTTTCACATCTGATGCGAGGTCACTGAGACAAAATATACTTAACTGTAAAAATCTGTATGTCTTTTAAGTCATCTATAGAAAATCTAAACTGAAATCTTCACGATTTTGAAGTTCTTGGCAATGTTGCTTCTCCCTCTTTCTCCTTCACTGAGCACAAACTAACATATGCTGTGTCAGTTAAGGTCAGGCTTATCTGAGCTGTCTCTGAACTACTAATTCTTCTCTCTCCCAAAAGTGAAATCCAAACCTGTTGAAACTGGCCTCTCCTTTCACAAAACAGGATGTGAAATGAGGGCTGATAGCCCTGAGAGTAATGAAAAAAAATCAAAAGAAGTTTGCTTTTGTAATGGTGCAAACAGTCTAAATATCACAAGCTTTAATATATCAAATAGTCATGAAATATTACAAGGTAATATTAATCAGGGACATAAAAATTCTGAAATTTATGCTTATGCCAAATGTACTTACATAAATATACATAGACAAATCAAGAATGTTTGTGTGTGTATCAGGAACCACTTATAGCCACCTGCATATATGTGAGTTAAGTATTCACTTTGTGCACAAAAATAACCACCTGTCAGGTCCTTAGAAGAAACTGCCACAAAAGGACATTATTTAACAAAAATATTCTTATCATAAAGAACTATAGCCTATATCAGGTTATTTGCAAACAGTTATTACCTAGGTAGTAGAACTTCCATCGCTGCTTTTGGAATTTGATTATAAAATTACAAAATGCTGGAATAGGTGGGTGTACCACACTTAGCACTGTCATTAAAATGTAAAATTCAATATATTCTACATATGTTATGTTTAGATGAATGAAAAGGCTAACAGGGATATATTTATGATTTCCTATGCCCCTATCTCCTTGTATGTTCTGCTGTCACAGTATTTGCTCTCTGATCTACACAACAAATGTTCTTCAAGGAGTCCCTGAGTGCCCTTACAAGTACAATGCTCCATTTGTAAATCACTCTCATAAAAGCTCCTGCAGGTATTTAGCTCTGGCTCTGTGGAAACACCCAGGGATGGTTTCAGACACTCCCATCACTCCCAGGCCATTCCATGCACACAGATTAAAAGTTCAGAACAAGCAGGTGCTGTCTCAAGGTGCTGCCTGCTACCCCTGCAGCTCAATCCTGACACAATTTACAAACCTCCTGCGTGTTCCCCAGATGTTCCATGAATCCTACAGCAAATAAACAAGCACAAATAGCCTTTAATATGACATGGCCAATATTTTTATCTATTTAAATATGTGCTATTCTGCACTTCAGACAGTTTATCTGTTAACTTTTGCATACCATAGGGGTAGTTTGCGATGAAATTGTGTAAATAACTGTAATGATTTTTGTGTTGTGGATATTCAAGTTATGCAGGCTGTTTGCATTTGCCCAATCCCACTTTTCCTTCAGAGGGACAGTTGGGTGTCCCTGAAAATTAATGCCTGTTGTCTTACACAAAATCAGGCATGACAGATAACAAAGACACAATTGTTTCGGACACAGAACATGAAGTGATGATTAATCCTTTCCCTGTGCATTCTTGTCAAGTGCTTACTTCACCTCTCATTTTAGTCAGTTCTCAAAAACCATCTGGCCTCCAATTCTTTTCTTTTTTGGTTGGTTTTTTTGTTTTGTTTTGTTTTTTGAATATGTTGCCTCATTTTTGTTAGTCATTTTGAAAAGCTGAAACCAACGGTGATGAGTCTGCACCAGGTGCCTGCTATTACATCATGGTAGACATTATCTTGCAAAACAGTCAAATACTTATTTTGGCTGAAGGTTTTTTTTTCCAGAGCAGAACTGGGTATTCTTCCCACCCACATGTATTCTTTTCTATTCTACTACCCAGAGGGCCATGAAAGAGAATGATGCTCTATAAACAAAAAACAGTTGTCTTCTCCAGAAAACAAAGTTCTTTCACTTGGACCTTCATGCACCAAAATCAAGTAAGGCATTCCCTAATTCTGTACATAATACACGGAACTGCTAATTGCCATTATCTCGTACAATGACAGGCACAAGCATGGCTCAAGGTAGAGAGGGATAAAGAAGTAATAGTACATCCAGACCCATCCATCCCATACAAAACAGACTGTCTTGAGGCTCTTAAGCCACAGCCAAGAAGTGCTCCTTTCAGGAAAGGCAACACTTTGCTTTGATATATGGACTTGTCTCACAGCTAAAATGTTATTCATTACAGAGAAGTTAAGTTAAATCCTTACAAATAAACAAGCCCATTTCCCTGTCTGGGCATTCTTCTACCAAATAAAAAATGGCTTTCTTTGTTTCAGGTGAAATCCCCTCCAAAGTGACATGTCCAGATAACAACGTTTACTTGAATTATTTTTCCATGCAATTATGTTGTTTTCCATCCACAGCCTAGCTGAGATCCAAGATCATTCTGTTGCCATTGGATTGTGATGTTGGACCAGCACTTGCAAAGGACATTTCATCCAACCAGGGCACGATACCTCGAATACCTCAGCCATCTCTCTATAGCGTGATGGATCATCCCTGTCTATCCTTTTTGGCTACACAGGGAACCCTGGCAAACAGAAAACTAATTTTTATCTGGAACTCTGGCTAATTACCTGATCTCTTTTAAACTGGCTGCTGAGACTAGGGAAAGAAGTTCTTTGAAAAAAAAAGGTTAAAAGAGATCCCCAAGAGTTATCTTCAGTGTTGGGGGTCTTTTGTTTGCAAATAAAAGCTCTTGGCTCTTTCCTTTTGAGACCTCTGATGTTTGTGTGTGTTGCACATTGTCATTAATTTCTCAGTCAATTCTTCTGCTCTGGGGCTATACAGGAGTTGAGACACCCTTTTTGTTATTCCTTCTCCTTCACAACAAACTGATTAAATTATTCCTAAGCCCACACATTTTTGGAAGTCAATAGTTTTTCATATCAAATTGTCACAATAAGAACACTGCTTTTATAGCATTATTTTAATGTTTCTCTTAAAATTAAATATTTCTTTCATTCTAAAACATTGATGTGACTCTTTGCACTATTAAACACCTTTACTGAAGGCAACTTTCAAAGGACTATGCAGTGACAGTATCATATTGCACTGTGAAATTTGGGACTGTGGAGCCATGACAGACACACTTACACAGTCAGTTTGACCCTAGATGACAACCCAGGATAGATAAAAATAATCCTTCCTCTATCTTTCTGCACCTTCTCTCCCCTCTTTTCTTTTTTTTTTTTACCTTTATAATGACCTGATCATACATAAACCCAGACTATCCCACTTTCTCACAAACATTACTAGATTTGTACTATGCCATTATTAGCAGAGGGATATTGATTTCAGGACTTTTCAAACACTGTGTAAAATGAGAAAGTCCCCCTAAGTAAGAGCAACTGGTTCCCAAGAAAAGGATAAATGACTAAAAATAAAATACATGTAGCAAAAAGTATGATTACAAAAATTACAGATTTACAGCCCCAGTTTGTGATCAAAGGTCTCCAAGTTGCTATTACCTAAAAGCTCTGCTCTGTCGTTGAGGAACATTACAGCTCCTCTATTGTTCTCAAACACAGCTCAGGTCAAAGCAGTAGCATAGCAAATCAATTAATGTCCTACCTGCCTCCCTCACTAATTAGAGACTCAGCCTCTCTCTCTGCTCTTGATATTTGAAACTTCTCAGAAGGTGAAGATTAAAGTAGCAGCTTTCAAACTTTTCCAGAGGGTTTCCTTTTTAAGCCTTACCTTCCCTGACAAGTATGGATTCAGCTGAGGTGAAAGAGCATTAGGAAATGTTACCATCTCTGCTGCTTTTATTTATTTTTATGCTCTCCCATAAACACAATCTGTTAAACACTTCCACAAAGGAATATCCTTATTATCTTACCTCCAATTCTGCTTCTAAAAATATTCAGATAATCCAGAATATTAAACCTAATTGCTATTAAACCTAATTATTCATGTTCCTCCCTGTTCCAGGAAATGTGGCCACAGTACACACACCGTAAAGGTCCCATCAACATCCCTGGTTTTGAAATCATCTCTCAAATATAAACCACCCTTGTCTTTCTTTTTATTCATAAGAGAAATTCTTCAGTTCCTGTATCTGAATTCCCTCTAGGCCATTGAGATGCATGTTTTCTACTCTCTCTCCTGGTCATTCCACTCTGAACTGTGAGGACTTGTATGTTCTGTCATTGTTATTTGGCTTCCTATATTTTCCATATACCAAGACTATGGTCTAGTGAAACTTTTAAATGCCTTTCCTTTTACTCTCCCTTAGTTTCAGGCATGGGGATCACCCACCAGCCCTAGCCAAGCAATGAAACATCTCATCACAGACAGAAAATTTTAGGCAGAGTGTGCCCTCAGAACATGAATCTCTGCTGCCTGGACAAATGCAGCTGAGAAAGAAAGGTCGCAAGCACTGGTCTGGATACAAAATTTTTAAAATAATATTATCTACGCTGAGATATATCCACAGAATTGTCCTTCTCCATCTTCACTTACATCCTTGGGTCTATTTGATTGATTGGAACCATGGACACTGGAGAAAAAATAAATTACACAAATAAATCTGCTGGTCCTGAGCAGACTCTGCTATGAACCTTCCTGTAGCTTGTGTATAGTGCAGGAAAATCAACACTTTGCAAAACAGTTCAGGTGAATAGAGGAAGACATGAGGGTTCTTGACTAATGGATATGTAAGCAAAAAACTAGAATAAAAAGAACAGCACTGGTGCTCATCCACAAATGAACAGTTTTGAAAGACATTTAGCTTTGGCCCAGAATGTAAAGAATGCATCTAAAATGCCTTCAAGCTTTGTAAGAAAGGAAGAGGCTCTGGATGTTGATCCAATGGCCGAAGGAGGGAGAGGAAGGAAACAACTGCTATCCCTAGAAGTCCATGAACACTTTATTTGGGTAGTTTGGTTTGTGTCTCTGCCTAGAGACAAGTAAGGGTGTTTATGTACCTGATTTGGAGGCTTCATTCCCCATCCTGTGTTCTGAAACCTGCTTAGGTATTACAGCAACATTTTAGGGGAGAAATGTGTAAGAAGAGAGTATGGCAAGGCAATCTTGCATGAGCCTCTAACTCGAGCCCCCGTTTTAGCCTCTCATATATTATATTCTTTGCTAACTATAGTGTTCCTCTCCATAACAAAACAGCAACACGGTTCTCCAACACGTTCCTCTACAATAAAAGAAAAGGAAGGTATATGAAAACAAAATGTATTTGCTAAAATCCAAAAATACCACACATGTGGGATGCCAGCACATGGACCAGACTATTGCTTCTCTCTTTCCAGGGTAGAATGTGGAAGGATGGGCACATGTCCCTTTCCCTTGAACATATCTGTCACACCAAGACAACCATCAGTCAGTACCAGCTGATTTCATAAGCCCCATGAAAAGGCTACTTTTCCTAAAACCAGAACAGAGTAAATTTTTTTATAATGTATGTTGCCAACATTATAGAGCGCAGGGATCGAATCCAATTTAACTGCCAAATACGCAGGTTTTTGTTTCCATTATACAACTTGTCTGTGTGTAATAGAAGAATTTGCTCTGTGTTGATAGAGCTTCTTGGACAAGCACATGATTAGCATATTCACACACAGTTAAATGCAACACTGGATTAAATGAATCGCACACAAGTGAGGCTTCTGCACACATGAAAACTGTTCCAGAGCGATGCAGGGCACAATGACATCTAGTAAATGCCTGAGACAAGAAAGCAGGAGTGTTTTTGCAGGAATTCAGGGCTGGGAAGGGTTAATCCATAGCTTCACTCTGCTTTGAACACAGCATTTATGAACCATATCCCACAGCCAGGCTGTGCACTTGCAGCATTCACCGAAGCCAGTGGGAGTCATGGCTTCTTCCAGGAGTGAGGCATACACACATAAACCAAGTTCAAATCTATTGTTTACATACTGCAAACCCAATAATTCACAGAACCCCTGGCACGGCACCGCAGGATTTTCCTGCAGACACAGCCACTTCTCCAGAGCTAGTTTTTCATGTCTCGGTAGCAAGTGACCCTCGAACCATTTTCAGACATAAGTCAGTGTTTTCTTAACCTGCCCGTGCCCTACTGTGAGCGCGTCCAGGGCACAGCTGCGCTCTGAGTCAGAGCCCCGGGGAAGGAGCGTGGTTCCCGGCGGGGCCATAGGGATTTGGGCACTGTCAGTGCAGTGCTCCGGGGCAGGGCACCCCAAAATGTGCCCAGGGAAGGGCAGAGCTGCCTCTGCTCTATGTGCTCATCGTTTCAGGGTGTTTATCAAAAGAGCAAGCAGAGCACAGCAGGGTGAGGATTGTTTCTGACAAGTCTCAAATGAGCTACTTAATTTTTCTTTTTTCTCAGTTCAGATGATTTGTAAAAGATTTTATATATTTTATTGTTATGGGTTTCTTCATTCCTTCCCGGTTTCCAACCATCATGAAAAGTTAAAAATTGAAAAAGTATGTTAGATTTAGTCAATTCCCCCAAAATTTATGTCAGCCTCAAATATCTTAACAGGTTCCAACTACCATAGTGGTTGACTGTTAGTTTTATTCTAACTGGACCCCTACTCATGCCAACCTCTAGGTTAGGAAGGAATTGTTCCCTGTGAGGGTGGGCAGGCCCTGGCACAGGTGCCCAGAGAAGCTGTGGCTGCCCCTGGATCCCTGGCAGTGTCCCAGGCCAGGCTGGACAGGGCTTGGAGCAATGTGGGATGGTGGAAGATGTCCCTGCCTATGGTAGGAATGGGATGAGCTTTAAGGTCCCTTCCAACCCAAACCATTCTGGGATTCGATGAAACTCTCACTTAAGGGTCCAAATTTATTTCAAGTGGATCAGCTCCAAGCTGGAACAACAGCTTTGAGAACATGGTGGAGGCTTCATCCATTAAACCAGAGTTAGGGGACTGTTAGCAAAGGCTTCTATTACCCAATATTTAATTTGAATGATGTAATTTCATCATAAGCTAATAAATAATTGATATCTAGAGGGAAGTTCTGACATCATTCTCAAAAACACAAGTCTGTCCACTTATCTTTTTCTATGAGCAGTTTTTAGACAGAAAGGTGAATTTTAATTCCTATTTTTCCTAAATATTTCTTAGATGACACCCCTAACAGTACAAAATGTTTTAATAGAAAACAAGTAACTCAAGCAAGATGATTGTATGATTATAAAATATTCTGATTTTCCAAAAGCAGATGGAAAAAGCTTATGCTGAAAGACATTTTTCAGGACATGTTAGAAATATCTCTTCTGTGGATTCCATGCTGAAGGAAACATAAAATGATATAATGAGAAAGGACAGAATCCAATTATTCTAATATTTTATTTCTGTCAGAAGCCAATTTTAGGCATTCCAAGCAAAGGCAGAAAACCAGTTCTGAACAATACAGAGACTCAATGGAAGAAGTTAGAAACCAGAGCAGGTGTTGGAAAATTGTATCTGCACTTTTTTCTGTTTGTTGTCCAAAAATGCAAATTGCTTTTTACCAGAAACCTTCCGGCTATGTTTTAGCTTGAGAAAATTTAGCATCTATTCATGCTAGTGCTGAGAGAGAAAGCCATTAATGTCAGCACACAGCAGTCTGGATTTTATAATCACACGTCTCTCAACATCCTTCTACATAATGCACAGGACCAGGTAATTACAGGACAATTTTAAGAAATCTTATAATTAAATAGAATTAGGATAAAAAAATAGAGAAATAAGGAAACTTACATATTGGCGCTGCCAAATATGGATAATTTGCCTCATTTTCTTAGGTAACTGCAATATGTAAACACCAAAACTGTAAGAAATCAACAATTTATGCTCCCATATAAGAATAAAAAATTTAAATTGAAAAGGTATCTCTACTTTGTTAACGACATAAATAGTCACAGCTATGAAGTTTAGGAACCTAACTTCAAAATTCCTATTTGCACAGTCCTAAGCAGAACCCTTTCCTTATTACAGACACCCTCACCCCATCCCCAATTTAAACCAGCAGAGTTTTCTCAATTCCACGTCCAGCCAGTGTTGTTAAAAGGTTGGTTTTCTCTTTAACTTGCTGCTGCTGCGGGATGGGGCTGTTTACTGAGAAGGGGAGCAAGTGAGCCACTGACAGCAAGCGGAGTTTGACCTGAGGTTTGATCCAGCATCCATCAAAGGCAGCCCCGTGTTGCTGTGCCCCACATCCCTCCGGCAGGAGCTGTGCTGGGGAGCCACGGCAGCCTGGGCACACCCTCAGACCTCAACCCAGCAGCCTGGGCACACCCTCAGACCTCACAGGTGCCAGATGAACTCCCCTGCACAGGCTGGGTAAGGAACACTTCTAGTCCTGAGTACTCCTATTTTTCCCCAAACACATTCCAATCCTGACCTGCAGTACCTGTGGGCCATTCCCATCATGGGTGGGCTTCCAGCCTGGTGCAAGTCAGAGCACAGCATCCTCTGCACTTTCTGTTCAGGGCCTCATTTAAAACCTCTCTCTTTTTATTATTCAAATGAGTAAAAGCAGAAGAATGAAACTACAGAACTGACATCCTTCAGTACCTTTCCAAAAGTCCTTGTCCCACCTGACCTCTTCACTGGGTCTCACCTGGCCTTTGTTCCCTGCTGCTTTGGTGCATTTTAAGGACCTCAGGAAGAGGTCTAAAGTGCTCACACAAGAATCTGATATAGCTTTGTACCTAAACATCCAAGTGGAAGGAAACCAGGACTACCAGAGGTGAAAGAGTGGTATAAATCTAAAAGGACCACCAAATCTCTCTCTTTTGTTCTCTAACTACGAAATAAGTGGGATTCCTATAATCTGCCATTCCCCTAAATTTGTATTGTACACTTTGACATATATTAATATGGCACCTGGAGATAATTCCAGAGTTATAAAGTTTTCTGCCCTACAGATCACCCAAGAATCTCAAAAGAAGGAAGCATATTCATTCTCTCATATATGAAGCTGAAGCTTTTTCTTGCAAATGTGTTAAACATAAACTTTCCATTCTGGGTGCTTTGTTTTATTTCCAGAGCTGGACAGTCTTGGTTATCCACAATATCTTGCATCCGTTTGGGAATTGCTCGCACAAGATTCCCCTGATGACAGTTCCCATTAACACACATTCATTTACGCATACTTTTTTTTTTTTTTTGGCATTTGTGAAATTCCTTTCTTCAAGTGGATATGAAAGGTTATTCCTTGAATAGTCCCTTCCCCACAGATAGATAAGTCTCATTCAGGGAAGCTGTCGCTCACCATGGCCACGAGATCAAAGGGACTGCAGCAGAAAGACAATCTCTGACTCTGTGAGGGGTCACTTGTCCCCTAAGCCCTGGCTGCTGTTCACATCAAATGATGGTACAGTCCCATCCCAACCATTCTGACACTGGGGCTGGAAGCGTGGGATTGCCAGGAATGCTGCCTCAGGTCAGCTTACGTACTAATCAGTCACTTCATGAATTAGTGCAAAATTTATTTGATCAATGTAACCTCCTTCTCTAGAACTAACTAGAGCACCCAGAAAACCTTGGCTAGTGCCCACGGGTACAATGAAATGATTAACTCATGTTCATCCAAAGTTTGCTTTGTGGCCAACAGCACATCTCAAAGCAGAACTGATTCCTGGTCCCTCTGAGGACCAAGTGCTGGCATTGAACTGAAGGCAGATCCTTCCTGCAAAGGCTGAGTTACAGAGCTTGTGGCAATCAAAGCAGGGTCTAGAGGAGAAGGGAAGTTCTAGTTCCTAATTCCTGTGAGAATGGATATCCACTTCAAACCTGTAAGGTATTCACTTCAAACCTGTGGGAACCTCACTGGGAAGGGGGAAGACTTTTGTGAATGAGATCTGAACCCACTCACATACATGGAATTTTGTCTGAGTGAAAACCAGCAGTTTTAGCCTCTTTCTGTATTATTTATGTTAATATGTAGTAAAAACAAGAGGTATCTAAAAGGAGGATCAGGGACAAAAAAGGTCTAGTAACTACTAGTTCACAGATAAGGGTAAAGAATACACCGAATTTAATTTGTAAAACTTCTCAGTGCTCAAAAAAAATCAAATCCTTACCTGTATTATGGGGCACAACAATTTCTGTTCCAAGTGATGGCTGAGCCCCCACAAGAAATGCAAGATCCTGCCTCAGCAAGGAACAGTCTAGAAGCCCAGTGCCAGATGAACAGCCCTAGCCACTGTTGTCTTTTCTTGATCACTACACAGTGTCTCCCATTGACTTTGGACAGAAAAGATAATACTTGGGAGATCTTAAAAAGTCCTTTCATACAGCAGAATTGGGACCAGTCAGACTCTGCTGCACTCAGTATTAAGTGTTATCCCAATTTAGAAGTCTGTCAAGCACCAGGCACCCTGGGTAGATAATTCAATTGCCCAATTTGCCTGCAGTTTTCTTCTCTCTGTAGCTGAGCCTGGGCTGGGAACTCAGCTGCAAGCATTTCAACATTGATGATTCACTGTTTGAAGGACCTCCAGGGAAGCCCTGCAGTACCTCCAGACAAAGTTCTCACCTCTGGCTTTTCTTGGCTTGCAGGTTTATTACCCACCAGGGAGCTGAGAGGTATAACACATCAAAACACAACTTAAATCCCAGGCTCATACATGTGCTGATGGACCCTGGAGCTCCTAATTATAATTACATATTCCTATCAGCTGAAGGAGATGCTAAATCAGCCTTGATCCCACTCTGTGCCTCTGCACAAAGCCACAGCTGATGTTGATTCTCAACTGGAAGAATGGGAGGGGGTTCAGGAATATCCAGCTGTTGTGCATTTGACTCAAGAAATCATCTAGTTTCTGATGTGCAAATGATGAGAATAAAATAATGGGAGCAAAAAAATATTCCCCACCCTGTGATTTACAAAAAAATTGCTAATGACTTCAAACCTAAGGCTCTAATGAAAGGACAATAATGGCAATAATAATGGGAAATATTGTTTAAAAGCAAGCCTTTTTTCAATTAATGCACATTTTTACACTTTTTTTCCTCCTTGAAAGTTTGGCCAAAACAAATCTTCCTAAAGTTAATTTGTCTCAGGAGTAAAATGGTCCATGCAGCATTACATGTTCATGCTCTGGATTCCAATAAAAGAGTGGTTACCATAGCAAGAAGTATTGTTGCAAAGACAACACACACAATGTAAGATTAAAGAAAAAAATCTCCAGAAATATTTACAATGCTGAACAATAACATAGGATATTTTCTCCTAATTACATAAAATGAGAATGTGCTACTGCTGTGATAGTCCCACTGTGATGAAACAGACTGGCTCCTTTAAGACTCATTTTTCAAACGGCAAATTTCTTTATTATTTGGGTTTTTTCAAAGTCATATAAATTACTTTTAAAATTATGTACATCATAATGGCCTGAGGCTAGTCAACTGGAAGAAGATATGTTGTGTAAGAGCTGTACATAAATTGCAAAAAAATTCATGTCATACCTTATAATCTGGGTTAATTTCAGGAAACAGAGGAATAAAGGGGAAAATAGTGAGAAGTATGAATTGAAAGACAAGGCAGCAGAAATTTGAACAGAGATGCTCACGTAGCTTGGCACGCCAGCATCGTTCAGCAGGCATTTCGATACAAGGCAGTTTTCAAAGTTTCAAAGAATAAACTGTGAGTTTTGTAGGCTTTCTTAGACACCTCAGAATGCGAGGGAAAGCATGGAAACAATTGCAGGAGCAGGCTCCCATGTGGGAAAAGCTCGCACTGCTGGGAAGTGAAGACAGCTGTAAATGACGCAGCACCAGCTGAGACCCAGAACAAGTGGAAGAGAGAAGAGCAAGACGGCAGAACGTGTGAGATAGGATGGAGAGCCAGGAAAATGATCTAAGTAGCAGAGTTTGAAGAGACTGCGAGGGCGAGGCTGCTGAGAGCAAGGGCAGAGGGGAGGGCACTGCTTGTGTAAAACCTGAGCTAAGGGGAGCCCAGAAACACCTCTGCACATGAGGGCACCTGCGGATGGACAGGGCAGGGGCTCTGCATGCCCTGTCGGAAGAGGCAGAAGGATTTCCCCAGAGCCAGCCTGTGCCAGGCTAAAAAAGAACCCAAATACAGCTTTCAGCAATGGCAGAGTGCTGTGTCTGCTCATGGGAGTGAAAGGGAAGGGGAATGCAATAGAAAGTGCAAATGTAGGGATTAGGATTTGAGGGGAATGGTCTATAAAGGGCAGCAAAACAGTAACGTGCAAAATCAGGGACTGTGAGGGGAGGGGAGCTGTAAAGGAGTTCACTGAAGAGGGCAGTGATGAGATGGGAACACGGTGTGGGAGGCACAGGGTGAGAGCTGCAGGTCAATGGCAAATGGACAGAAATGAACACACCACAAGATATTAAAATAATGTTTAAGTTCTTAATTAACCATCCTAAGACCTTTGAGTTCACATCGTAAGGATTATTTTAATAGTTTGTAGAGAGAAGAGGGGTATTTACAGACTTGAATAAATCCTTTAAAATGCTTACAACTGCAAATCAAATGTCATGAGGCAGAATTCCACCCCTCCAGGTGGTCAGCCTGCTCAGGATATACAACACACTCTGCTTGACTGCCACTAGAAAGAGATGGAGAAATAAATCTCCTCTCTGGGTTTCATGTGCAGAGGTGCAGTGGTTAAAAATCACTTCTGCTCCTGTGTCCCTGCACTGTCTCCAGAGTATCCTTCGCAATTTTTTACTACCATTTTTTCCACTGTTTTTATATCCTTGCCTTCCTAAATTCTTTTTCTTTCCTTTACCTCTCTGCTTTTGCCCTGCCATTTTTTCCCTCATCCACTGCCCTTCAACTTGAACACAGCAAGGCAGACACCTTCTCTTCTCCAGAGCCTTAGCACAAGCCAGGAGGAACACAGGGAGCTTAGAAGCACCAGCCATTGCTATTTTTCACTCTCCTGACCAGACTTAGTACAGCTATAGTGCAATCAGGGGGGTACAACTGCTGGCTAAGGCCTCTCCAGCCCATGCTCAGTTTGGCTGCCAAGGGGGTTGCATGTGAGCAGCTTCTGTATCAGAGTGCTCTGGTGGCCCCTCCCAAAAATACACAGAAAAATTCAAATTACTCTCCCCTGAAAATGTTAAAATTGTCAATTTTCAGATTCAAAAACAAAGTCCTTACCTTTTCACTGTGGACCATGGAAGCACTAATATTTCTCAGAATTTCTTGGGTTTCTTATGTATACATATACATGGCCATATTTACATTCATACCTACACACAGCCCTGGAAGCATGGGTAAACAATATTTTTTTTCCTAATTCTAGTTGGAGAAATGGCTGAGGATTTTAGAGTAAACTCTCAAAAATATTTGCCATGGGCAGACAGCATGGAAAATTTTGGCCTGAATGATTTAAGTTTGGCAAAGCCATAAGCAATAGAAAACAGGACCTTATAACAGAAAGTGCTGGGCAGCCTTATGGCAGACACCACTATTTGTGCTGCTTGTAAGACTTCATTTTTGTTAATAGGAGCTGCATGGCAGGGCTGGAATACCCTGAGGCTTCCTGTCTTTAATTTCCTTTGAATATAATCTTGGTCTTAAGCCTTCCTTCCTAAATAACCCCTGTCTTTAATTTATTTTTTTAAAGCAAATTACAACTTAACGAGCACACATTCTCATAAGGCAGAGCCTCTAATTATCAAAATGACAGTGCTGCTTAGAATCTGAATTTCACAGTCATTCAGTGACCAGTTCCATAGGTCAGTAAATAATTATATACCATCCCTGCCAAAAAATAATTAAATAGGATATTATAATACATCACTGCATACACCTACACCTTGCATTACTCAGTCACCTGGAAGATTCTTGCAGAGGAGTTTTCATGAAGGGAGCAGCAGGGAGGTCACAAAATTAATGAACATTTAGGTGGTGTTTCTCAGCCCTTATTCAGGCACAACTGCCACAAGTACATGTAAGAGACACCAGGATAGAGCTCGCCACTCGTGAATACATTAGGCAAAATTATTCTGCTAGAAATAATTTTATATTGCTTATCTTGCCAAGAATGACTTTTAGATCCTTAGAAAGGATGGTGTCATTTTGTAGGATCGGCTTTGCAGGTTTTCTAGACTTGCAGTACTTATATGTAGCTTCATCCTCTGATGAAACATAGAACAGTCACTGGTTTTGAAGCCAAGGACTTTTATATTTAAACCGAGTTTGTTGCAGAGTCCTTAGCTCCCGAATCTCCCAGGGCAGTACATTTTAAGCTGGAATATGGCATTTGGAATGCCTGCCAGGTGCTTTGGGCCTCTACTGCAGCATTAAGGCTCAGAAATTCCAGCATAGTTTCTTTATGCTGCTTTAAGAAATGTGCCTGGCGCTGACCCTAAATCCACCCCCATTATTAATTCCTGCATTTCCATGATTACACACATCCCACAGCCACACCTGAGGGGGTGAGATCCAAGCACTGAACCAAGGAAAAGTGGGCTCTACCTAAACTGTTGGGTAGTTCTGAGACCACCTCCTCTCCATGACCTACCCCTCACCCCCCATTTTTCTCTTTGCTGCCACACGTGCAAATCCATATTACGTTTAGATTTAAAAGGAAAAGAGCCATTTTCATGGTGTTCCCCCTTTGCAGAGGCTGTCAAGAAGTTTTTGATTCCTTGTTCTGGTTGCAGACTGCAGGCTGCCCCACTAAACCCTCCCAACACATTTCTTAGTGGCCAGCAGCCTCCAGTAGTTACCAACTTCGGACCAATGCTGAATTAGAACAGAATATTTCTTCATTCCTATGCCAATTTCCTTCATTTAACTATAGAACTCCTTTACAATGTATTTTTAAGATTATTCTCTGTGTGATTTTAGGGGTTTCTGCATATAAAAAACCCACATAGGTTTTCTTTAGTGACTAACAAAATTATACAGTAATATCCTTTGAAAAACAACTCCAAGTTGTTTCAAGTAGTTTTTCAGAGTGAAAATGAGTCTAAAAATTGTAAATCATTCCTATAATTAATCAGCAAAATTATACAACAAAGCTTTTAATCCCTGCTTTGAATATGAATGAAAATTCCTGAAATACTTGAGTTGCCTTATTCAAGGTAAAGCCCTGACTCGAGGAAAATTGATCCATCTTGAAAGCAAACTGGAAAATAAGGGCTACACACATCTTCATGTGTGTTATGCTAGTCTAAGTAAAAAGATGACTAACATCACCCTAGATTCAACTTTCCACAGCAATTAGCTAAAGTATCTCAATTTATCTTTCCCTGACAGTTTATGATTTTAAGGAAATTTGAGATGTTTGGGTTGTTGGGTTTTTTTTCCTTTTAATGGACATTTTAGCACCATCTGCTGGTGTTAAAACTTGCTCTGGAAACTAAACACCAGCTTCCTCCTTCATTTTAACTTCCTTGAGGCCTACTTCTGGCACTTATTAGGAAAGGTTAATTGCTTGCTTTTCTACTAGAGATCCCAGGATTGGATAAGTAATTCAGCTGAATGAATCATCCAGATGGAGGATACCTTCTGAGGCCATAGATCAGTAGCAATACACTATTAAAGAAATATCTCATCTACAGCTCCATTGAAGGATAAATGCATTTTTTTTTTCACTGTATAAAAAATGAGAATAGAGATTTTTTTTCCACTGATTTATTTTGGGTTGATATTGGTATTTAGACTACAGAATTATGCTGTAATATTGGAGATTTAATGTCTGGGGTGCACAGTCAAAAACTGACCTGCTAGAATTACCTCTGACTCTATCCAGTTAGATAATTATATGACTTATTCCGTTTAACTCATCCAGTTGCTTTTTAATTTCCTTACATTGCTTCTGGCTCAAAGCCAGTTCCTTCCTCTTTCAGAACCTCTCAGGGCACAGATAATCTGAAAGCACTTTAGGAACTGGTCCCATCAGGTCTCAGCTGCCTTTCTACAGCTCCTGTCCTGAATCCATGAAACACCTTCAGGACAAGTTTGATCTCTGCCTTGCTGAAGCCGAGCTCACAGAATTCCTCTCTACTTGATTTGCCAAATGCCTGGATTTAAGTGACAACATCACAAAGCAGTAAGAAACCTGCCATGCACTTCATGGTCTCTGCAGAGGAAAGGAGTATGAGCCCATTTGAGTTTAGCAGGTAAATGTGCCAGGGGAATTTCAAGTTGTTCACACCAATGACTCCAACGACATGAAAAACTGGGAATGGACCTGGGGTCATTTTTTCAGTCTTCCCTTTCAATACTCAGCATGACTTTCAGTGCTTGTGCTTCAATCCCATCTCCCTCCCACCACCATCCCAGCCTGTCTGTACATCTCTCCCACCCTTGCTCTAAGGAACACTCCCTCCCTCAGCTCTCCTCTGCAGCCATCAGTTTCTCTTCTCAATTGACCTTTCTTTGTGGTGGAAACTCCTCCTCACAGGACACCCACGGTTTAGAGCTGAAATTCAGTTATTTGAACCTTAATAGGACATAGAGAAACAATCTCTCAAAAAAGTGCATTCCAGATTGCTGTGAAAAGCTGATGCAAAAGCAGCTGACAGGACGAAATGCCAGTTTAGCAGCATGGGGTGTGAGGGTGTTATGGGCCAGCAACAGGGCTGGGAAATGAGCTCCTTACCCAGCAGCAGGGCTGTGCATCCCTTCTCCTACAGATATCAGTAGGCTCCAGAACAACGGTGCCTTGCCATAGTCAGCTTTGGCAGCAGCTGCCCCATGGAATCTAAATGGCCAGGAGACAATTAATTATCTTTGCTTCCAGTCACATAGACAAAGTTAAGCAAAGCCCAAACCTTGGTTGCACATGAGTTCTCTATCCTAGAGAGTGACTGAAGGTTTTTCGGATAGATGTTGGGTAAGTTTTCAAAGTTGTGCTCAAAAGGGTCAAGTAGGAAAATAAATCCCATTATTTGTTAGAAAGATTCGTGTGTGCACTTCCTACATCCACTGCTTTGAAATGGACCTCTTAATGTCTGGAGGGGATACAAAACCTAAGGTTCTTCTGAGGTTTCAGAAGGAGGAAGAAGGCCATGACCTCCACCAACAATTATTCTGCAGAAATAGGACTACTAGGTTTTGCATAATGTTATACAAAATAACCTTGAGAAAAGGTGCAATGCTCCCCGCTGAAACAATTCCTTAAGAGCTGTAACGAATCTAGGAGGGCCTTGAACACATGAAATATATTGATGGAAAAACTATGATCAAGAGGTCCAGGCCAGAGATGGTTCCACGTGCAGCACCCAGCCTCTGTGGATTGCAAAATAAAGAGGCATATTTGGTATAATTAGTCCAATTATCTGTGCCAACAGTGACGAATGTCCATTCAAACCCATTTCTGTATTTCTTTTTTTTCACATGAATATTGTTTATTCCTAATTTCTGGCAATATCAGTGAGATTAAGAAAGAGGTTTATCAAGAAGACAGTACTTGGGTGAAGAGGGACAAGAAGACTCTCTGCTGTTTCAGCAAAACAGAAACGGTGGAAGCAAATTAATTTGGGCAAATTTCCCATTAAAACAAAGCCAAAACCTTTTGAAACTGTCCCAATGTCCTTTCCAAAATATTTTGAACAAATGAGTTCCTTTGAATTGCAATCTACTTCTGCTTTTCAAATTTAAATGAATATACATTCAAATAAAAGGTCAGAGTTGAGATGAAAACTTTCCAAATTTAATAAAAAGAATTGCCCTGATCTCCTAGATAGCATTAATGACAGGAAGCCACCACATGTCCTGGAACTTTCTGTGCACAGAGACCTCCTGAGCTCCACCACTCTCACACAAAACTCACACTTTGGGTTGTCAGAGCTCTTGAAGCAGCTCCACGTCAGCCCATGTCCCTTCAGCCTCTGGTTTCACGTGTGGTCACTTCGTAAAAAACAAATGTCGAACTTGCACACCTCATGGGTTTTTCATGCTTTGGAAAAGAAGAAAAAGATTTCTTTTCCATGTATAAATATTTTAATGAAAAATCTTCTGGCTTAATTAAGATTTTTTTTTTACTCCAAGAAGTACCAAGTTGCAAACCATCAGCCATTTACACAGGTCACTCAACGGGACCTCATATTGCAGCAAAGACTATTTCTAAGTGTGACAGGTTCTCCCCCATCCAGGGGTGCTCCAGCCCTGTCCTCTGGGGCTTTGTGCCAGTTGAGTCTCCTCATTCTTGCTTTAGGCTACATGATACACTCACAAAAACCAAAGAGTTGAGGTGCATGAAACAGACAGTGCCCAGTCTGGCCAAGAATAGTTTTCACTGGATGAACATGGATAGTGTTGGATCCACTGCCTAACACAAATATCCCTTTTCATGCTCCTTCCCTGCCCATGGTTGATTATTAGACATATCAAGTATTATCGATCTTCACCTCTAACCTAATGTGGGCACTCTTCCTCCATGGCTGTGTTTGCTGCTGCTGGAAGAACACAAACAACCTCCTGTCCAAATTTAATATGATAAACTGTATGTTTCCCCTCGGAACTAGCCCAGCTTCCTCTGGAGGCAACAATAAAAAATCATTAATAAATGATGAGAGCCTTTACCTAGTATTGCTCTGGAATTTTATTAGCTCACTTCCTAACCAGCACTATTGTCCAGACAACTTCTGTTCCTCTAACCTCTCACAACCAAACTGGGAGTTCACTAAGCCTGTAATTAGTTAGTTAGTTAATTAGTTAGTTAAGTTAGACAGATATTTTGACTGTGATAACATCCAAATGTTCCGTTCACAGCAACAAACCTTTACTTCCAAACATGCTCCTTACCATAAAATTAATTAAGTTGCATTTAAATCAAAATGCAGTTGCAAAACTTAAACCTGAATTTCAAAGTTTTAAAGTATATGGAGAATCTATGTGTTTTTCCTTCCAAAAGTCACCCTTTGTGACCAGAAGAGGAAAAGCAAGGCAAAGCTCAAGTATTAGGAAAAGGAACTACAAGTGCATTGCAGTGAAGCCATGCTTAAGGTGACAATGAATTCAGCAGCCACAAAATATCACCTTCCTGAGGGTTTTTATTACTACAATATAACCTGATAGCAGAAAATGTAGGCTCCCTTCCCCCACTCATCATTCTGGTGAAAAAAAAATTAAAATCTTGAGCAGAAATCCCTTCAAACCATCATGAAAAGGTCTGTGCACAGCCTTGGTATAGTGCAATGAAATTAAAAAAGATGTCATGTAGCCATGTCAGCCACATCTGTGACCCATATGGTGCATGTAATGAGCGTATGTCTGCACCTAAAGAGAACATTATATGCTGGATAAGGCTGGGACAAATGTAAAAGTGAAGTAGAACACCTTCACATTACAAACACGGTTTGTTATTTGTGTCACATCAAAGAAAGAGTCTCTAAGAATTATTGGCCTCTGAAGTAATTTAATTATGATTAAGTGAACTAAGAACTAATGTAAATGGTATTTTATACCCCAGTGAATTAAAGTATGAGATCTAGTCAAGGTGAATAAGATTTACAGCCAAAGCTCATGCAACCTTACAGTAATTTCATGACACTTTTACTACTAGCTTAGACAACTTGGTTCTTGAAATAATTAGAAGTACACAAGAAAATTTTACTCTTTGGATGCTTAAAATAAACCACAAACAGAAAAGAGAAGAGGTTGCTTCTCAAGTGGCCTACGCACTTCTACTTTTATTATAAAAGGAAGAAAGATTATGCAGGACAAATACAAATTCAGATCATACTAAAAAAGAAAAGGAAAAAGAAAAATAAGCACAGTAGAATGTCCACAAATCTCTTCCATTTGGACTAAATCTGACTCAGATTAAAGTCTCAAAACTCATCTCTGGCTAATCCCAAATACCTGCCTGCTACAGAACACATTTGTTATGTTGAGACCCCATGCACAACAGGAGAAAGTCAAGTCAGCCAACTCACTTTAAAGACACTAAGGGTCTTCTCACAGATTTTTAAGGAAAACTGTTCCCAGGTAGTTGCCTTCAAATAGAATTAAGGGTGCTCAAGCAGAAGTGCATAACAAATCAATGAATGAATAGCTGTATTTCACAGCTTTTCCAGCTGGAAGTAAACTCATTTTCCAGTGACAACTGTTAATCCACTCTCTTCGAGAGTGGCTGTTTGAAAGGCTCCAGGTAAGGAACAGAAACTTGGCTGACAGAAGAAAGTACCAGATGGCTGCTGGGATGGGAAAAAAATTGAAGGGAAGAAAATGGTGAAATGTGAGTTGTAGAAATAAGGATCGAATCATAATCACAACGTAAGTAGAGAACCAGAGCCTTCGGGTTTTAACAGGAGCCATGTTTGCAACCAAGCATCTCCCCAAGGCATAAACTAGACGGCCTCAAGAGGCCCTTAAAAAGCAACAGAGCATTAACAAATTGCAGAAATTAAACAAATAAAGAGTGCTCTCTGAACGGTCTTTTTTGGCTCCCATGGCCATACGCTTTTCCACAAACTGATCCCCTCATACCTCCTACACATATACTGTGCACTTTTTCAATCTTTTAACAAAACTTTAAAATCCCCAATAACCTATTTAGGAATCAAAGGGATCAAAATCCACATGCTAAAAAAGTACTAATATAAATGCCCATGCTGAGGCAGCAGACCTTGTCTTCGGTGGAAAATGGTGTGGAAGAAAAGGAACTGTGGGGCCAAAATTTAGCTCTGAAGATAAAACATGGAACTGACTTAGGAGCACCAATGAGAGTCTGGGTTACAAAACACATGGTCTTGACCCGTTGGTCACCTCCTTCTGGCTCTAGACACTAAGTAAGTAACTTCTAATCTGTCTCCTTTTAACTTGCCTTCAGAAATACTGTTCTAAAGGAAATACTCTTCCTAAAGGAAGCGACTAATACTACATTAACATTCATAAGTATCCAGATTTGCATAAATTTTGCATATTTGTAGAGTAGCCATCAGTAGGGGACAAGCATAGTGATTGCGGGATATAATCCCCTTAAAGAATAGGGTCACCACTGTCAGCTGTGTGGGTCACAATAGCTCAGGCACCCATTTTATAACCATCCTGACAAACTGTGTTTTAGGGGGATTTCTTTGAAATAGTTACTGCTAAAGCTGTTTGGGAAATAACGAGTTCTGCATTTCCTAGAGCAAAGTCAGCACAGTGTGGCTGTTTGAGCTAGCTCAGACACCTGGACTCGTCACACCCGTTCTTAGACACACACTTCTGTCACCTCTTCCTAGACACAGCACTGCAAAACAGCCTTCCAAAATATCCCCATTTTCCCTTGCCTTTCCTTCCACTAGGTGATCCTCAGCATGACTGGTATGAGAGACTTCATTAAAACATTCCAGTTGAACTGAACTAGCCGATTCTTACTGCCAATGAAATTGCTTTTGCTAAGAAGTCTGTGTAAAAAACCAACACCTGGAGACAGGAGATTGCTCAAGGGATTGGTAACAGGCTGTGGAATATTTAATCTCTAGGGCACTGGCTCAAATTCAGAGTCAGAACCAAACGAGAAGCATCAGTCTCCTAGGCAGGCTGCCACATGACACCTTTAAAAATCCTAGAGCCTCACTCAGGAGAGCCCTTAGCAGCCTTGTGCTGAGAAACTTTCTCCTCTCTCCAGTCTGAACCTCACAGCTGAGACAAGCTGGAAGGCTGGATTTCAGAAATGTGCAAAATGTTATGCCAACACAGAATAAAAGTTTTAGTGCAACTGCCTGAGCAATGCCATGAACTAGATTTAGTGGTCTTTCAGAGGAGGGATGTGTAGGCTCATGATTTTTCTGTTGAAAAACAGTCCCACTACAACACAAGAGAAAAATGACAGCCGTTCTCTATGCCCAGAGCATAGAGGCTACATGCAGTTATGCCAATAATCTTTAATTTCCTCCATACTGGATATTTATGGATCAATAGTCCAACTAAAAATCCTTAATAATGACTAAATATAAAAATGAGAAAATAATTTTAACGACAATTAAAACATCGGGGCCATCAAAACAAAAAAAAATCACTTAAAGCCAAATGACACAATGGAAGTTGAGTTTGTTTTAAACAAAAGACATTCTCCTGCACCTTTTCCCATACACAGCAGCAGCAGCTGTCTGCTCCTTCTCTGTGATGGTGTTGGAAAGAAAATTCCTGTGCCACTCCCTTCCCTCCTCCTGTGTTATCATTGTCCACAGCAGATTTCTTCACACCCTTCATTACTCCTGATCCTCTTACTATTTGAGTAAAGACAAAATTATTTCCACTTGATGTTTGGTATCACTGTTCATCTCAATGAAAATCCAGTAACTCCTTCTATTAGAGACCGAGGAGGTCTGTGACTGTACAGTATCAGTGAAAGCACAGCTGGAGAAATAAAACCCATGTAAATAGCTGAAAAGATAGGTAAAAGTCTGGGCAGGAGTCCAAAACCACTAAACTACAGACTCCCAACATCTGGTTCAGGGTGGATTCCAAGAAAGACAAAAAGACAGAAAAAGAAAGAAAGAATTGATTTATCTGTAGAATTTTTACATCAGGTTTTTATTAAATTTTTTAATCCATCAAAAATTTTACTCAGTTATTGTGGTTTAATTTCTTCACCTTTCTGCATCCTGTTCCTTCACTCAGAAGGATGCAGTGCCTTGGGCAGGAATTATAAGCTGCCCTCAGTTTCATACTTTCATCTTTTATTGTGATAAAAGCAATTACAGGTAAAAGCCTCTAAATCTTATTGTTCAGCCTCTCTCTCTTTTCAGCTAGGACTGGGTTTATGAGATGAGAATGCAGGAGAATCCTATACTGATTTCATGGCCTTTGAGGCAAACCATTCCAACAGAGCTAACCCTGTCAGTTCCTCAGCCTGTCCTGAGCAAAGCCCGCCCGGCTATGCACCAACAGAGGCACCCAGGGCTCCACCCCTGCGCTGTGAGGAGTATTTTCTGCTTTGAACACTTTTATTAGCCGAGAGCTTCTGCTGAGGACTTTAGAGACAACGTAATTTTCAAAAGCTCATAGATGGCTGAAAATCATAAAAGCACCCCTGTTTTCCAGGGATGTTTCCACTTTTAAAGTCCCTGAGCTCTTTCCAAACTCTTGCCACCCCAGGTTCAAAGAGCAGATCATCCATCCCACACAGGACTGCTTGTTCTGGCCACACAGAACACCCCAGGCTAGAAGCACTGCCACTGTGCCCTGTTGCAGGTAGGATTCTGTCCCTCCAGCTGCTGCCAGTGGCATCCAAACCTCAAAAACTGCACCTGCAACAATCATTAACTGCACAAATGGGATAATGAGGAGCTCTGAAAAGTCTCCAAACAATTTCAAATTTGCTGCTTTGTGCTTCAACACTGCCCCACTCAGAGCTGAGCCATGAGTGTTTGTGTGCTTTCCAAGTGTTATTACATGCATACAAACATAGAAAGAGAAATAAATTCACGTGGGGTAACTGTGCGATTCTCCCGCCTTAGGACTAATTCTCCACTACATTTAGGGAAAGTGTGCATTTTCCTCCTTTCTCCTCTCTCCAAACGAAAGAAGAGAGTTCAGGACTTGGCACTGAGCAAGAACACAGCCAGGGTGGACACAAATCTCTTGTCTCTTTGTCACTGCTATGCCCTAGCCAGGGGCACCCCAGAATATATTTTCATCAGGAAACTTTTCATGCAACAAGGTAGTGCCTTCCAGGTACTAGAGACTGCCAGGATGATGGCAATATGCCACCACTCATGCCTCTGAATCTGTGATGAACTTTCCACTTAGGAAAGGAGGCAATGACATTACTGAAATGGGAATCCCGTTAGGACATTGATAGGTAACGAGGAGAAGATGAATTCTGTTCCTCAGAAACTAAGTCCTTGAGAAATAAGGGAACACCAGGTCTTGAAGATCTGTGCAATTTATTCTTTAAGAAGGGAGCCTAAGGGCAGCAATTACATATGCATATTATTCAAACCTGAATTCTTTTCTTGAAGCTCCCTTTGAATTGTGCCAGTTTACAGGACCCTCTTTTCTACCTGCTCCCAACTTGTCACCACAGAAGATCAGCTTTCTCCCCCTGCCTGTTCTTCCCCTGCCCACACCATCTCCCTTCTCCCTTCACATCAGTCCTGGCTTGAAGTGACCCTTAGGAAACACATTGAGCTCTCCAGACCACCAGAAAACAACTGACTTTCACTCTGAAAATACTTGACTGATGCTCCACTGCCGCAGGCAGAAGAAGGAGAATAAAGCAGCTTGCTGCATAGTTGACAAAGCACGAGTGCTTTGAAAAATGACTGATGGGCCCTCCACCCCATACCTTTGTGCTACCCACATCAGTCTACATGTGTATTTTCACACCCAGGCACCCAGATCACACACTGAACTAAAGGAACAGTCCCAAATGAGAGAGGCAGTTTCAAATCAAACAGCATCTCCCTCCAGGATACACTAACACCACTTTATAATAGAAGTGACAGAGGAGTTGCATTAAATGCCCTGCTTCAATCCAATACCTTTTACCCCATTTCCTGTAGTTATTAGATTGTTCTGCAAGCAAGTAATCTGGCAGAAAGCTAACTCCAAAAGACAGGACAGGATGGAAAATCTTCACCTGAAGTTGTTTCCAATGGGTTTGGAAAGTTGGTTGGTTTGGAGATTGCAGGTACCAACTGATACACAGCTTTGGGTTAAAAACGGGGTGAAGGAGGAGAAGGGAAAATGTTGAAATTCAGTCTCCATGACTGGCCCTGTCAGGCAGAATTAATTAAAGCATTTCACAAATAATTACACTAGACTAGGTAAAAATCTAGCATTATACAGAATATATTTTTGCAGCCTATGAGCCACTCCAAAAGATGAAACAAGACAGTCAAAAGCAGATGTATATCCTTCCTTTACAAGGTTCCTGCTTTATAGGCACATCCCTACACAAACAGCCTGAGACAGTCTGGCTTCATCCCATGCAAGGAAGGCAACACACAAAGTCAGGCAAGTTGAAAGGAAGTCCCTTTTTTCTACACCTCAACCCTTTGGCTTTCCACCACCTGGACACCAGTTTTAAAACGATGACCTCATCATTTATCATTTTACCTTTCAGTGCTTTACTTAATACATGACCTGCTCAGTAAAATATTTGCAGACTTGGTACTCTGGTGCTTTATCCCATTACAAAGGCACGCATAACATTTCACATCTCTCTCATGCAGGTGGTCCTCTGTTCTGACTCAAGGCCAAACAGAATATAAAGTTAGACCAGTTCAGCAGTGTAGGTGAAGGCATCTGAGCTGAGGGAGGGGAGTACAGTAACTAGAGATGCCAGTTGTGGCTATACATTTCAAAGATAGCGCTAATTTATTTATTTGGCTTACAGTGACCAAATCCATCTGTCCAGTACAGATGATCTACCACAAGACGTCTAAGAATCACCACAAATCAACATTTTTTTATTAAAATTGTTCACATATGTACCAAAGGTGTATCAATGGTCCAGTTCTTTCAGGCAATTCCACTCCATTAAATACTATGAGTACACATGTCTGGGAAGGAGAAGAACAGAGGAAAAGAGTTTCCCAGTTTATTTTTAGAGTGTTAAAAAGTGCAAAACATAATGCATTTTTAGCTAATTTCTCCTTTTTTTCCCTCATTCCAATAAAATATTTCCTGTGCTAGATGATCTCTCTCTCTCTTAATAGTTCCACATCAGATGATTTATTTGGAAGTATCTTCAGACACAGTGGTTTTGATTTACAACCAGCAAATAGAATGTATTGATAAAAAAATAGATTGAGGAGTCTCAGTGCAGGCAGGAGGCCTTTCTTTTCAGCTTATTTACAGAACACATTTGCCCAACTGGTTTTGATTTCTATTTATATTCCTCACTATGGACACTGATGTGAAATTTGGTGCTTGTGGCACTGAGAGGTCCTGGGACTGCTGCCACTCTCAAAGATGACACTGTGAACTGGGGACTCAGTGACATACAGATCCCTCCCAGAGGGATTCTGACCTTTCCAAAAAGAAGCACAGCAAAGAAGAGTTGGGCAAGAGATTTCCTCTGCAGTCCAGCTTTCAGTAGCAAGGACTGGCACGAGAGCCAAGGGCAGATCCAGAGACATGCAGGTGACAGAATCTAAGAGTGAAACATTCCTTACAAAGCTCTGTATTATGAAAGTCTGCTAAGGAAATTGTTGAGTCCACAGTGACTGACTTCCTATTCTTTCCTTTTTTTCAAAGCCTCAGCTATTCTGCTCTCAAATTAAGATCTGGCTGCAGCTTTTAGAAAGGCATGAATAATAATAAAACCGTATTGCTGCACACATGACTTATGATTAAGCAGCTCTCTGGGTTATATACAGAGGAAATGTCTGAAAAGGCACTGGCTGACACTTATCAGAGAATTTGGAAATGGAAATTACAGCGAAAGAAAGTAAATTAGCCAAGAATTTAAAAAGAAACAGGATATAATGATCAAATAGATTACATCAAATTAAAAACCCAGATCAGGAACCAATGCACCAACATCAGGAAGACATGCTTTCAAGCTGGTGACATCATATTTATGCATGTCCTATGACATCCAGACATTTTCTGGTGTTTTCATTAAAGATACAACGCACATGATTGTGAACTCTTTGGGGTTTTGTCTGTGTTGTATATCACCAGTTTTCCAGGGCTTTTTAGGTTACTGAAGTAAGTCCACATTCATAATTCTGTTGCTCAATTTCTACTTCATGTCAGTGTTGGAAGAGAGACCTTTCCAGCAGTTTGCTGATTGTGAAGAAAGAGTACAGCATTTTTCAAGACATGAGTTAATGAGTCATACTGTTTGTGTTTCCCAAATAAATTAATAACAACAACTAACAATTCATTCCTAAAGTTCCTGCATGCCCACAATTCCAACCAACTGCAATGGAAGCCAGAAATGCTCTGCAGCTTTGGAAATGAAAACTGTCCGATGTCCTTTCCAGCAGAAATTTCTACAGATGAATCCAATGATGCTTAAAAGGGGACACTTAAAATCTTTGGAAACCAAATTTTTAAACAAAAAATCCTAAAGCAGTAAAACACAATAAGCCTGTTCATAGAACAGTCTTCTGAGACTATTACTCCCTTTACATGTGCAACCTGCCATTGAGCAGGAACTTCTCTGTTTATTAAGGGCATTGCCATTGACAACACTATCATTAGAATTATTTATTACCAATGACTCCCAACAGATTATTGACAGCATGGGTAAAGCAATCCAAGTGGAAAAATGCTCACTTCTGTGGGATCACCAGCAGCTGGCAAGAACAGCTGAAACCTGAACTCATGTCCTGGGTGAATATTTCAGATGCGTGTAGGTACTCTTGGTACCTAAAGCACATTGCATGTAAGGATCTCAGAGGTTTGGGGGGGCTGTTTGTTTGGGGGGTTGCTTTTTGGTAGGTTTCTTTTTTAACAAGCTGGGTTAGCATTCCCTTCTCTGTGGGAAGGGAAGAGGTGGCTCAGGACAGTGCCCAGGTTTGCCCAGCACGAGGCATTTCAGTGCAAGCCTCGTGTGCTGGGCTCAGCCTTCCAGCACCCACAGCACTGTGCAGCTCTCCTGGGTGGGCAGTTTTTAGGGGTTCAATTCAGGGATGTACAGTAACACACAAAGCCACTTTGGCTTTGCAGCTGCCACACAAGTGGCTTAGCTCTGCCCTGACAGAAATAGCCCGAGCGTGGGACTGTTGTCGGCTCTCCGAAAGCAGAGCACAGGGCCCAGCAGCGCAGAGTGGCCGTGGGTCAGGGCGGGGAGCGGAGCCGAGGGCAGCCAGCACTTCACCTGTGTGGGGAGAGGAAGGCAGGGCAGCCGGGGTTATGTAAGCAAATTCCCGGCTGGAATGTGCAGAATGTACACACAGGGTGTGCCGGGCAGGCCGGGGGCTGGGGGCCAGGGAAGAGCCTCCCAGCCCATGGGCAACAGGTTCCCTGACAAAAGGCGCTCCCAAAATGCAGCTCGTGGTCTCTGCTCTTGCTGCTCTTTCTGCCCTCGCACTCAGGCACACAAAAGTCATCAGATACAAGTGTGGACAGTACAGTGAACTATTAATGATACTAAGATAATCATGAATAAAACAGTCAACATTTCTCCAGTGGCCTCATCTCCTTCCTGAAAGGCAAGACTTCTGCAATTGTTGGCAAAAATAGTGCAGGCAAGATATACAATCAAAGGTAAAGAAAAAATTTCACACCATTTCCGGAGCAGTCTGGATTTTAGGCTCTTGCTACTTCGGATTTTTTCCCATGACTAATTAACACATCCCTCCCTAAAATCTACTCAAAACCCCATGCAACTGAAGGAAAAAAAGGAATATTTCAATATTCAATGAGTCTGCTCTAACCACTGAAATGCTCCTTTTGTTTTCCTTTTCAGGTGCCACTTGAAACAATCAAAGCCAACTGGTAAAAGTATTAAAAGTAAGCCTACTTTAAATTTACAGATGTTTGTATAGCAAGTACTTATGAAATCATGGAATAAAACCTCATCCAGCTGAGAGGCAGATTTATCTAACTAATGTGCAAACCCAGGGATCTGTGTAAATTTGTGAACTGAATAAATTTACTAAATACTTGACCACTGGCTTTACAACCCTGCTGTGGGCACACAGAGTGTGCCTGAGTATTCTCTGACTTCAGCACAAAGCAAGTTAGGGGCAGAATTCCACTCCTGCACAGCTACAGCACTGCATCCTGTAAGTGTTTTGTGACTGCCAACAAGAAATCTGAGTTAAACTATCTGCAGTGGTACTTGAACTAGTTCTACTGATCAGAACTAATTATAAGAAAAGTTCACACATTGAATGTCAAAGATGAATCCACAGAGGAAATATAACACATGAAACACATGTTCCAGACATGCTGTTCAAAACAAATCTGAAAAAAATAAGGTCAAGGGACCTGGAATATTTCTCACAGAGATTCTGCAAGCTAAGTAGTGAAATGGCGTTAAATAAATTACATGGTTTCAAATTACTCACTCTGCAAGTACAGACTACAGAAGAGTCTGGCTCTTTGGGGTACCTGCTAGAGCACAGCAAGTGTGTCTGGAGAAACACACAAAGAAGAGCAGAAACTCTCAGATTCTGTGTAACTGTTGGCCATTACTTACTTTCTGTTCCATAAACAGCAATCTCTTCTTCAGGAGCAGCGTGTTGGGTGGACTCACTGAGCAGCTCTGTACTGAGAAATTGAACAGACAAGCATTAGCAGGACCTGGACACAAACATGGAGGCTCACAGGCTTCTCTGAAGCTCTCTCACACCAGCTCTGGGCAGAACTCAGCGCAGGATTGGGGCACTAAGGTAAATTTAATTTAGGACAAGATGTAGCTCCCAACACTTGATTAATTTGGCAGGTCCAAAGCGTCACACAATTGTGCGACCACTTTTCCTGAGGTAACAATGTCCTCTTTTCAAAAAGGGATTGTTCACCATGCATTCAGCTTCTGTTAGGAAAGGGATCCCCAATTCTTCTGGAAATTTCATATTCTCAAGTGCCATTTTTCATAGGAATGGCCTCATTTTTGAGTTCATAGAAAGCGGAAAAAGCAATAAAACCTTTAGATGCGAGGTGATTTGTCATCTTGCTAGAAATACTTTAACACAATTCTAATTCACCAGCATCCCAGGAAAGGCTGCCTATAACACACTGAGAGCCAGCTTGGGCTGTGAGCCAGCAAAGCACTCCAGCATGACTTCAGCTTTCACTGCACCGCTGCCTGGAGTGAGATGACTTAACAACCATTACAATTAAAAAGCCTAAATGGGTTGCTAATTTAGAGCCTTGGTGTGAACTTCCTAGAGTATCATAGGACAGAGCTACACCATTTTGAGTTTATAATGTCCTACCACATGGCCCAACCTGAGTAAGGCCCTACAGATGAGCTCCAGGTGAAATTAGATGGCAATGGACAATATTTGCAAAAGGCCTTCAGCAGAGGCCTTTGTATTCAAGAGTCTTTTATCCCACTGTAGGTGAGAGTATATTTTATACGTCCCAGGAGAAAAATAACTTAGTCAGAAAGCTCTCAAGGAAAGATAAAGAGTACAGACAGAAAAGCTATTGTGCATAAATCCAGGTGGAATCATAAGTCTTTCTCAAAATGCTGAAAGAATAAATCCCCCTCCCACAAACTACAGGAAAAGATGTGGTTCCCATACACATCTGAGTGGCAAAGCAACTTCCCACATAGACACATCTGCCTCCTTTTTCCTCTGTTCCATTGCTTAAATTCTGTCATGAGAGTAAACACAATAAGGGGCAAGGGGCTCTATAGGCACCTGGTCAGGGCAAGGAGAAAAGGGGGGAAGAGGATTTGTACCTTAGGTATTTGAATATGAATTTGGCTTCAGACTTCATCGTTTACATGCCTTTGAACACTTTCTGTTTCTTTCTGCATTCTTCACTGCTCCATTTTATTTATTTTCACCTTCTGCTTCTCAGATCTTCTGCCAGACTGCTTATTTAATTCTACTTGTTGCACTGAAAACACCATTGTTGTCATCCAAATTAATCCCTGAACATAATAAAAACCTCAAAATAGCTCAGACGACCAGTTTTCCATCCTTTGGTCTCACTTCAAGTACAGTATAAAAAGCCAGGACTTTGGAGCTCTGATAGTTTACACAGGGCCAGTCCTTGGTACAGGCATTTTAGTAGGCAGAGGAGGCTTTTCCTTCCCCACCAATCTTTTCCTTTCACCAGCTGAGACTGCTCAGAGTCCCCCACCATCTCCAGCCCAGTTATTCCCTCTTCCAAGGTAATCCATTGCAAGCCTTGATGGTTTTCAAATAAACTTGGTACTTTTGAAATATTGCCTTCTGTGACAGGTTAGTTGAGAAGAACGATAAACTAAGATTACCTCTACTTTTAGGGATGAGGGAAGGGAACCCTCTCCCAAGAGTCTGAGCTGAAGCAGCAGGACACTCTGGCTACAGATGTCCTGTAAGGTTTTCTGTGTTCCTCTCCACTCAAACTGCACAGTGGAAAAAAATAGGAAAATTAAGACCAGAAGAAAAAAGGCAAGACAAGACAAGGGAAAAACAAAAAAAAAAGAAACACAATAGGACCAATATTTTCCCCAAACCTGTATCTGCCCTCATCCTCAACTTTTTTCCCTTGCAGACTTCCCAGGGACGAGAAGGGCTCTGAAAAGACTGAACACTCATCTGCTGCAGATCAGGTATCTGTGCTTTTACCAGTCGAGCAGGATGGAGGGGAGCTGAAGTGACTGAACACAGCAGCCCTCACCACTGCCCCCGTCCATTTCGAATTCATTTCGTGCTTCATGGAGAACAAAAGGGCGGTGCTGTTCTGCTGGAGGAGCCAACAGATTGTTGGACAATCCTCCTCAGGGGGGAGCTGCTGGTGCCAGCCGAGCTGGGGGGACCCTGCAGCTCGGTGACAATAACAGCACAGGCAATGGAGGCACCCAAAGTTGACACCGCGTGCTGCCAGGACAGCACCTGGTCAGCCTGTCAAATTTGTAATTTTTAAACACTGTCTTGTGTGAATTGGTTTCAGGGAGGAGAGGCAAAGGTAAGTGGCAGACACTGAAAGAAGGAATCACTAGAAGAAGGAATGACAGTATGTAGAGCAGTACAGACAACTTCGTTTTTTTACAAACTTCAATCCCAAAACCTCTTAACAATAACTAAAAATCTGAAACTGCAAATAAATAATTATTTTTTTCTTGCTGGCTTTGTCCAGTCTCTCAGTACTATATTTTTTCAAGGATAGCTCACCTTTCAGTGTTTTTAATTTCCTTAATTTGAACTTGATTGTAAATAAATATCATAATGTGAGTTTAAACAGCACATCAGTGACAAAAATATTCACTTGAAATATAAGCAGAACACTCAAACTGAGAGTATAGTAATTTTTGAAGCTATTTCTAACTTTTAAGGAACTACTTTAGACCTATTCCTACAGTCTCCACAACTCCCATTTTACTTTTTCACACAGAATTTACAATTATTCCTACCATTTATGTCATCCAGTAGCACTTCTAAATTAGAAAACCAGACTGGAACTTCAGCAGCCTGTCTGAGTATTAACCAATCTCGGTTCCTCCGCTCTGACAAAGCCCTGGCTGAGAGATAAAAAAGAATCACATACCTTACTTGTTAAGAGCTATTCATGCCAACTCTTCCTCTTGCTGCTATGCACTAATCACAAATTAGAAAGCATTTTCACGTTGTCAACACAGAGACCTTATGTGAATACAGATATGAGAAATAAATCAAAAAAGTAACAAAATCTTTGAATGTATGCTTATACTAATTTAGCAAAGAATTAATTGGCCAGAATTTATGCAGGCTGTTCTCCAGCCTGTGGATATGTAAGATACTATTTTAGCAAACAGTCTATTTTTAAAAGTGAGCCTTTAACAATAAAAAGCGTGGTTAAATCCAAAACATTTTAAACATCCACTTTTTACACTCTCTTGATTTTGTCATTCACTGATTTGGGGAAGCCAAATTGTAGTTTTCTGCTTCACTTTCCGTTCATACCAGGTTCCCTTTTTAGCTCTGACACTAAACACAGCAGGACTGCATTTAAATAAAAACATGTGGTTTCCAGGAGTATTGTGGATGTATTTTCCAACTCACAGATATTCCCACTCATATCAGACTCTGTAAAAAACAAAACAAAAAGCTAAGTCTAACTCGCATTTTAATCCTAAAATATCTGCCAGTAGTCCTTTAATCCTGAAAGATAAAACCAGAATAAAATCACTACATTTATGCAGAGCAAAAAGCCTTCCTAAAACAAAGCCTTATAAATGTGGGGAGTTTCCCTGAGTATTTTGCCATGCACTGAAATAGCCAATTGCTTCAGGAGGTCTGAGGCATGAGCAAAAGTTCAACATTGACACTTCCAGCCTCAGCAGAAAAATTATCCTGTCATTTGAAAAAGTATTTACCACCTTGTAGCTGCTCTTTCCCATGCCAGTGTTTCTATCCTCTCAGAACTCTCATGAGGGATACTCTTCCTTATTTTAATTTGGCTGCCATCAATAAGGCTAACTGATAGAGAAGAAAGTAATGTGCATAGTTGCCTCTCTGCAGCTCTGGAATCCTTTGAACTAGGAGCCCCTCAAAGCTTTCACTGAAAGGCAGATTTTTGCACTTGGACTGGGGCTGGTATCTTTGAAACCATAATATTTACATTCTTTCTCTTTTATATTGCTTTTCCTAAATGCTTCCATGAGACAGTTAAAAATAGAAGGTGAGACACTGGAACTGGACAGAAGGCTATCTGGCCGTGTGGTGCTCCCCGTGGCTTCTCCGTGCCTGCTCCTTTTTGATGAGTAGGGGAAATACCTACTAGGTCAGTCCATGCATCTCTTCCTGCTCCTGCCAGGGAAGATTCCTACACTGCATTCTCCAGCCTGGCTCATGCCCAAGAGGCTACAGGATCTCTTGCACAGGTTACGTAATGAAAGCTGCTGGGAGCTTCGTGTGCTGACCTGGAAAACTGAATTGGCTCTTCGCTGAAGGATCTATCTGAGATCCTTCCTCAGTTTATCTGACTTCCATGTCACCTCATTTGCCATCCATGCCTGTGCTGGAGGTTATCTGACATTGTAGAACTTCAGCAAAATATTAGGAATTTGCTCTTTCCTACTGCATGTTGTCAATACATTTTTCAAGCAAATTGAGTTGTCTTTTCAACGTCACTTTCTTAAGGTCTCCTCGTAGTAACTCATCTCTTGAATACTGAAGTCTAATACAGAAAGAAGTTTCATCCTACACTAAGCCCTTCCTCTGAAAAATTTCCTGCACTTGTGATCTGCTTCATTTGGGAAATCTCCAAACTCGAACCAGTGTGGCAAGAGCAAGTCCTGTCACTTCTCTTGATGCAGGATACAGCTGAAGGATAATACACAGAAGGAATGGTTCTTGAAATTTGTAGTATTGGTCACCACTTCTTTATAAATTCTATTTTTATGCAGCAATGTTCTGATGGTTTTTCATTCCAAGTGCATTTCTTTCCTATAAATAAAGTTTAAATCTTTTTAACTGTCTTTCAACTGTGAAAAGGCAAATGTGACTAAATGATTTAACTAATTTTACTTCTTTCTTGCTTTATTTTGTGACTGATTTTTTGCTTTTTAAAAGCTTTTTGCTTTTCCTTTATGCTTGATTAGTCCTTCATTTTGTCTTTCAAAATTTAGATTTTCACTTTAGATTTCTGCTCAAATCCAGTAATTTCTCCACCTCTACACTTTCTTTTAAATGCAACCAATAGCTTGTCTCTTTTAGGCTTCAAATCCTTTCACTAGGTCTACACTTTCAGTGTTTATTTGTACAATATCTGATTAATTTGCAATCCTTTTAAAATTCTTACTAATATTTTAGTAGGTTTTTTTCTTCTCACACTTAGGAAGTGATACAGTGTTTGTCTTTTCTGAAGCCAGAGAGATAAAACAGTGATCCATAACTACATGGACAAAGCACAGTGGAAAAATTAGGTGGTTTCAGCCAGAAAAACTAACAATCGAGAACCTTTTGGCAGGTCTGAATTTTAACTTAAAGCTGCAAAATACATCATTTGAGACAGTTTCAAGTCTTGACCAAATCTTTACTGGAAATTACAGTAGCAAAACAAAGCAGAGTCTCCTGAGACACCCTCACATCTCAGCTAATGGAGTTAATCACCTGGCAGCTTGCAAGCATTTATTTCACGTAAGAGGGAATGTTCCAGATGATTCTGCAATTTGATTGCAAAGATTGTTGAATTCAATAATATTCAGACTCTGGCAGCCCTAGTCAGTGTCAAACTTGCTGAGTCCAAAATATGATTTCTCTTCAAATATTATTTCCTTCTCATTGAGTTTAAACTCTGTGAGACTCCAACTTACACTTGTTCTGTGCAAGACCAACTGGCAAGAAATTTTACAGACAAAATCCAAGCAAATCACCCCGAGGCCTCACCATAAACAAAGTTATATATGAATGCTATTTTTATTACAAAAGCTGTAAAGATTTCCTGGAAGCTCATCTGTGAAGCTGCTGAACACTGCATACCTAGCCGAGGTTTCCATGATAGTGCCTCCAACTCCATGGACTTTCCAGGAGACAGGATGATTTTGAATATCCTATGAAATGGAATCAACTTCCAGCAGAAGTGCTCAGGTTGAAGGAGAGTATCATTAGCCAGAGTTTAATAAATTTATTATTCAAGCATTAATTTTTTTCTTCTGGAGATGGCAGTAGCATCTATGCAGAGATGACTTAATCGCCTTTCTATCGCCTTTCTGCCTTTTCATTTGAGTGCCTGGAGCGAATACTATAAATTAAATAATAATTTAATAAGTGAAAGATGTGACAAAAAGAGAGAGAGATTTTTGCAACACACGACAAACTGGTTTCATTCTCTCTCCTCGCCATCTTACATCCTCAGCATGAGTCACGTCTTCATCTCTTGTCCAGTTTGCTTGGCAATCATAGCTGCTGTCAGTCACCTTCACACACAGGTCACGAGCTCTGAAAACCAGCAGGTTTTCACACAATCATACAATTGTCATGAAGCTGACCTTTGCAAGTAAATTGATTTTATCCTTCCAGACCAAGCTTGTATCCACAATATCCCACCAGATAAATATAGCTGAGGAAATAGAGCCCAAACACCATATGGGCAAGCTGCAACAACGCCATTAATCTGCTCACCTGCCTGTCCTGCCTCCTCCCACCCCAGCCCCACATCAACTCCAGATCTTTCAGATGTCTTTAATGTTTAGTTAAACAAAGAAGGTCTTTTCCTCTGTTCCAAGTCTTTCAGTTACTTGCCTAAATAGTTCTAAGTGACAGTTTTTAGCATATAGCTCTCTGCCTCCTTTCCAGCATTATGCAGACCACCCAACACTTCAGCTCCTTTACCCTCCCTTCTCCTACAGCTCTTTGCATCTTGGGTTGAAATTTCTCAGAGGATCAACAACACAACACGTGTTCACTTTGTAATAGATTCAGCATGTAATAGATGAAGCCCTGATCCTAACTGGTCCTCGGATGCTATCAGAATACAAAGTGACACCATATATTTTTGATTTTAAAATAAGCTTCTGATTCATGCTCCCCTGGTATTGGCAAGACCACATGAGTGTGACAGAAATAAACCGTGTGACCTCCATATCAGCAGGGGATCTGCTTTAGGTTGTGCTCACAGAGCAGAAATGGGAGAAGGGGGAGCCAAATAGGCTGCACTTCAATCTCCCTCCTCCCCCTCTCTGCTGCACCTTAGCCCTTGCAGGGCTATGCTTCCATCCTCCTGCTTTCCTTCTGGCCTAAACTTCTGTTTGCTTCACAGTGTCCTCTCAGAACATTTCCAAATCCTACAAAGCAAACAGCATTATTCTGTTTTTCTTACAATCTACAGATGAGTGTCAGAAAGCAAGCTACTGTCAAGCAGGCGAGCTCTAAATGTCTTTCCAAACAGAGATTACTTTGTTGAATAAAAAGCATTTCAGAGCCAAGGAATGATCATGTTTATTTTCTTATCTCCTTGATGAAACAGAGCTAATTTGTCCCACGTTCAAAGAAATTGTGCTCAGAGAGCTCCGTTTTTAGAACTTCAACTCCTAACACTCCCATGAGGTTCTCCTTGCAGTTTAAACTTTTGCCAGCAAAATACAGACAAACCTGTTGGGTGTGGTCTGATGCCCATCCAGGAGGTCTCTCAGACCATATGTTTCTGATGGTTCTAATTTATGATTAAATCAATCTGAAAGAACTAGAGCTGTGTGAAAGGAGAAAAGAACTTTATCTAGAAATGAAAGAAAATTCAATCAAGTGTCATTTTCTGAGACTTTTAAAAGGTGTTACATCTCCCAGTAGGTGCTAAAGACAGGAAAGCTTAACTCGGTGATCAATGCTTTCCCTCATGTGTACAGAGCAATGGGTTCTGCTCCTCATCCACAAACCACAAGGCCAGTTAGCAGCTCTTCTAGCAAAAAACATAAAAGAATTTGCCTTTAAAAAAAAAGGAAAAAAAAGACAAAATAGACCCTCCCATAAAAACCTCATTTGTCCTTTGGAAAATTCCAGAAATCCATTTGTTACTCTTTTCTTCACATTTCCAATTGTAGTAATGTTGAGAATTACAGGGCAGCAGGAAGGTTTGAATTGTGCGTGTGTGACATGATGCACTCGTTTGTGCAGAGGTGCAGGTTTACTTACAGAAAGGTACAGAATTTGGAATGATGGTATCACAACATTTTAAGGGAATACAATATCATGCAACTCCTGTACCTCAAGTCTTTGAGATAAAAACTGTTCAAACCAGTAAATATGCTTCTCAAAATAATTATGTTTACGCCCAAAAAATGACATACTTGATTGTTCTGTAGTGGCACCAAATTACAGTGTCCAAATTTGAGGATCCCACATAAAATATCTTGTACCAGGAGCTCATAATAAGAGAGTAAATTCCCAACTAAGCCATCTCTAGTACTTGCCTGATGTCCTCCCTCTGGGCACACCCTCCCCTAGCCTGGACAGAGCTTCCATGACACCACACGGCATTTACCTGGCTCTGCATTGGCTCTGCACCGTGCCAGGTACAGCAGCTCTGTGCCCTTCCTCTTGTTCCCATGTCCTGAGAGCATGGCTGTGCTGTGAGCACCCAGACAGGAGGACAGAGCTGGTCAGGGCAGAGAGGCACCAATAAACACTGCAGGAGACTCTGCTGGTGTCCCTGTGCTCTGAGCCCTTCCCTGTGCATCCCAGAGGAGCCAGGCTCAGCCTAACCAGGAAGGTAGATGAAAAGGATCATTGGCTTATTTTGCTCCACCACAGCACATTCCTCGGACCCCAGCCCTCAGGGGCTTTACTGAACTTGCTGTGTGCTACACACACTTGGCTGTCTCATTAAACACCACTTTTGGCAAATTCTACCTGCCTTAGGCCATGTCTACATGGTTAAGCTTCACCAAAGTTTTGCACACCCAAGGTCAGTTCAGGGCATGGAAAATGCACATCCTGTAGCGACACTGTTTCGGCGGTGGGACTCCAGGTTCTTGATATTATCTGTGCTAGCAGCAGAGGCCAGGCCAGTGCACCTTCTGCTGTTTAGGAAGGTGAAGTCCCTAAGCCACCAAAAAACCTGCTGGCAGAACATGCTGTGCCTCCACGAGGTCTGTCTTGTAGCCACAGCACAATAAATAGCTTTTGCTGGGTGCACAAGACATACTAATTGCAAGCTCTATCTGTACACTCCCATCTGGCATCTCTTTGTTCACTTTCTCTTCCTTATACACCGTAGAGCTCCTCAGCCTTTACTTTGGAAAAGACTCACAGTTGCCTCAGGATGTAACAGAAATTCTCTGTGAATTTTTCATGTTGTGTTTACAAAATACACAGGTTAAAACATGCTTTTGGAGCTCAGTTTCTTGCAGATATCAATTATATGGAGGCTCTTTTTGTTAAAAACACTATCAGCATTTCACTGGGGGAGACACGTTCAATATCAAGAATGCAAACTGAGCCAAGGGAGTCAGGGATAGGCAAAGAGGGCAACACCAGGTCTTTGGGATTGTCACTGACACATCATGACAAACATTCCCAAGCATGTTCTGTGCAAAATAAACTGTGCCCTTTCTCCTTAAAATAAACATCCTTGATATACTTACTCAAACCAGGAATGTGCCATTATTAATGATAATGTAGTGCAGGAGACAGCTTTTCTTAAAGTTACCCAAAATATTTTTGCTGCTTCATCAGATGTATTGTTACAGCTCACCAAACCCAGAGCTGTGGTGCACCTGTTTTCTCTCAGACACATCTTATTTTTCTTCCTTGGAAGTCCCAGCTGGTGTCCAGGTTTCCTTAAATTGCTACCAGAGCAATGCCCCAGAAGATGGGGAATTGCTTTCTGCGGTGAAAGGTGAACAAATGTACAGACTCAGAATGGCCAAGGAGATGCGAAGAGCTGATGCTAAGACCAGCATGGGAGGGAAGAGGGGATGTGGCAGCCAGGCAGGCAACCACAGCAGTTTCAGGGACTTTCTTTTGGGGGTGCTCAAAGTAGGAACAGTTTAGGGAGGCTCGGAGCAGAAAGGAGTAGCTTGGGGCTGGTCAAAAGCTGGCAAACAGGTGGTTCTGTTGGGAGTCGCTCAGCTATGAAATCACAAATCCAGGGAAAATATTTACTGAAGGCCAGATTTGCTCCACCTGAAGGCACAGAAGGCAGTCTGTTTTCTTCGTTTGTTTGTGATTTCTTTTGCTGTTTGGATGCTCTGTGATATTATTCCAATATTATTTTTAGGTGGTTTCTCATTTAAGAAGACACTGTATTCAGCCTCATGGAATGGCTTCCCAGCCTCTGACTGTTCTTCCCTCACAGAAGAATTAATCTCACAGTAGTAACTGCAGCAAACACAGCAGTGAAAAGAGCAAATGGCCAAAGCTAAGACTAGGAAATGGTTTTGAACTTGGATCCAGTTAGGGAAGAGAAACGAAAATCAACTCAGTTAGCACACTCACAACTTGGTAAAAGCTTTGTTGAAACACTTGCAGAGAAATTATTGACCACAAAATCACGTATCTTGTTAAAACCAACAATAACAACCACTAACAGCCTGTTCTGAGGGGTCTATAATAGTAAAACAACAACGATAATTTTAAAATTTAAGTAAATCTGGGCAATTGTATGCACACACAATGGAAAAGACTACTCTCCTGTGATATTCATCTCAAGTGGCAATATCAACATTTTCACTCTCTGGCTTCAGGAACCACATCAGGAAATCAAACAAATATTATCCTATGTGTGCAGAGAACTTCTTTCTTCTTGTAACAAGCAAGAAGAAGAAGCAAACAAAAATTATTTTCTTAATAAACATTCAACAGACAAAAGCACTACTGAGAAAGATCATAGGAATAAGAAAAAAACTGTGATATTGATGAAAACAAAAGCTTTCCTTCTTCCAGTCAAGAGTGGCTGGAATGGACACACATGAATTACTTATGGCTGGTGTTGCACAGAGAGAGCTTTGCAAGGTGCTCTGTGGATGGGATCAAAATGAACCCATCATGCTGCTGGGGACACCTTAGAAAACACCCACAAGTAATAACAAAGAAATAGATGATGAAACCAGACATGTATAAGCTTAAAATGCCCAGTCAAGGCTAGATAGGAGATCTCTTTGGGGATATGATCTCAAGAAGAAAAGGGCTGTGCAGGAGAAAGCTCCCAGGCTAAGAAATTCCAAGACTTGTCATTTTTCAGCAAATACACCTCTCAAGGGATTTCAGGGAGTATCCCTAGAGAGCCTGCTCTGCAGTGTGTGCTCCCTGAGTGCAAACCTGCACAGCCTGTTAAAATGTGATGGGTATTAGAGGGGACATAACCGGATGAAAGCCTCAGTCCCAGCACACTGGACATAGATTGTTATCTCTAAGAACCTGAGCACAGTCAAGTTATGTTAAACTTTGTCTGCATCATGTTCCCATTGATTTTACACATGAAAGAGAGGTTGGGATATTGCATTGGCAAGCAAGGAAAATAGCATTAGAGATGGGTTTAAGAGTAATTCTAGGGTGGGTTCTTAGAAGTCTGCAATCCCAAGACCATTAGCTGGTACCAGACTAAACCACCCTGCAAATGGCACAGGGCAATTGTTGCATGTTTCTAAGCAGCCCAGCATCTCTACAGTTGTATTTGCCAGGTTCCCCACCCTCATTATCTCCCTTATGTTAGGGAATGGAGTCCTCACCAAGCAGGATCAGTCTCCTGTGAGGGTCATTACATTGCCAAGAATAATAAACAAGCGATAACCACTTTAAACTTAGGAAGATTTAAAATGAGATTCAGGGAAATTCTCAGTCCCTGTTTTCATTTTCAGGAAAAGAAGAAAAAAAAGTCTTCAGGGGAATTAAGGGGGAGAGGGCAATTCTTCCCTAGAGGTTCAAATATATCTCCCAGGCAGCACAAAAAAAATGTTGGTATTCTGTACCACCCAGTGCCTGCCCACTTCTATGCTTGATTACCCCGATAAATCAGAAAACCTGTTTGTTACAGACTCTCCTTCCATTACAGCCGCTGCTCTGGTTAACATCTTCTGAATCATCCAATTCATCAGGATCACATACATGGGGCTTTAATCCTTTGATTTTTTAAGTTACTTTGTTCTGAATTTTTCGCTTCATCCCCTTACTGACAGAGGAACTGGATAAAGATAAATAAGTCAGAGTAGCATTGTTTTTCTGCCCTGCTTTTTATTCTGCAAGGGGAAAAGGAAGGGGGGAGAGGGTAGCTCTGCATTTCACAGTTCTTTAGTGGTTCTCAAATTCTAAGTCTGAAAATCAGTCCTGAACTTCTCAAGTACAGTCAGCTTCATTGTATTCTCCCTCATATTAAAATGCTATTTTTTAAAAACGTACATTGAATAGACAAATAACTTGGTGGTTATTCCAAGCCCTCCATCACTGCTATGCCTTTCAGTACTAATTTCTGTAAAAGGAACAAAACCGGGAATTGAGTTACAGCTGAAGTGTAATAGCTACATAAATTATAGGGAGTGTCAGAGTGGGAAGGGAAATGGGGAACACAGTAGGTCAAACACTTGCTAATGGGCTCTCGAGTCATTCACCTGCTCAAATCAAAATCAGACGTGAGTACAACACTGGAAGGACACAGGAGAATGTACCCTAGAGCACTGTTTCTCTCAGCATGATTTTAGGATTAATGCACACAAACACCCCCTGTGTTGATCTCCATGCCCTCAGCAGTCACTCCCAGCATGTATCTGGTCTAACCCACTTAGGCTGACTCCCTGGGCTTGTGCCAAGTGAAGAAAATGACAGTGACAAAACAAACCTGCACCCCTTCAGGGGACTTCAGCAGCAAGGCCACCTCCTCCCCAAAGAGAGCTAAAGGGAACACAAAGTTCTCCCTGAGGGATCCAACTTGCTCCTCTGCCTGCCCAGTACTCAACACGTGGGAATTCCAGACCCTTGGCATTGCCACAATAAAATAAATCATAAGAACAACCTGTAACTAGGGGCAAGACACCGATCTCTAGTGGTGTTAGTACATTTTTACATAGAATGTATATAACATACACAAATGTGAGAAAATAAAGACGGTGACTAAACATCAAATTGTTCCAGGGTTTTACTACTGATCTGACACCCTTTGTTTTGAAAATCAGACTGAGTATTTCTCTGTGAAAGTGACTTCCATAGAGATTTCTGAGACTGAGTTGTTTCAAGTCTTAGCAACCTTCAGGACAGATTTCAAAATCTAATACAGACTATTTATGAGAGCAAAAAATGAACTTTGATAGAGAAAGAACATCTCTAATATTTTACACACCTCATGCTGGAGAAGACTCACACCAATATTTATAAATTCTTTCAGAAGAAAATACCACAGCCTTCCTTTTCTATCCTACTCACCTGCCTTTTTCCATTTATCTTTTTCTCTCCTTTCAATAATGGCAAAACCTTATGTCATCGCAAGGAAGTATTTTACTGAGCAGAGTAACAGACTCAAGATCTGAGTCCAACGTTACCAAATAAAAAAGTATCTGTCCAGACATCATATGTCAGATGGGACAAGCCCTTAATTATTGAGTTCCTATAATTATGATTGAGGATTTTGCTTCTGAATAATTTCCCAAGAGCCATAAGGAATATATGGATCCAAAATGAAAAGTCTAATGACATCAACAAAAGTGTAGTTTCTGGCCTGCCATATTTAAGGTAGAGAAAGGCAAAGAAAACATGAATAAATTTTAAAAATCCCCAAACATATACGCAAACCTTCCTTCAAAAATCTGTCTGATATGATTTACAGAAAGATTTAAATAGCTGCTTTTGATTAATTTTATCTGGTGTATTAAACTCACACCGAAAATATTTTATCCTAAAGGCTTTGAGATCTTGTGCTGGTTGGACACAGTTGCACAGTATATATCCCACTAGTGTAAAATCGTAGAATAATCAACTAAATTTGAAGATGAAGAAGTTTGTGAAGGTCCTCAGAATCAAAGATTGCAGTCTTTCCACAGTATTTCTTACCCCAGAGGTTTCACTGAATTAAACTGATTGATAAAACAGGTAGCTGCATTCAGACTATTAGAAACATGACAATAAAAGCAGTATTTCCACTCTCATAATCCAAGCGGCTGACTGAGAAGACAATATCAGTTTCCAGAGAAGAGAGCACACTCCTTTGATCAGAAAATACCACCTGCTTGCTATCGTTGAAAAACTCCCTCAACCACAACAGAAAGGTCCAAAAGGAGCAGTACCATGGGGAACAAACACAGATCAGGACCAAATAATGACTGTCACGACAAAGAAACAAGACCCACACTAAGGGGGACAGAAACGCAGCACATGGAAAGGTGACATAAATAGTCCAGCAGGAACATTTACCAGACTGTGACAAAGCTTAGGCTGCAAAGAGAAATGGCATTGCTCAGAAAACAGACTGGGGAAGATGACACTGTTTTTTAGAACCACTTGTTGAAACCAAAGTCGAAAAAAATGCACAAATAGTAACACATCTCTGAATATCTGATTTCAAATATAGAGATTGGACTTGGTAAAGGTCACTATTATTCTTTATAAAACAGGGAAGACTTTTTACTTTTAAGTCTATAATTAGACTTCAATGGAAAGTTACATTGTAAGCACAAGAAAATTGCCAAACTTTCAATATAATGTGAAGAATAATACAATCTTTATTCAAGTCTGGTCTGGACACGTGTTGTATTTTAACAAGTACTTTGCACTGGAAAAGTTCTCAGTCACAGCAAATTTTTAGTACCCTTGGAACCAGATATTTCAAAATATGTGGAGAAACAGATCATTGTAAAAGAGACATCAAAAGGTTTACCTTGAAGCTCTCCAAGGCATCCAAGTGTAATGGGGATAAGAATAACACAGGCCTACTGCCGACCCCATGTCCCCCACCCCATGGGACTGCTGATTTTGGAGTGCTCCATGAACATCCCTGGCTGACTGAGGCCTCAGTGAACCATGGGTCCTCATCGCATCATCATCATAACTTTGTACAGTTGGCAGTCTGTCTTGCAAGGAAGTCAGAACACATTCAGCTCAGATATTGAATTTCCTTTTACCTCTCCAGAGTATGGTCTTTCCAATTCAGGGTTAAGCTTGTTTGCAGTTCCTGGGGAAAAGGTTTGCTGCTATTGCTGCTGTCTGCACTGTGCATGGCTTGTGAATAAAGAACTCTGGTTTCTAGGGCTCTTGCAACTCTTTAAATAGTCACTCCCTCAACGAAAATTTCCTGAAATCCAACCCTCAGATCTGAACCTCTTGAAAAGTAGGGGATGAACAGCCTGGATTTAAATCCTCTGAATCAAGTACCATGCTTCTTTGGTTTTAATCTATCCAGACCTTGATTCAGAGGAAACACAGATCTGATCCTAGCATGACCAAACCAGACTCTTGCCTTAGCAAATCTCATCCCAAGGTGACAGGAGAGAGAGGGAGTGAGTAACTTTCTCCCTCTCCCATGAGGGAGAAAGTTACTCCTGCAAGATTTCTGCCAACTTCTACTCAAATCATGCAAGATCAAAGGCAAGATTTCAGCAGCCTGAGTAATCCAGGCTCAGCCACATCAGTCTGAACATGCAGCCCCAAGCTAAACACCACCTCTTCAGGACTTCTGCAGTTCCACAGCACTGGGAGCTGGACACTTCTACAGTCAACAAAGCCATAAGCACTTCATTAAAAATTGCAGTGTCTTCCCCTCTGCTTGAATGCAGTTGCAATAATGTTAAGATATACTTTAATACTATGCACTAGTGCAGACATTCCATAAACACCTAATCCTGCTCAGAACATCTTTATTAAAGTTTAAATTTAGCTGCCATTCTCTGCTACTTTCCAATGAGCCAAGGGACTCTCTCCAGAGGCAGTTTTGATTTTCCAGACAGTCAGGGTCTACAGTGGTCAGATGAGAACCTGAACTTTGGGAGCTCTGCAGCGTTCCCTCCAGTCATCATAAACCAGCTGTGATGGGTTCAAAAGGAAGTTGTATCAGATAGGACTCATGGGAAGTTACATCAGACCTTCGTTTGCCCAAAGAAGGTCAGCAAGTCAGAGTGTTCAGAGAGAGCATGCAAAACATGGCACACATTGCAGGGTGTGGATAAAAAGGAAGGATCTTTCATAAGAAAGAAAAATAATTGACATGGCATATTTCATCTGACTGCAATTTTTCCCTGTTTCCTGGAGAAACCAAAGCACAGAGAGAGATAACAATTTGCACATTCATGTACAGTGAGTGTATCAGAACACGTATCTCTAGCAGGACATGTCCTCTCACTCTCTGTTTCTGCATTGCCTGGAAAGGAATGACTAGAGACTCTCCTAAATCTCCTGCTTTATGTGTTACTGTGTTTATGTTTGTTGCCCTATTGCCTGAAAACTGAAGCGTTTCTAACTGCTGGTCTTTTTAGACACAAAGCTGTTTGGTTCCAACTAGCTGGGAATGCATTTACACCCCAGAGCTGATTTGTTGGTCAGAGATACACAGGAGACTTCAGTGTGAAGCAGCAAGGCCTCCTGGCTGACTTCCCAAGGAAGAGGTGGATCCTCTGTTCTGGCACACCCAACACCTGTTGAGGGACACTGATCTCATAGGGTAGGGGGTGCTGGTCCAGCTTCTCCTGACATTCCAGAAGGAGATGGCCTCATTACAGATTTGTAAGGGCTGGCAAGTCCAGCATCTATTCCAGCTTTGCAGAAACTCAGTCCTGAGGAGCTCAAAGCCCTGCACCTGGATGAAGGCAACCCCTGCTATCAGCACAGGCTGGGCTGTGGAGAGACTGGGAGCAGCCCTGCTGAGAAGGACTCTGGGGGTGCTCATGGATGAAAAGATGGATATGCCCTGGCCATGTGCACTAGCAGCCCAGAGAGCCTGGGCTGCACCACAACAGTGTGGGCAGCAGGTGAGGGTGAGGTTCTGCCCCTCTGCCCCACTCTGGTGAGACCCCACCTGCAGAGATGTGTTCAGCTCTGGGGTCCCAACACAGGGAGGACAGGGAGCTGCTGGAGCAAGTCCAGAGGAGGCCACAAAGATATTCTGAGGGCTGGGGCCCCTGTGCTATGGAGACAGGCTGAGAGAGCTGAGGGTGTTCGGCCTGGAGAAGAAAAAATCCCAGGGACATCCTTCAGTACCTAAAGGTGGCCTATGAGAAAGGTGGGGACAGCCTGTTCAATAGCACAAGGTGCAACTGTTTTAAACTAGAAGGGGATGGATCTAGACAAGATATAAGGAAGACATTTTTAATGACTCGGATAGTGAAACACTGGCACACGTTTCCCAGAGAGGTGGTGGATGCCCCATCCCTGCAAATATTCAAGGTCAGGTTGGACAGGGTTCTGAGCAACCTGATCTAGTTGGAGATGCCCCTGCTCATTGCAGGGGGGTTGGACCAGATGGCCTTTAAAAGTCCCTTCTAATACAAACTATGTTCTATGGAAAAAAAACCCCTGCCAGTCTGCAGGTAACAGCATTAACTGTGTTTGACAATGAGAGATTGAATTATGACTTACTATTTGTAGCAAGGTATCATCTTTGCCAGATTTCTATACATTGTCAACACACACCAGAGTTCTACTCTGCCTAAATACTTGATCAAGACTGATTTGCAATTATGGAAAAGCTAAGGAGGTTTTGACAGCACAACAGAATTTACCCAATAGTCCTTTCTGACAGCAGTACAGTCCCCGAACTGCACACAACTGCCAGGGGTGAATTCTGGGGGCAAAGCTCCCCCAAACAGTCAGAGAAGAGTGGAACCTACAAATCACACTGGTCCCTTTGACCTTAGATCAACACCCTCTTGTTGCTCTGGAAAAATCAAGTTCAGTATCTCAGTCCTTCAGTTCTTTCACCTCCCCACTGAAACTGCCAATAAATTCGCTTATTGCAGTTCTGCCTATAAATAACAACAATCACTCAAGAAATTCCTTGTATTTGTCTCCCAGAAAACAATATGTGTTCAGCAGCTCTTTTCACATCAGTTACTACAACACAGCAAGGTGGTTTTACTCAGCCAGGAGATTGAACGGAGGTTCATTAGGGTGAAAACTCACTCTGTTACTTAATAACCTCTCTAGGGTCTGAAGGTTGTCTTCTTTTCCTATCTCAGTATCTTTAAAATCCTCTACAATGTATGTAAGCCTGAATTCTCACAGCACTAGGAAAGCATAGCTCAGATTTAGGGAGACCTATTTAAACTGAGAGATGAATGCACCAGAAATTCTATTCTGCTGTTGAAAGCACACTGACCTTGAGGCTCCCAATAATGTCCAGAATTAGCTTGTCAGCAGCCCAGAGATCCAATCTCAGTTTTCATGGAACTGTTCCCAGAGCAGGTAGATAATGCCCAATCTTCAAAGTAACTATGTCTCAAGTTTATCAAGCAAGCAGAAAAAAAAGAATGACACACCAAAGGGCCTATTCACTAAACAGTAGCTTACACGAATCGGCCAAGCATGTGAAGATCTATTTTTCTTGCTTGGGTGACATAAATGTTGCACTACAAAGGGCAAGAATACAACCTGCAAGTAGATTAGGCGGGTGCAGCATGGACAGAATGAATTATTTCAGCCGAGTCACAAATCTACTTTGAACATCTGAGTTTAGATTTTGATTCAAGTATTAAGTTCAGATTTGATTAGCAGAGACCAAGAAAAGGAAAACTAGGGGGGAAAAACCAAAAAAATCTAATGAAAAGTGTACACTATCCCAGTAGCTCAAGAAAAGCAAATTTCCTTAAGCCAGTGTAACACATGCTGGACATTTTTAATCCATGAATGAAAAACTAGATGCCTCAGGGTTTATTTAGACAAAATTTAAACCACCTCAAAGAAACAAAAACCTACAGGATAGGCTTGACTCACATGAAACAACCATAAGGGCCCACCATAAGCATAGACTTGGGTCATGCTATTTCTTGCTGTTCCCATTTGGCATAACTAGAAATATTGTTACTGACAGAAAAATTAAAACCACACAATTCACACCAGCAAATGCCAATGCAAAGTAGCAGCAAAACAGACTGGGTCAAAACTGCAGCCTGAATGCATTTGTTTCTATACATAATAATAATAATTATTATTATGGCAACACCTTGTATTGAGGATATAAAACCAAAATCCTCTCCCAAAAAATGACTCATTGTCTTCACTCCCACCTATCTGTGAGATTCCTTGGAAAGAATTTGCGATACTAAATGCACAACTCTATTTCATCCCAAAAAGCTGTCAGACCCTGCAGAGCTGCAGGGGAGTGTTTCCCCACAGCCTCACACCTGTCCCTGCACCTCTTGAGAGCCACTGCAGCTTTGAGGCAGAGAAAACACCTCTGAGGTTCAGATTAGGCTCCCAGGATTTCTGAGCATCATGACAAAGACAGAAATTTCTGAACATTAAAAGACAAATCAAATGAACTGTGGTCCTGAGCCAACACCCATTGCACTCTACTGGAAAGCTCTACATTAAATTTCTTCATGATTCATGTTTTTGCATTCTTTTCCAGAATTATTGCAGAGATACAGGGCTAAGTGCTACCTTGTTTCATCACTATCTCTACAATAGTAATTTATAATATTATCTGTGTTCCAACTGCAGTTCCAGGGATACATCCCTAGAAATAGAACAGTTTTTCTTAGGCTCAGCAGGTCTACTGATGTTTTATTTGCACAGACCCAGGGTTCACACCATGGCTCAAATCATGCCCAAATGGTCTCCATCTCTCGACATTTACTTCATTTAGTGCATAGCATCTACTAAACCCCTGGAGAAGTCACACTGAAAACAGTATTAAAAAAAAAAAACAAAATAGTGTTTGGCTCCCAATTTGGGCATAAAGTATAATGCTCAAGAGCAAAGGACTTACACTGCATGTGCACAGAAAGCAAATTAATAGAGCTTCTGTTTTTGCCTCTGGTTACAGCACCCAGAACAACTACTGCTGAAGACTGTCCTACACATTTAATCTCCTCAAACATACAATTCCTTGAAGGTGGAAAAGAATTCACATTTTAGCCTAGATGGACTTCAGTGACTTTCTAACAGACAGGTATCTATCTTCCCAGGTTTGATATCAGTTCTAAGTACAGTAAAATTAAGGGTGTGCAAATCTTGCTTAATCTTGACATTCTCAAAAACAAAACTGAAAAAAAACCCCAAACCAAACCAAAACCCCGCCCC
>VZRL01005614.1:1150211-1164177 GCA_013397895.1 Origma solitaria | reverse complement strand
AAAGGAAACACCAGAAGCAGCCATGCTTTTACCCATTCCCTAATTTTTTTTACTTGAATACATGGGCCAGTTTCTGCAAACCATCTTTATGACCATCTCTTCAAATTACAGAACCCCATGTCAGCTGCAGCAATTGAAAATGTGACTGAGAACAGAGCTGGTTTAAGGCCAGCCAGGCTGATATTTCATGTAATCTCTCACAGTGATGAGATCATATTCTACTACCAAGCTAACACTATAATCAAGATAAGTCCGAGTTTTAGAGGGGCCGTGACTGACACATTCCTTCCGTCTGCCTTAAAGGCACAATCCTGCTTCTACAGCAAACAAGTGTCCAATGTTTTTCTATAATTTCTTTGTATTTTAGAGGGAAAAAAAACCCTTATTTTCCATTACATACAAAAATAGAGGAACAAGCTAATTTAATAAATAGAATATCCTTGAAATCCCACCTCATATTTTAACTTGTGTAAATTTAGCTATTTCCACAGTGCCCCACAGTCTGCTTAACCCTGAGCATGTCACTGCCTCAATACCCAGGAAAAGATCTTTTAAGAGCAGCTCCCTTCGTGCCTTCAGCAGGGGGATCTGCTCAGGCAACCCCTGAAGAACTGGCACTGCAGATTTCTGCACCTGGTTTGTGGCTGCTCTACCCAGGTTCACCCAAGCATATTTAGTTGTCAGTCTGCAAACAGGCAAATGTGTTTGTAAGTAACAGAGTCCTTCATTTACTGTGTATAAATCAAGAAAAGGGAAAGATACTGTTAAATGAAGACAGCTATCAAAGGAATTACTTTGCTTCCAATTAGGTCCATAAGGCAAAAGCCTTTTCATTGACCAGTTTCCGTTGGATCTAACGAGATGCTCTCATTTGTTTTGCAGGGGTCCAAAGATTAGCCCTTCATTAGGGCAAAGTTAAGTGAAATGGCTAATTTAAAACTCATTCCCCTACTCCATAGATTTTTGTCTTCCTTTTAACTGAGAGGATTTGCTGGTAGGTCATTTATCTTCTCTGACAGATGCTGCTGTTTAGCTCTGATCACTTTGGAAAGGGCATACACACTCAAAAGCAAAAGATTTCAAGGAAATTTTATGTCATGGAAACAAGAAAAAAAATGACAGTTTCATAATGGTGGGGTTTTTTCTAAGACATTATCCTGCCACAGTAATTAGCTAGCTATATTCTGCTTGTTACAAACGCTCCTTAATTTTCCTTTTTCCCCTGTCTGCTTTATATTTCAGACATAACACTTATAACTAAACAATCACTCCAAGAGGCAGAGACAGTATTTGACAGAGTAGAGAGATTTCCAAAAAGCTCTTACAAAACACTCTGGAAATTCTGGTAGGTAGACTTGAGACACAACAAACTTTCCTTTCAAAAAGTATTAAATAAAAGCATTGCAAGTGAAAAACAGTAACTCTCACCATTTGTGGCCCTTAATATAACCTTTTCTCAGTTAAGAGCTTTTTTTTGGCACAAACTATATTTCAGAAGGCTTCAGTAAGGAAGAAAACAACTACTTCCACAATCATATATGAAGGAAAAGCTTCCCTGCCCTAATTGGGCGCAAGAATTGCTTCCACCCTCTCAAACTTGTCCCACCTCATTTTCATTTCCTGCCTCCAATGGCTAAAGCCTGGGTGCTCTGGGAACCCTCTGCAGAGGCAGCAATCACACTCAGGCAGATGAAAAAAAGAAGGATCTTTCTCCAGTCCTTGGGCATCCTTGCAGGTAACCCTGCATGAACGAACACAGCCAGTGCTATTGGCTCACTCTCACCACACAAAAGGCCCTCAATAGCACATGATGATCACAGGTTGCCTCTCTTCTCTGAACTTTGATACTGAGAGTCTCCTTTCCCAAAGGAAAGCTCAGCAGAAACACACTGATGTTGTTTCACAGCCCTGTGCTATTTGATTAAATCCCCATTTGTTGTGTTCCTTTGCCACCCCTTTTCTCAAGGCTGTATCTCCCCACACAGCTGTTCCACATTGAGTTGGGGAATTCATTTGGAAACTCAGGGAAGCAATAGCTTGGCAATTCCAGCACTGCAAATGCAAAGCTGAAATGCCTTTACGCAGCACCTGCTGAGGGGACCTTTTACTGCTTTCATAATATGGAACAGGAGTTTGGCCCCAAGGGGAGGATCTTGCTGTACACATGCAAAACCCCAGGTTCTGCGTCATTATGGTTATTGGCCTCCCAATTAACTTGCTTCCTGTCAGAGCTGGGAGGAAGGCATTTTGCTCACTGACATTTCAGGCTCTACAGTTTGTGAAGTCTTTTGCTTTAAGGACTGTGTATATCCCTAATTAGTGTTTGTCACCAGCAATTCAAAATACTTTTCCAAGGCCAGTTTCTACACACAGCATCACACCTGCTTTTTACAGAGAGGTAAACTGAGGCACAGGACGGCACATCTCACCATGGCAGTGCAGTACGTCCATAATCCAATCCTCAAGACTCAAGGTGCTGCGTGCAATCTGCCTCAACACAGCTTCTCCGATTACTCAGGTATCAGATAACTATTTGTATATGGCTTTAATAAGGAGTGTCAGAAACACCCATTCCTGGAAATGTTCTGTGTTTGAGAAATAACTGGGATGCCCAGTCCCCTGTGAGTTTAATCTAGGTCATCTAAAACCTCTTTCTGGTACATCATTCAGAGTTATCCATTGGCAATACCATCTGCAACATTAGGATATTTCACTTGTAATTACGTTAACAAATGTAAAAATGCCTGAAGTAAAAGTTATCCTCTAAATAAGCTGTGTAATGCTTGCAGACTACTTCATATGAGCAGCGTCTGTGATGCAGCACACACCCACAAAGTGTTAAACAGTGCTACTGTAGTAAAACTGTCAGCCTTGATTATTTAAAAGGTGTCTACCTGCAGGCTTTGCTTTCATTCCCTGTTGTTGTTAGTACATCACACATGTCTGACCAGACTGGCCAATGCTCTGTTCATATTACACTTGGCCCCTGTTCCTCATTTATCAGCCATAGAGACAAAAGCTTGGCTTGCCCTTTCTGAACAACAAAGATTTATTTTGATGGCATCCCTCGGCAGTCAAATAAAATTCTTGTATGCATTTCTCAACAAATCCACACCAATGCCATAAACTGACATGAGTGTTATAGCCAAGACAATGACTACTTGTTCTGATAAAACACGGCAATCATGCAAGTGTTACAGTTGATTTTAACCTATAATAGAGTTGACATTGCATGAGCCACAGTTTCCAAGCTCACTTGCTCCTTCCTGTCCACCACTTTCCTTCGAGATTTTTCAGCTCTGTCTGCAGCCTCCATCTCATTCTCCACATCTGCAACTCCCATTTCATCTCATGTCTATTCCATATTAGTTCCTTGAATCACTGAAAACAGGAGTACAATCTAGTCACTCTCTATGCCAGAATTAAACAGTTTATACAGCCTTCACACCATGGCAGAAAGAATGTTTATGTCATCTTTGTGTTTCTATAAAACATTAACATGCATTGAAGCAATAGGGACTTATTGTCCCTGGTGGACATGGGGAGTAAAATACTCTTAAATGTTCCAGAATCTGTCCTTTCTCAACCACTAAAATAATTCGAAAGTTTAAAGGGAACTCTCTTAGATTCAGCAGCTTTTAGCATGAGTTTTTTAAAGCAAAACATTAAAATAAATACAGTCTAGATTATCTTTGATGTAAACCTATAGCTGAGATTTATATTGCTTATCCCTATGAATTAAACTAGCCAAAATTTTTAATACCATTTTGCATGCCTCGGAGAGACAGAAAGATAAAGATTTAATTTTCTCTGAATGGGCCATTACTAGCTGTGGAATTGCTAGCTGTTATCTACAACAAAGCTCTTTGTGGTCTAGCTGTATTTGTTCTGCATAATGAACAGAATGCCAGTGGTTTCCATCTCCATACAGTTCCTCACTCAGGGCACTCCACAGACATGGCTGACTACCTTTGCTAGTTAAAAATGGAGTTACCAGAGGCAAAGAAGATTTAGCGGTCAAAACCCAAGTCTGCGGCAGAGTCAAGAATAGAATTTGAAGCTTCGAAACTATTCCCAAAGGCCTGTTTTAACCACTACACAGCACTGTGCTGGCAGGGTGCAACCACAGGTCGAGCTCTGCGCCAAAGGGAGAAGCCGTCTCTGGTGCTGGGAGCTCCACGCTTGGGGCCCGAGCATGTGCACTTTTCCTTCCCATCCCCCAAATCCTTACGGAGCTTTTCGTGTGTGTCACAAGAGAATAAATGCCTGAGACATTATCTGCCCATTCCAAGAGTTTAGAGAATGTGTATGACATCATGGGCATGACTCTCCCACTAATCACATTATATGCTGTTTAACTTAACACTGCTAAGCTTTGTCTGATAACATTGTAAATACCATTTTATTGCAAATTAGATTATACAAACCTCCTCAGAGTTTAGGTCAGTTCTTGTGTGAGGTCCTTGTTCCCCCTCCTCTCTACTACCCCAAACTGAATCTTTTTGATGCCTAAACCGAGGCATTCCTACAGAAGGACGCACCAGAAGAAACAAAGGCTAAGCCATTATCTGTTTCTAAGTCAGCACTGCAGATTGCAGTAAGTGGACAGAAGACTCCATGCATCTGTTCTTTTTCTCCCTCTTCCCTTGGAATAAAATCAATAGGTTTTGTTTTTCCCTTGAAGCTGGCTGGATTTCATTACAATGCTCCTGTGAGGTAGCATATATTTGAGATCTATAATTTCCTTCTATCAAGCCTAAGCTGAGTTATACCAGTTGGTAGCTGCAGTGCTCTTCTCCTGGCCTTAAGGTTTCAGATTTGTTTACAAAGGAAGCTGCAGAAGTGTTAGTTTAATTTTTGCATTTGAGTCTGATTTTTCTAATAACAGAACCAGACTCCAACTACACTAAACCATAGCCCCGGCATCAGCATGATCTTCAAAGCCACTGCCACATTGATGCTCCCAAGTTTTTGAGAAGGATACTTGAATTTTCATGTTTTGACACATTTAATGCTAAAGTACATATCCGAGAAGTTTCTAATCTTTTAGATTAGATCAGGATTTCCCAACACTACTGCATAAGAAGATCCTCCCCATCTTTCTTCCCTAATTTTATCAAGGCCATAAGTATCCCATGCTATTAAAGCAGAGGTTTGGGAATCCAGACTTCTGCTTGTTGTTCAGGACCCTACACATCCTCAGGGTAACTTTCCTGCAGGACACGGAGTTAAGGAATGCTAGCAGCTTACAGAGGGAAGTAAACACAATCCAGGTGACTGGCACAGACCAAAGCACAGCTAACACAAGTAAGGCACTGGTTAACTGCACTCAAGACAGATTCTCATGTCCTTGAGCAAACCACCTGGCTTCTGCATTCCTGCATGTTCCCATCTGGAGAAAGGCAACAGCAACGCTGCACAAACACAGCAAAGGATGCTGTAAAATAAACATTTTGAGATCTCACATGAAACTCAATCTACCAGAACTGTGATTACTGAATACTACATTTGTGAAAGGTTAAGGTTCCAGAAACTGGGTTCTGTTAACTCCTCATTTCTCAGGACAGATTTTAAGGAAACTCATGTTCTGAAATTCAAGTGGCTCTCCTGAAAACGAACACACCTCATCCTGCAGGAGGGTCATGCACGTTTCTGTGGGTGTCAATCTGATGCAAGCAGGTCTGTGCTCTCTTTACTGTGTCTTCCCTATCCTTTGGCTGTTTGCAGAATTCATCACAAATACACCTTTACAGTGTTTTTCACAGCCCATTTGTTCTTCTCTCCACAGAGATACAGCAATGAAGCAACATGATTTGTGGGACAGTTGGTTGCTTGATTGTAGAGTTATCTTACAATCAGCATTTCTCTAATCAAGTTTGCAAAGTGGCTGCTTTTTTGAAAACAAGAGAATAATGCTGCATTTTAATTAGCTGATTCATTAGAGAAAATAACTAATCTAGGAAGGTATAGAGAATCTATCTACAGAAAGAATAATTACAGAATAATTATCAAATCAGGTTATTTATATGCTTCAAGTATTTCTGTGTCTCTTTATAAGCGTACTATACAAATTAACCCAGTACTATACAAAGGAACTTGAGTAATGTTACTCAAATGAATAGCAGTAAACTTGAAAAGCTTCAGTCACCAAAAATACACAAACTGAAGCCTTTTGGCAAAAACGGGAGAAAGTTTTTTGGTTTTACTTTATTTTTCCCTATTTTGTCCCTCTGTTCTTTATTTTAGTATGTCCCATGTAATGATCCACTTCTAGAATAACTCTGACCTTAGATTCCTAACTCCACCTCACACACCAACAAAATTCAGTTTTAGTTCTCCAGTGAGAGAACCAGTGTCATCCCTAAAGTCAGATACAGAGATACTGGGCCAAAAGTCCCACAGAAACTTGACCACAGAAAATTACAGACTCTGTTCCATTGTGTAAATCTGTGCATCAGTCTGCACAGTCACAGTACCAAGAGCTGACTGAGGCATTGAGAAAACGGTCCCAGGTGATAAGGTGATAGCAAGAAACCTCAATGAATCTTAGTACTGATGTTCAATACAGCCACCTACAGCCATTTTGCACAGAGAATTAATTTAAGGCAGCAGTATAGATGAAAATAACACAATGATATGAGGATTAACTGATAATCCCTACAGGTATTGCATGGGAAATTGCCAGGCCATTAACTCTGGTATGAAATCCAGGTCATGAACAAGCCTTACTGCAAGAATGAGAGAATAAGTGACATAACTGGTGATCATAACAAAGAGAAATAGATGTCTGACATCAGGGATGTTGGGAGCTCCCCACAGACTCAGAATAGGGTCTGTGATGTGGCTCCTGCTGTTTCATATTCCATAAATGATCTGGAAATTATGTGGGTAGGTGGTTTATGATACAAAACCAGTGGGCATCAAAATAGTCAGTTTAATTCAAAGTGCATGCAATGGATGAGGAAAAAGCCATTCCTGCTATATTTTAAATCCTCCATTACCAGTCATGAAAGAAATCTTGGAGAAATGACTCATTCTCCAAAATTACCAGCACAGTGTCAGCTGTCAACATTTGGGGAAAACCATCCTGTCAAGGATTTTTAGAAGAATGAGAACAAAGCAGAAAACAGTATTATTTCTCTGAATAAATCCACGGTATGCCCATCTCTTCAATACTGAGCACAGTTTTAGTAATTGTGCAAATACAAAGCCACAGAAAGGGCAAGAACTGTAGTGTACTAAAGCTGCACATGAAGTATAAGGAAGACTTAACACAAGGAAAACTTACGCAATCCAGAGCCTTTCAACCTGGAAAACAAGGATAATAACAATTAAGTGCTAGACAAGCTGTTACAGCACAGAAAAGGTAAACAGCAATGATTATTTTAAAGTATTCTTAACAGAAATAATAGGGCAGCAACTAAAACTGGCAGGCAGCAAGTGGGTTCAAAAGCAAACAAAAGGAAATTCAATTTCACACAATGCCTAATGATGTTGTGGAACTCATTGCCATGGGATATTATGGCAGCCAAAAACACAAGTGGGTTTTAAAAAAACGATTAGACAATTTTTTGGAAAAAGGTCCATCAAGGAATATCAAAAACAATGATACAGCTGCAGCCTCCAGCTCAGGAAGGTCTCTAAACCAGAAACCACTGGAAGCTAAGACGGTTTACCAAAGGAAGTATCACTCTATACTCGTCCTGTTTTCCATATACAAGTTATTAGCCATTATCAAGAGGCAGGATATGGGGCTAGACAGACCTTTGCTGTGACTCTTTTTTTGTATTTGACTAATACTCACTGATGCAGATATAAACACACACCCCTCCATGGTCACGGATAATTCCATAGAAACTGCTAGAGTTAAAAGGTGCACACTTAGAAGAGAAACATAATGAAGGACAGCATTTTTAATTTGAGGAGGGCTAGAACTGGTTCTTGTATTTAATTTGGTGTGTTCTGGATCTGTATTTTTCAGGGAGGAGTTACTGGTGTTAACCCCATTTTTATTCCCTAATTACAGCAAAAGAGACAAGCTCCAAATGAGAACTAGCTCCAAATGTCAGCTATTAGCCACACAACGATTTGCACCTGGGTGGCTGAGAACTCAGCTTAAGAAACTCCGGAGGGGTACTGGAGTACTGCCCTACCTAGTTTATTTTATGCTCCAGAGGTGCTTCAAAACACAGACTCAGTTTTCCATCCCTGCCCTAGGTCTAGGGTAGAATTTGAAGTCAAGGTAGGTCTTCAACAATAGAGAGGAACAGTCCTTTAAGATCTTGTTCCTTACAGACTCCAGCATCCTGAGCATGCATTCCAACTTGAATGGCTTCCTCATCTTCTTCTCCAACAGGGAAAACAGAGGGGGAAGTGACTCACAGAGAACTCAGCACCCCACAGCAGCTCTGAGCTATGAATTGGATGACAAACCTACTATAACACATTACTTGCCACCATTTTAATTGTTTCTCAAACCATGGCTAAAAAAAAATCTTAAAAAAGAAGATGACAATGAAGAAATTTTACCAGGATACTCTTACTGTAATTTCTGTCACATCGGTTATAAAATTACAGCATAAACTACAACACAAAAGATACAAGATACACTCTAAAGAGGAAAATTGGGCATCAATCAGTAGCCACATGGCAAGTTGCACTGGTGTGCAATATACTGAAGGGTAGAAATACACAGGCACATATTCTCTGGTACACTGGCCAAATGCTGAAGGCATAATGACTCAATGGTCCTGTAATTCTAGCTGAAATCCCCAGAAAGAAAGTTACAAGTGGAGACGACAGTATTATGCCCCAATAAAGGAGCCTTCCCCATTCCTCAGTCAGCATCCAGCACTTGGAGATGTATTAATATGAATAATTAGAGTAAGATTCAAACCTGTGCTTAGCCATGCCAAGGAACCTGTAATTTTCATATGGGACAGAACCATGGCAAAACAACCTACTGGAGGGTCAACACAGCTCTCATGTTCATTTGCACATGATGTTCATTCACATGTTTGCCCTCACTTGTTCCCCTAAAGACTACAGATCTCAGTTACTGCAATGCTCTCCAAATGGGAATTCTCATGAGTCAAGAGTCAAGCCAGAAAAGTTCTGCTTCCTACTTGTTAACCCATATCGGGATTATTAAAACCAGCAGATCTACGTTTGGCACAAAACTGTCAATAACTGGAAGAGGTGGGTACTTCCTTCTTTGAAAGTCACATAATTTATTTAGGTATCTGATCTCAAGACCCAGGTAGGCAAGTTTGGAGCTTTATCCTTAGACCCTTACCTTCATTCTGCTAACAATTCTAAACATGTCCAAAAACCTAGTTAGTAAAAAAACATAGTTCTATACCTCGATGGAAATGCTGTTGCTTTCCATTAGAAATCCTTCCACAAGGCAGAGCAGTGAGATTCCTCAGGTCAAGGACTCCAGTTTGTTACACGCTTGTTCATGAATATCCAGCACAAACAGGGTCTAGGGCCTGGAAGTGGTACGACAAAAGATAATAATACTAGCTTAAGTAAAACCGATCAAAGATAAAAAACAATAAACCATCCTCTGCTCCCCTTAAGAAAATTTGTTTATTCACCCCCTCACAAAGCAGGTTGCCCTATTTATCTGCCCGGAGAGCGCAGACATTCCTTGCATGTGCAGCACAGATGGTCACCACACCACGAAAGGCAGAAAGGCTCATGGTGGATGTGTCTGGTTTCTGGATAGACAGAAACCTGGGCAGAGCTGCTGCTCTGGCAGGGCTGCTATGCATCCAAAATCCCAAACAAATATAGCAAGCCATCAATATCCTTTGGACAGCATCTCTTAGTGGAAAACGAGACTGTCCAGGGAAAAGGATCTGCACAGTGACCTTGGTTGTGAGTCTTAATTCATTAGTGTACATAGATTGTTTTGAGATCCCAAGGTGGGAAATGCTACGGAAAGCAGAAGTATTATTTATTAAAGCGCAAGGCTCTGCCGTTTCTTTATCCTCAGATATTCTTCACGTCTGTTTTTGCATTCATGGCCATTGCTACTTCAAATTATTTCAGCTGTCTTTATCTTTTCTTTACCAAATGGAATAGCCCCAGGCAGAGGATATGCAGTCTCTTGTAGCTCAGATACTGGGTTTGCTCATTGCAGTTATTTATCTTATTCATTTCTAATTAATTTACTGTTCTGATCCCAGTCCTGCTCTTCCTTTGATTTTATAGCCATCATATGTAGCTGCTCCCCATGTACAGAAATGACTCTGCAAGTACATGCCATTAATATTTTTACTACCTTACTAAATACACTCCTACAGTGTATGGAAGGGGTCTGCAAGGTCTGTTTTAGCAAACTGTATATAAAAATCCTTATTAATTCTTCTGAAAACTGAAAGGCAGAGCAGTTTAGCAGTAACCATTTTAGTTCCCAAGGTGGACAATACAAACTGAAATCAAAGAATAAACCTGGGGGGAACTGAATCAACTGAAAAAACGCAGAGCAGAAAGTTAATTTTGTAACACTCTATGTTCTGTGACACAAACTGTACATAAGTTTTTGTCCTCCTACTGAGTGCAGAACTCTGTTCTATGTAATACATGAAAAAAAATCACTAAACTTGTTACTGCTTTTGGAGGAGCCATTCTAGCTTTCAGTACTTAAAATACATCCCTCTTTTTCTTCAAAAATACAGGGTACAAATCTCTGCTTTTTCCTCAGCTTAATAAAAGCATAAATAAACCAGGAAATTAAAGATGAAAAAAAAGAAAAAAAAAAAAAAGAAAGATGAGAAAGCTACCTTTTCCACATCCTGTTGTGCCTAAATAGAACATGTTGTACCAGCATGTATGATTTCTCAATAAAATGTATCACGACACTTCAAAAGCTGTCCATAATCAGGAGAGTTAAGTGAGGAATGTCAGCTTGGACGGGGAATTGCGCTGCTTTTGTTATACATTAGTTAAGCACGCAGGTTTGTGGGTTTTTACTTTATCTCGGATTTTACTGTAGTGTAATTGAACTCTGTTACCTTTTTCAGTTTCCTAAGTGTTCCACTAAGTGCTTGTGTGGGTTTGGGCTTAAGGATATTTTAGACAGATCTAGAGGTGATTGAAGTCAGTGGCAGAGGCCTCTGCAGAGTTTGGCTAGTCCTCCAATGTGGAAACCAGGTTTTCCTCTTGCTGCTTAATCCCCCTGGGATCAGCCCTCAGACGTGCAGAAATAAGGATCTGCAAACATGAATTTGCTATGGATCCACAGGCAAACCTCACACTTACATCAGCAAAACCAAGTTTCACAGAAGAGTGTATTTGATTGTAGTGGGATCATTCACATGACATTAATTTTACGCATGAAATTCACAGCCTTTACAGCATTACATCCTTAACAGTAATTGCAGGTTTGGGGCATCCTGTCAGCTGTGTCTGGTCCCTCCCCATCTTGGACCTCTGTCATTTTCACCAAAGCACAATTTATTTCCTTCAAATACCTCATCACACCTGAGTTTTCATATAGATACTACAGCAATAAAACTGTAATCTTTGCAGTGGGATGCCTGAACTCCTCAGACAGTGGTATCTCCATGTAACCACACATGATAAACAAATAGTCAACAAACACACTTCAGTAGATTTTACTACTTCTGAAACAGCCTATATTTCTATAAAAAACATGAGTTTATGCTTCATGTGTCAAGTTCTGCATCAACACCCCTTTTATAGCCACAGCTCTGACAGGAAAAACCACCCCAAACCCCATTTAAAAACCAGACTCCTCACCCACTGCAGACACACAGGCGGGTGTTTCACATCACAGAATCACAATTTCCTTCATGTCTTCACAAGAGAACACTGCCTGGGTCTGGGGGAAAGGACCTGCAAGCACGGATTGTTTTAACTCTCCCTCTGGGGTGATGTGGGGAGCAGCACAATACTGAGGGGAAGAGACCAGCTGAGGACAGAGACCTGCTGAGGGGAGACCGACTATGGTGGGAACCGCATGAGGGGGAGAGATCCATCATGGCGGGAACCACACGAGGGGGAGAGATCCATCATGGCAGGAATTGCATGAGGGGGAGAGATCCATCATGGCAGGAACCGCATGAGGGGGAGAGATCCATCATGGTGGGAATTGCATGAGGGGGAGAGATCCATCATGGCGGCAACCGCATGAGGGGAAGACACTCATCATGGCAGGAACCCGATGAGGGGTAGAGACTTTCTGTGGGGAGACACCCACCATGGTGAGAACCTACTTAGGGGGTCCAGGGAGACACTCTCTGAGGGGAGAGACGTGCTGAGAGGAGACCCATCATGGCGGGAACCTCCTGACGGGGAGAGACTTTCTGATGGGAGAGACCCACTGAGGGGAGACGCATCATGGCGGAAACCCTCCGAGCGGGAATCCACTGTGAGACACACTCTGAGAGGGGAGATCCATTGCGGGGAGACTCACCATGGGATAGACTTGCTGCGAGAAGAGACTTGCTGACAGGAGAGACACTCGAAGGGGAGACCGGCAATGGCGGGAACCAACTGAAAGCATAACCACATAGCATAGACGTGCTGAGGGAAGAGCCGCCATGATGGGAACCCTCTGAGGGGGACTCCACAGCAGGGAAGATACTCTCTGAGAGGAGAGGCCCACTATGGCAGGAACCCACTGAGGGCATATCCACAGTAGGGGAGACACTCTATCCGAGAGGAAAGACCTGCTGAGGGGTTAGATCTACCATGGGATAGACTTTCTGAGGGAAGAGACCAGATGAGGGGATAGACCCACTGAGATGGTACCTGCCATGGCGGGAACCCACTGAGGGGGGAATCCGCTGGAAGGGAGAGACTTTCCTGGGTGACACACCTGCTGAGTTCTCTATCACCATGTGGTAGATTTGCTGAGGAGAGACCTACCGAGAGGAGAGAACTTCTGAGAGAAGGCTTGCTGTGGGAAGAGACCCTCTAAGAGGAGAGACTCACTGCAGAGAGACCTGCTGAAGTAAGAGACCAGCTAATTGGGACAAACCCGCTGAGCAGATACCTGCCATGGGGGGGCCCGCTGAGGGGAGAGACCCCTCTGAGAGGATAGCGCGTGGGGGAGAGCCGCTGAGGGGGACATGACCGATGCATGACCGCTGCCTCAGCTCTGCACGCTGATGCCCTCCGGAGGAGCCGGTGCGGCAGAGCGGGCTGGTGCCTTGGGGACAACTTTGGGTGCTAGCGGTTGGTTGTTTGCGGGGTCTCTGTGCCCTGGCGGGGCACAGCGGAGGGCGCGGGCGACACCCCGCTCCAGGGACACGACAGCCCAGTGCCAGTCCCCGGCGCACCTGGGCCACCTCCGCTGCCGCGATGGCACCGCAATGGGACCACGCTGTCCCCAGCGCCCCGGGCGGCGCAGCGCGAGCAGCAGCGCCGCCTGCCGGGCAGGGCGGGGACCCTGCTGCCCTCGCTGCCGGCAGGGCCCGTCTGTGCCCGGTTCCTCCCGGTTCCCCCCGGTTCCCCCGCTCCGCCCCGCCCGGCTCCGTCTGTCTGCAGCGCGGCCGCAGCTGCCGGCACAGATACGGTGTCGGCGGGCCGGCAGAGCGCGGAAACACCTGTTTCCAACATGGGGAAGGTGGGGAGGGAGCCCGCGGCGGGGCCGGGCAGCGCCGCTCGCCCTCTCTTTCCTCCCGCCAGCTGTAACCCGGCCGTACAGCCCGCGGGATCGCCTTTCAGAAAGATCGCGTTCCGTTTTTACACGTTCGGCTGAAAAACGCGTCTCGACCCTCTCCTCACGTGTTGTTTTTTTCCACCGTGTCCGTGCCGGGGGGTGGTGGGTGGGGGGCACAGACGGACCTGGGGGTTCCGACAGCCCCGAGGCCACAGACCCACCCCGGGGGCTCCGGCCGACCCGGCCCGTGCGAGGTCTGGGGTCGCGGCTGCGGGGCCGGGCAGCGCCGGGAGCGGGGCCGGGGCTGCCGGCGGTGCGGGAGCGGGTGCG
>VZRL01005614.1:1066555-1149917 GCA_013397895.1 Origma solitaria | reverse complement strand
CTCTGAGCGGCCGCTCTGCCCGCGCCCCCGGGGCCGCTCCGCTCCGCGCCCATGGCCGAGGTGGGCGGCTTCCTGGGCGCGCTGGACCCCGACCTGCACGGCTTCCCCCCCGCGCTGGGCGCCGGGCTGCCCCTCGCCGACTCCCCCGGCTTCCTCAACGAGCGCCTGGGGCAGATCGAGGGGCGGCTGCAGCGGGGCTCCCCCACCGACTTCGCTCACCTCAAGGGCATCCTGCGGCGGCGGCAGCTCTACTGCCGCACCGGCTTCCACCTGGAGATCTTCCCCAACGGCACGGTGCAGGGCACCCGGCAGGACCACAGCCGCTTCGGTAAGGAGCCGGGGGGTGCCCGGCCGGGCCGGGAGCAGGTGCCCCGCGTGCACAACTAATTACCCCGCTAATATAAATCATCCCGGGACGGATATAATTGGCCTCCTAAACAAATGCGCTCACTCCCCAGCAATGCGGGAGTTTTTATTTCCAATTTCCTACTCTCCCGGCGCTCAGCCTTTCTGCAGGTGCACTAAAACGTGCCTTAGCAAGGGGGAAAAATAGAAAAAGTTTTAAAAAACTAAATAAAGAAAAACAAAAAAGGACGGTGACCAATTCTAGCTGTGCCTCTGAAGTTAGTGGTGAGGGAGGCAAAACAGAGGAGTTCTTCGTTGGAATTTCTTGGAAATTCCTGTGTTGGAAAAAGAAATTCCTCGCTTTTTTAGTTGGGGTTGTTTTGTTTCTTCTTTTTTACTCCTCCTTCTTTTTGGCCTCTGCAGATATTTGTGAGCTGCTTTCTTTTACATGCATGACTTTCATTAGAAGAGCGTCTCCTGAAAGCGGGCAGGGATCTGTTGGCTGGAGGGGTGTCAGGAGCTGGGTTTGGGAAGGTTGCTGGAAAGGAAAGGGGGAAGCTGAAGAGGGAAAAACACTTAGGGGCCTCGGAAAGAAAGAAGATGGAACAATAGGCAGAGCACCATGGATTTACCTTGCCACCCGGGATACAGCTGGAAGACTGCAGTGCCTGTATCAGTGGCACACGAGAACAGGGACCTCTAATGAGACTATATGTAATCTTCAAAAAATGCATCCCAAGCCACAGGCGAAAGAGTACAGTCAGTTTGAGCCCAGCTAAGAGAAATTCCCGCTACTCCAGCATCTAGTGCAGGTGTCTGTATAAACTATCAACAAGTCCCATGCCAGTGATCTCAGCTGTGTTGTCAACAGGTTGCAAGACGTGCTCGCAAGACTTTTTATAGTTTTGAAGTGATTTAACTCCTCGGTGAAAGGAATTCTTTTTTTGCCTTTACTTATTTGCAACCAGTCAGTTCTGATACTTGGGGAAGTGCCACCGCTGCTATTGTTGGAGGTGTAAGGCAGGTTTTTGGAACAATTGGGGAAGCTTATCTCTGCACCGAGCTTTCCATAAACACCAAGTGTGTGCATGGAATGTCCCTGCCTAAATCAACAAGAAAGTCATAACCTGCGGGTCAGAGTCAGGTACTAATATGCTCGTGGGGCAAGCGTTCTTTAATTACCTCCTGAAAACACCCATCTTTTAACCTTTCCCGCTGCAATATGCAGTGGGTTTCCATGTTCAAAGAGTTGAAAGCAAACCTATTGCATCTGGTTGGTTTTAGTTCAAGCTGCCACGTAGTGTTTCTGGTCTATCAGTTCTTTTTACTTACCTTTGGGCGACTAAACAGCCAGTTTCAAATGGCAGCATTTGTCTCAGGTCCATTTTTTTATAAAGACTGAGTAATACAAGTGTATTTTCAAACTTGGAAAAACATCTTAAACATGCTAAAACTTTTCATGAATTTTGCATGCTGAAGCTTAAGTCACACAGTGCTTTCAATAAATCGAAACATTGGCATTCCCTAAGTGTTTTAGCAGTCCTCATCCAGCTCCGTAAATAGGACCAGACTTCAGATATTATAGTTCTCTGCTTCAGGGTTTTCCCAGAAGCAGTGTAAAATAAATAGTTATTTGTTGTAATTGCAAGACAAAGCCCCAAAGGATTAGACTGGAATCCTTGCGTTCAGATCAAGTTGGACTAAGCCTTGCTTCAGCAGAGACTCAAAGCAATAACATATTGGCACACAATATTCACCATCTGCGTTCAGTAGCCATGAATATTTAAATTCCAATGTTACTGGTATGGTTCATATTAGGATGTCATGTATCGATGCATTCCTAAATTTTGCATGCAGCAGTCAGCAAGCAGTAAGTTTTAAGAGGAATAGGCAGCCTGAGCGATTCTGGGGACTCCAAAACTGTGGTGAACGATGCAGAGGGAAGCAGTTTAAAGCTGCCTTCAGTCTTGGGGCATCTGGAGAAATACTTAGATGATGGTTAAGTGGATCAAACCCATGTGGCTGGAAGGTGCTCCCTGGTACATGAGCAGATATTTGACGTGCTCCATGGATGGCTGCGATGCCGCAGCCAAGGCATGTGTCCAGCTGCAGGTGGGATGTAGGGTAGAATGGCACTTGGCATCCCTGTCTCTTAATTGGAAGGGATTCAGGAATAGACAGGCAGTATCTGCACCCTCCCATGCACAGCCATCCTAAAAGCTACCAGATGTGCAAGACATCCACATCATCCAGAGAGGAAAATAAAGCCAAAGCCCTTCTGATGCAGAACAGAGTCCCAAGGTCCCAACAGAGAGGGTCAAAGGGAGAGTTTCTTTTGTACCACAGCATTTGGGGGTGTGACTGTAGGACACAGGGGAGGTACTGGCATCATCCACCCACACTGCCTGAGCAATCACAGGAACTACTGCTTCTCATCTGTCGAGGACTGGAGCCTTCTTAAATCACACCTGTCTTCTGGAATGTGATATTTTATACTTGTAAAAACACAGATTCATGCAGGAACAATGGAGCACAGCTTATTTTTCCTAGAGGAGGTTTAATGCAAAATGTGGCAAAGCCCTCTAAGTCTGTTGGAAGAAAGCTCATTCTCACACTACTTAAGTGCCTAAATTCACTCTCTGAACTGGCAGCTCTGGCAAAATCACTCCAGAAAGAATAAAGTGTCTTCAAAAAGGTACCTCTGCCACTGCATCTGCTCAGAGCATTGCTCTACAAAGAAATAAAGGACAATCAAAATGTGGAGGGCGTCTGGACTGATATTAGCACCCCTATGACAATCCTTCTCAGAATGAAATGGAAAGAAATTTGCCAGGAAAATCCCTGCCAGGAGGAACTGCTCCTTTTCTGCCTCACGTCTCTTTTACAGCAGCATTAAACAAGTGAACCCAATGGTGCTACTCACTGCAATGGAGGAGAGAAAGAGGCCTTGAGGTTGCACTGCAGGCGAATAAAGGCAGCAAATGAAGCTCTTTTCGGGTACAAACCTGCTCATGGATCTGTTACACAGACTCCTGGAGAAGCTGCTGAGACCTCCAGAGAAAGTTTTGCTGTAATTTTAACATTCAGACCACAGTGCACCTGTTGCTGAACAGTTGTTGAGGTTTTTAGCCGAAGCTTTAGGTTTGTAGCCCTTAATACAACATCTGATGTTTCTGTACCCCAGCTCCTGAATACAGTCATGTAAGAAGAGACAGGTGCAGGGAGCTGAATTGTTCTTTGAGGGATGCTTTAGAGTAAGGCGAGAGTGTGCGGGTCCAGCCACGGCAAAGCTCAGGAGATTATTCAGTGCTTTGGTGGTAAAAGAATCCAGTCGGAGTCTTAATCAAATCTCTGCAAGTCTTATCTGGAAAGGCTCAAGGAACAAAGAGAATGAATAATGAAAGTGAGGAAACAAAAGAGGCGAGTCCTGGGGGAAAGGAAAAAAAAAGCAAAAGAAAAAAACAAAAGTATGTTCTACCACAAAAACACACCGCTACAATTGGAAAGAGAATTCTTGAGCTGGCCCCAGTGGCCACTCCCTGTGCTGCTGGAGATCAGATGTACGAAGCTGCAATTTTGTCTAGAATTGGAGTGAGCTAAGGACAGGATGGATATCCGCTCACATATTTTCAGCCTTCGCTCTGTCTCCTGACTTTTGTGGGCTCAAGTTATGTTCTTAATGCTCTTTCAACATAGTCATCTTCCATATATGTCTTCAAGTGCCACTCAGAGATCAGAAAAGGGGAATACTACAAGAGACATTGCCAGAAGAGATTGCCATGGGCACCTTGGAAGAAATTTCATTTGCAAAACCTGTAGCTACCCAACCTGCACCAGATGAGGGATGTTTCACCTTCTGGCTCAGAGGGGGAAGATGCTGATGCTCTTCCTGGCTTGATCCTTACCAGGTCTTTGGAAACCTGGATTCACGTGCCTTGTATGTCCTGCTTGTGGCCATACTCAGGACAAGTTCTTGGTTCCCCTGCCTGAGACATCCTTCAGTTTCCCAATGGAACCAGCAGCACTTTCCTGCTTCCCAGAGTGACAGGAGACAAAAGTGCTGATGCTGAGGACTGTGTCTATCCCTATAGGAAGGTCCATCTACCACTCTCCAGTTACCTGATACTTTTCACTTGAACATTCCCTTGTCTCCAGCCTGGGAAAGACTCCCCCATTCCTGGGTGTGTCTCTCTACTCCTGTATTACTTTTACACTCCCTGTTGTTGTCCATCTTCCTTCACTCCCTCCTTTTCAAACAGTGGCTGTGGTCATTTCTACCCTGAGAACAGGAAAAAGCACTCAGAAGTTCAGTAACTCCCTCATGTGTCAGAACCGGTGGGTAGTGAAAGGAGGAGACCTTCCCTCATCGTGCACCTCTTTCTTCCCTCTTTGGGATTCTTTTCAGCTGAGAAACCACAATAACTACTGAGGAGAGCTGAGCCAGGGTCCGTGCCTGTCTGGCTTGGAAAGGCTGCCTTCCGTGCCTGTGCTGCCTGTTCATGGTGTTTCTGCGGGCAGGATGTATCCCCTGGCCAGGATGTGTAGCTGGGCATATTTCAGCCTGTAAAATGTCTGCACTGGTCCATAAAGTGTGTTTTGTATCATTTTCTTCCCTTTTTGTCTCCAAGACTTGCCACTCCCAAGTCCGTATTTCATCTCCCCTAGCCACCTGCTGGTTGCAGGGAGGGCAGGATTAGATGCCCAAGCCCCAGAGCAGGCCGGGGAAAAGGAGGACAGAAATTCTGATGGAAGGCAGGAGTTCCTGTAGCCAGTTTAGCTGCCAGCACCTGATGCTGAGTCTGTGCCATGTGAAGGGGGACAGGGGTGGCCATCGCCGTCTGGTCTGTCCTATATTTAGGCAGTGATGCGGTGTTGTCTGAGAGTTGTCACATCCATGGCTGGCCGAGCAGAAGACGTGCCCCAGGCTGAGGGGTGACCAGGAGCTGTGGCTGCCGCTGAAGTCAGCTGGCTCAGGTGGCTGCTTGTCACGCGGTGGCTTTAAACCAAGGCAATACTTTGAAGAGGAGCTCTGGGAGGTAACCTGATCAGAGCATCAATAGCCCAGGGCTGGATGTTTTGGGAGCTATATTAGGAGAGCTGGAGCCATGCTAAAGGTTAGAGCAACTTTCTCCTCCGGTCAATGGAGACACACAGTTGTCAGATGAGATGAGGAAAGCCCTCTTCCTTCTACCTCCCAGCTAATTAATCCAGCACTGGACATGGGCAAGAGTGCCCATGACCTCTAGATAGGTAGTGTGTGATATCCATAATAATAAGCCCAGCAGTGGCCTTGGGGAGGTCTTCCTGGGAAGTTTGAAGGTCCTCACCACTCGAGATGTTGGGTAGGGGCTGTTTGGTTTTGAGTTCTTCTCAAAGCCTTTCCCCCATCAAACAGCTGCCAGCTGTGGGGGTGCAGCAGACAGACCCTGCTAGTTCTTTCCAGACAATTTTTTTTAAGTATAATTTTTAAAGTATCTGACAGCATAGCAGGCTGAAGCCCATGAGTAAAACAGTTGCTCTTGCAGGGCTGGGGATGGCTGGGACAGATGCTGCTGGACTGGGAGGAGGCTGGGAGGAGGCTGGGGCAGGCAGCAGGACATACAGGGCAGGAAGGAACTCTGGCAACAGTGGTGGCAGGAGGTGCTGGAGAAAGGACTGGCAGCGCCGTTGTCTCCAAAGGCTGCAGAGGAAGATGCATTTCTACCTGTGTTTGAAGCTGGATTTGATCCCTATGGCTTGTACATACGTTTTGGCTTGGCAAGTACTCCACTGGAGTGCCAGAATGAAGATGGCTCTCACAGCCATCTCTGCTAGTGCTTTTCACTTCTTTTTACTGAACTCATCACTTTAAAACCTGTGGCACAGCCATCTTATTCCAAAAGAAAAAAATCACACTCCTTGTGGTGAAGAATAAAACCCAGCGTGGTAACAGCCTTCTGAAATTTCTGGTGGACAGGCACAAGTTTCTACATCTGTCTTCTTGGTGATAATTATGAAAAAAATCCAAATCCAAACCAACAAAACCTTGCAAAGCTTTTCTCATTAGCAAAGGTAATCCCTCTTGGGCAACTCAAATTCACAGTGCTGGGGAGAAGCCCAGGCTGGAAATCAGGAGATTACATGCAGATGGGACTACAGAGTTAAGAACTGTATTGTTATAAATAAGAAAAACAGGGTCTGTAGGAAGCTTTGCAAAGGTTGGGAATGGCTGCTTTGTTTTTGTTGCTGGAGCCTGGCGTTGTTTTCTTTCCTCTGTGTGATTTGCAGTCCTTTCCTGTTCTAGGGATTTTGGAGTTTATTAGCCTGGCAGTGGGGCTGGTGAGCATCCGTGGGGTGGACTCCGGACTCTACCTCGGCATGAATGAGAGAGGCGAGCTCTATGGGTCGGTAAGTTCGGGCTGGGCTGATCCCATCCTGCAGCCTGTGGCCTCAGCAGTGTCACAAGCTGCTCTGTCACAGGCCTCCCATGTGCTGGGGCTGCCATTGATCTCCATCCTACCCTTGATGCCACTGCTGTTATAACATAAATGTTATGAAATAGGGCTTGAGGGAGGATTCACTCCTGCTGTGAGAGCACCACTTGGGGTGTCCCAGGGAGCTGGGAAGGCTCACTGAGGTTTTGCCTTTCAGAAATAGTGCGGCAATGGCCAGATAAAGGCAGGGGGACATTTAGCATAAAGCCAGGAGCTGTTTATGTGTTTTCACAGCCTGAGTAACACATCAGTTGTATTCTCCACGTGGTCAGGTCTGCACCTACCTGCAGGTCTTACCTTTGTATTGTGGCTCTTTAACCAACAGAAGCTGAAATTGTGGCCTGAGTGTTATTCTCTGTAACTTTCTCTGTTATTCTCTGTAACTCCTTTTAGGAGTTTGGGACTACTGCTCATGATTTCCTAGAAGTGGCCTTTTCAGCTTAAAATTTTCCATGTTTTGACAAAAAACCCCAAATGTAAACTCATTAAATGTTACAACTTGCAGTCAAGATGCCAGCTGGGCAGAGCTGCTTCCTACAGGTTAATTTTACTCAATTCCTAATTATTTAGCTCAGTTGAGGGTGGGTCACAGTAAAAATAAAATGAAATAAAATAAGCTGCTTTTAAACCAAAGCGGAAGGCAGTACTTCCTCTCACCAAATTGGATCAGTCTCATAGTGTACGAGTTTAAACTCATGTACCCTGCATTGAGAGAAGCCATCAGAAAACCTTTGATTAGCAAACAGTAAACCATTCCCACCTGAGACTACCACAGACCCTTTCACCATTTAAGATGCAGTTGCTGATGTTTATGAGAGTTGCCCAGAGAAGTTGTGGCTGACCCATCCCTGGAAGTGTCCAAGGTCAGGCTGGATGGGACTGGGAGCAACCTGGGATAGTGGAAAGTGTCCCTGCCCATGGCAGGGGATGGAATGAGATGATATTTAAGGTCTTTTCCATCCCAAACCTCTCTGTGATTCTCTGATGATCAAATACTGCATGCACCAAGAACTGTTCTTTTCCCACCTCATTTCTGTAACAACTTCTGCCATACAAGCAGTTAAATGCAGAGACAGTGGTTAAATTACAAATGTGCAAAAGAGAAAAAAGAAAAATCACCAGGATTCCATAAAACACAGAATCTCCTGAAGCACACTTCAGAAAGCAGGGCTGGAGAGCCGCACCTCTCCTGTCAAACCCCAAGGCTGCTCAACAGCTCCTGCAATTGGAGCTTTCATTTGTGCCTGCTGGTGAACATGAGCCAATGTATCCCCCCCTTCTTTGCCTTCAAACCCTGCAGCCCTGATTGTGAATCGAGTTTCATGATGGGTTAATTAAATTCTAGAGCCTGTGTTCATGTTACAACACAGAAACAAAAATAGGATAACATTTTACAGCACCGAATCTGAAAAGAGAACTGACCTGAAGACAGTCGTGGGAGCTGTCCCTGCCCATGGCAGGGGGTTGGAATGAGGTGATCTTTAAGGTTGTTTCCAACCCAGACCATTCTGGGATCTTGTGCACCAGGCAGGACGCTGCAGGGACACAGTCAAACTGCTGCTCCAAACTGTGCTGGCGTCACGAGCCAGGTCCCCAAATAACCCTGGAGTTTTAAAATCTGGGACACGTGGGTTGTACAATGATGGCTTTTCGAACTCAAAAGCCACTATAGTATTCTTAATTAAAGGTCCATAAAACAGCGCCTGACAACAGCATTAGCATTACAATGGTATTTTGGGAGATCACAGTACAGCGGTATTTTTAAATTTTCAGCAAGTTTATTATTTCCCTCCATGCCAATTTTGCCTGATGCCTGTGTTGATGTAGCCAGAGCCAGTCATCCCCACAGCGACACGTGGAGTCCCCTTGGGACACAGAGTCTTTCCTCCTGTCCCTGTTGACCTCATGCCAACATTTCTGCAAAGCTTCCCAATGATTTCAGAAATGCCACTCATACTTAGAGCAGCAAAAGTCATGGGCAGCACCTTACCCGCTGCCTGTATGGTGTCAGGTTCAGTGGGGACATCCCTGGGCTTGGAAAGGAATAAATCACACCTTGCAGAGTCACCCCAGACTTGCCAAACATTTTCCACAAACACTGTACTCCAAACTGCCCCGTGCAGCACGGGTGAATGGGGGCAAAGCAGCAGCCAGAGTTCAGCCAGTCATCAGGTTCCAACATATTCCAAGTAGATGGCATCCGAGAGGAGGGAAAAAAACCAGCCTGTATTTATTGACAGACCTGGGAACAGAAGCCCATGGTTCCCTGGGTCTCAGATGGCCAGGGCTGTGGCCTAGGACTTTTGGAGGGCTCACAACTCACCTTGGGCTTTATTTAATTAGTAGCAAAACATTGAAAACAGGTCTGAGCACAGGTGAGCCCCTGGATTGTGTTACAAAACACATCTACTGCGGGCAGTAACATTTACTGAGCACTCCATGTGCTGCGGAGGGGACACATTCCCTGCCCGGATAGTTTACAGTGAGCTACAGTGGCTGTAATATTAGAGCACTCTTCATTTGCAGACAGCCTTTCAGCTGAAAGGGCTCCCAGTCACCCAGGCAGTGCCCCTGTGGGTGGGATGGGATGGCTGGACCCTCTGTGACAGCACAGCCACCTGTGACCTCGTGGGGCAGGGGCACTGCCCCGCTTCCCACTGCGGCCGGGCACATCCCTGGGGTTGGCACATGGAGATGGGAAGGAGAGGGAAGGAGCATGGACATGAACTAACAGCCCATCATCAAACAGCCACTGCCAACAGCCCCAGCTGTAAGGGCTGGATGGAAAGGCTGGTTGTGGCTGTTGGTGACACCAGTGTCATCTGTCCCCCCATCCCAGCATGGGATGCACCAGCTGCATGCCCTCATCACATCACCCTCATTTTCCCTGGGGTCTGACATCCCACATCCCTCTGGGTCCTGTTCCAGGCTCCCATCACAGCTCACTGGCACTCCAGGAGGTGAAACCCTGAGGAACACTTTCATCCCCATCACAGCACATCCAACTGTGTGCCCTGAACTTCCAAAGCAGTGCTTGCTCCTGCTTTCCTATTTAGACCCTTCAGATGCGCTGCCTGATGCTTCTCTCACCCAAAAGAGGGGGTTTGGATGGGGTGGTACCCTGGAGGGGGCTGCTGCAGGCAGATGTGTCCCTGCCTGGTGGCATGGCCACCCCAGCAAGCTCCAAACTCACACCTAGGCAGGTTTAGAGCTTTGCTGTGTCCCTGTCTTATTTATTCACAGGGCACCTTTGCAAAATGTGCACCTACCTTCTCCTGCTTTTGTCTCCTTCCTCCTCCAACTCCAGAGGTCCTTGGGTCTTGACTTGCACCCATTTCCAGCTCTCACCCAGGGGTAGCGTCCCCAGCAGTGCAGTCCCCACCCTCAGGGGAGCCAGCAGAAGGCAGCTGGGAAAATGCTAGAAAAATAAAATAAGGAAGGGTGCCAGTGTTTTCTATTCTAACTTTTTGACACGAGCGTCTCTCTGTTCCCCTCCCGCGCTGCGCACGGCAGAAGAAGCTCACCCGGGAGTGTGTGTTCCGCGAGCAGTTTGAGGAGAACTGGTACAACACGTACGCCTCGACCCTGTACAAGCACCCCGACTCGGAGCGCCAGTACTACGTGGCCCTCAACAAGGACGGCTCCCCCCGCGAGGGGTACAGGACTAAGAGACACCAGAAATTCACCCACTTCTTACCCCGGCCCGTGGACCCTGCCAAAATCCCTGCCATGTACAGAGACCTCTTCCACTACAGGTGATGGTTCCTGCAGTGTCAGTGTACATACTTGGGCTCCCAAGCTTTTCCCCAGAGCACTCTATTAACCGTCATTCCATCATTCCTGTAAGCGTAGATGACCTAGGGAAGCACTTACATTGAATTCAGACAATGCTGTTCCTCCTTGTTTCCAGCGTATATCGAACCTGGGTTATTTATGGGGCGGGGGTAGGGGAAGGGAGGGAACCCTGCATTTAATCTTCGATTTTCATTCACTTTTGTTGCCCGGTTGCTACAAGAGAGGCTGAATATTCAATGTTATGGTTGCTTAAAGGAACAAGCAGGTGAGCAAACCTGATCACCGGGGGGGAAAAAAGCCCCAAAACAACCTAAAAATGAAGAGGAGAAAAGAAAAAGACCACAGAACTGCTGCAGATGCTGCTGCTGAGCTCAGTTAGCTCCCTGCTAAGGAAAAGCCTTTGAGTTGTGCCCTGCTTAAGCAGCCTGGGAGTTTGCTACATGGATGATGCTCCATGGACTGGTCCTGATGTGTGGGGTTCTTCCTGCTGTTGGGGTGGGAATGGGGCGAGGAACATTATTCAGATGTAAGCATGGATACTGTGCATAAGGACAAAACTATTTATAAAATGTATATGATATTTATTTTATATATTTATTTATTTCAAAATAATTTTATTTTTAATGAGAGATGCTATGACCGGATTTTCATCAGGAAGAATAAGGTCCTACTGAAACAGGAAAAAAAAAAGAGTTTTAAGAGCTTATCGGCAATAAAATTGTCTTTATATTGTAGATTTCTTGCTAGCCCTTTTTTTTGGTACTCTTCAACAACTAACCCAGTATTTCCCCATCAATATGAACATTAAAACCACCTCTAAAAGGGCTTTGTAATGTAAAAATCAATTACCTAAGCCCAAGTCTCCTGCAGGAGGATGACATCAAATTACAGGTGTGGGAAGCACCAGCTCAGCTCTCGGCAGGAGTCGTGGGCAGCTCAGTCTCCTTGGGGTGTGATACATCCCCCGTGGATTTACTGTTCAAAACCAAGAGGACAATCATTTGGAGCATCTGCCGTGTCTTGGATGGACCCATCATTCCTACAATAAAACCAGCACATCTTGCATGAGATTTACCTGCAGCAACCATGAAAAATCAGTGGAGAAATAGAAAGCAACAGCAGCAATTCTAACCCCCCTCACTTTTAGTCAATCACCATGGATGAGGATCATCCCCCCCAGGCAGTGCTTGCACAATCATGGCTGTGTGGCATTTTCCTCTGCAGAAGCAGCCTGGTCACACAGTCCTGTCACCTTTCCTCTGCCTCCAGCTGGGCTCAGCAAACCTGATGACATTCGGCAGCCTCAGATTCCCACCTGGTGCCCAACGGTGCCAGAGAGCCACAGCCCTTTTCCGGTCAGGCCAGGCCAGGGGCACTCATGGGGGAGGCTTGGCTGTGTCCCCCAGCTAGCACAGGCCCCCAGTGACACTGGTGCCACATGTCTGCCCTTGCTGCCTGCTTGGGATGTCACAGAACTGCAGGGGAAGCTTCCAGCAGTGATGCCAGCTGATGTTTTGTCCCCTGTGATCAACAGAGAGGGATTTCAGCACAGTGGGAGCAGGAGTGTGTGGCTGCACTTTGCAGCACGAGGAGAGGCCGATAGCAAATAGGGCTCTCTGGAGTGTGCAAAAACCTGAATAACTCCAGCTGTGTGGTTTTGGGTTTTCCTTATCACAACTGCTTTGTTCCCAGCGTCGTTTCTTAACCTTCTCCTTGCAAAACAGTCACGGAAAAACCTCAGCCCCTTCAGCTTCAGCCTGCGAATTCCCAGGACACTTGCACTGCCCTAGGGATGATCCACAGCAGCTTCTTCACGAGCTACATCACTGATGGAGCAGCCCTAGAGCCCAGCTCTGCTCCCGGCTGTCTCTCGCCCTCTCTGCCACCTCCCATGTCCCTGCCACGTCCCTTCGCTGTCCCAGCGGGTCCGGCAGCCACCAGACAACAGGCTGGGGTTGGCAATGAGGAGATTACAGGAGCTTTACCTTCAATGATCCAGACATGAAGGAATTTAATCCCGTGTTCGAAATAAAAAGAGTTTATTTAGCTTCTTCCTCTGAGTCACTGCCGAAACATCTCATCCCCGGCTGCCGCGCCGGGAGCTCCATCGCTCACGAGACGCGTCCTCAGGTGCACTTTTGACCTTCCCCTGCACGAAGGGAAATCCTTCAGCCCTGGAGCCTCACTCTGCCCCCCGGGATGATCCTGCTCCCTCCAGCCAGGACTTTCCGTTGTGCTTGAAGATATCCTGCTCCTCTTCAAAATGAAGGTCAAAACCTGGTCTCAGCAATGCCAAGTGCCTTTGTTACCAATTCCAAAGGGAGATGATTTCACCCATGGAGCAACACTGAACTTCTTCTGATACCCAACTCAACGAGCTGCTGCAGCAGAGACTTCTGCCCCAAAGGGACACACAGGTGCCAAGAATGCTGTAGAACACCTTTTCAGGATCTGGGTTCAAAAACCTCATACTTGCAAAAAGCAACATCCACAAAGAATTTAGAGGAAATCCCTCGGTAAAGGCTGGTATCCGGTCCTGTGTGGGACATTCATTAGAGGGGGAATTCAGCACTGCTAAATCCCACCCAAACGGTTCTTTTGCAGGAATTTAGTGTGTTTGGTTCTGCTTTAACAAAGCAGCTGAAGATGTGACTGACCTGAGACACCTGGGAGCTGAGGAGCAGCAGAGGGAACTGCCACAGACATGGGGCGCATTTTGAGTGGCACAGGAGCACGCAGTGATGTGCAGGGGAGCTTGCATGGACACACTCAACCTCTCCACCCCATCTCGTCCCCCTCGGTCCAGCTGTTACCCCACCTGGAGACGCCAACTGCTCCTTCAGCTTGGAGGTGTTACAGGGCTGGCAGATGAACCCTGCTAGGAAAGTTTGAGAGGAAAATACATTTGGGATGCTTCAACCTGACAGAATCTCCCGAGTTAGCAAAAGGAAACAGTGTTTGTTTGGGGTCTCAGCTCGTGTAGATTCCATGCGATCCAAAGTCACAACAGCCAACTGGAAAACTTCTCCCAAAGGGAATGCAAAGGCTGGTGGAGGGCTTGGTGGTGGTCCCGACACCCCTCTGCGCCCCTGGCCCCAGAGCTGTTTTACACACAGGACTGTGGGTCTGCAAATGGGACAAAAGGCATCGCTTTCAACCCTTCTCCTTCCACCCGAGAGGGGTGGGCCTGTTCTGTGGGAACATTATCCTGGGACAGCTGTGCAGAGCAGGAGGGAGGAGGGTGGCAGCAAAGAGGTGGGAAAGTGCCGGAGTCTCACTGTGGAGGGCACAGAAACAGAGGGGAGCTCCCTGTGCGAGGCCAACATGGAGCCAAGCACAGCAAAAGTGCCCTTCTCCCTGGCTTTGGCTCATGATCCAAGGCACAGGGATGGATGGAGGAGGCAGACTTACAAGTGGCAACATACACATGCCCTCAGGGACATCCCCACAGGGACCCCACTGCCTGTGGGGAGCTCTTCTGGGTGGGATGTGTGGCTGGGGCTCCTTTATCCTAGGGGGAAAAGGATTGGAGGCCTCAAAGACTCACCTTCTGTGGAGAGAGAGAGATGGAGAGCCCCAAACTTCAGAGGGAATCCAGCAGCTCAGTGAAGGTGTCCTTCTGGTGCTGTCCCACCTGGCTGTACTTCCAGAGACATGTGCTGCAGCTGCCAGACCGTGGCTGAGATGTTCCTGGAAGGGCACCCAGGGATGGAGCATTCCTGAAGAGCTGAAATTCCTGTCCATGGGGAAACAAAGACATCCACACCCCTTGGGACAGCGCTGGTATTGTGTTTCCCAAAGCCAGCAACTGCCTCAGAGCTGCTGAATTCTCACCAAGGAAAACACCGAGAGCGTCACCTCGTACCTGTGCTGGGTTGGAGCAGGAGCCCTGGGAAGCTCATTCCCAGGACTGTCAGGTGCTTCCCTCACTGTGCCAGGAGATTTTTGGCACCGAGATGCCACCGAGCGGGGCAGGTCACCACACCAGATGTGGTCAGGGCACACGTCCACCACTGCTGCTCATGGACATGAGCGAGAATCCAGGGAAATGCCCAACACACTTGGTGCAGCTGAATTGCTACAGCAGCTGCTGGGGCTGATCAGGCTTTGAGGAGAGCCTCAGGTATCAGGTACTGCCTCCCACTCCATCTCAGGCAGTTTCTGTGCACACACAGAGCCAGGGTGGTGTTTGAGATCTCACCTTGCAAGTGAGACCCGAGGGGTGACCCCATCTCCCCTGAGCTGCTGCCCTTCTCCAGGGCACTCTCCCCACGTCAGACCACAGCCATCCCAGCCCTCTCCTCCAGCCCCAAGCCACCTCATCCCTGGGAAAGCAGGAACAGGAGCTGTGGCTGGATGGATGAACACTCATCCCACCCGCACACGGCAGGGCAGGAGCTTCTCCAGACCCTTCACAGCAGCACAGCTTTCCCAGAGACCCCTCTGGAATTCTGCTGCTGCTCCATCCCAGGCCACATCCCCAGGGTGGTTTCCACAGCACAGAGGGCACACGGGGGTTGGTTATTTGACACCTGAGCAGGTCTGGGAAGTTCAGACTCCGCGTGATTACGTGGCTGGTGCTGCAACACCAGCGTTTTTCCATACTCCTCCAGCTGGGAACATTTAGGACATTTGGCTTTCCATAAACATTGAAAATCTATCCAACTTCAAAACTATTTCTTGCTTGAACTGATGAGTTTAGTTTTACTGCAGTGGTCCTCCTGTTAAGATAAAGGCAAAAGCTGCTCAGGGGAGGCCCTGGGCACCTGGCACAGCGACGGGGGCTGCTCAGTGCTGGGGCACCTCAGCACAATGTTCTGGACGTGGGATTTGTCCCAGGACATTTCCCAGCGCCACACAGCCAGCCACATCCAGCCCGAGCTGCCCAATGCCCTCCATGAGTGTTCAGCCAAGTTAGAAGTCACAGGGATATTTAAAAACTCGCTGCCCACGGTGCCCCTTGGAGCACAACTCCATCATCCTCAGCCCAGACACCATTTCCACCTCCCTCAGCTTTCCCAGGACCGGCTGTGCCCCCAGGCAGCCCCAGGGAACGAGCAGAAGGCATCACAACACAACTGTCACACTTCCTTTGCGTAGGAAAGGGGTTTTTTGCCCAACAGGTGGGATTTAATAACTAAGGAAGGGAGAGGTACAATTACGAGCTTAAAATACGGCAGCACGTTATTCTGATTTGACTGAGTAGAACTCTACCTCCCTTTTAACCATCTCAATGCTGGATAACTCACTTTGTTTTTAACAGACAGATTGGCACAAGCTGCTATTAAATTAAAAGTATTTTGAAAACCTGGACCACAGCTCTTTTCCCTAAAGGAAATCAATGGCTACATTCACTGAAGTCATTGCAGAAAACAGTAAGAGCTTCAACTCACAGCACAATTCTCCAAAGACACATTCCCAGGCTGAATCCCTGTGGAGTTAACATTGGATTGTGAATGCAGCACAAGGCACGCTGATGTATTTTGGTCACTTTATTAAATGAGATATTAAATAGTTTAAGTTTCAACTACTAAAACAGCACTTTGAATGGTGAAAACACAGATAGTATATCGTCATACTTGAATGCTTCTTCTCTTTAAAAACACATTTCCAGTCCTTATATATATTACAAAACAGCCTTATAGGAAGAGGGGACACCTTTTCTATAGTACTTAAGATATTTAATACAGAACTGAAAAGCCATCTAATAGAAACAAAGGCAAGTCTTCACAGCTGTATGATTTCAGCAGCCAAAGCTGGTTGATGGACTGAAACATTACTATACAACTGGGACAAAACATATACAATATCACGATACTAAGCAAAAACGCTTTACATCCAAAGGAATAAACAGGTTACAAAATGTGGATAATTTAGCAGGCAAAACTGTATTACAAGCAACATTTTTATTCGTCATCTTAAGCCATTTTTATCTAGTTAAAACATCTAAAACAAATATAAAAATGAGCCTTTTATTATCTTACTGATGTATGTTCTGTCTTTAAGTACTGGTTAAAGCCTGATGTTATACTCAAAGCACATTGTTATGCAGCTAAAATGTCGAGTGAGAAACGTACGTAAAGTGGTCCAGGTTTTACTTCAATGCTTATCTTGGATTCCTTCTTATGCATTAGTCTTCTGTTATCCATAGGTTTTTGTCCAGGATGAAATAAAATGTGCCTTTCAATGTTGCCTAAAACTTCCACATTTAAGTCTTTGAGTTACTGTAAAACTCCATTTAACATTCCCAGGTTTGGTAGAAAGTACTTCTCTTATTCACAACACGTAGGAATATCGGTGAGAGTTGCCCAGGGTACATTTGCCTTCAAATGTTTGTCTCAGCATCTCACGTTTTGTCTCTTCTAGTGCCAACACATCTCTCTTTGCTCTCTCCCCCAGATCAGAGTTAATTGTAGAGCTGGCAGAGCACTAGAACGCACTGAGGGTCTTTTGTGGGATTTTGTAATCAAAGAGTCCAAGACAGCAACTTGTCAGCTGGGTCTGCACCAGCCCAACCAACCTCTGTCCACGTCACAAACCAAGTGTCAACCACAAACCAAAACATCGTGTAACATCTGCATGTTCAGATGCAAAACTTGTCCACTCAGGGCAAGAACTCAAACTCCTGTAACAAACTTTCCAGAAACCAAACGATTTTAGTTCATAACAGTACAGCAGGAGAGTCCAGCACGATCTGGAGCCAACGCCTCCATCCCTCTCCAGAGTCCTCTGTAGTCCACACACCACTGCCTCCATGTTCCTGCCACTTACTTGTGCCCCCAGATTATCAATGGGTTTTTGGGGGGAGGTAAGAATCAACCAAACAATTCAAAGAAAAGCCCTATTTGCATTTAATTAGATCTTCACAAGCACAACAAGTGTGGGCAAAGAGAGTGATAATGATATAGCATAAACCAGGAATTTATCTCTGGCCTACATTAAAAAAAAAAAAACCAAAACAGAACAAAACCAGCAACAACAAAAAAATCAAGCTCTTTGTGTCCTAACCCATGTTTTCACACAAGGGGTGGGGAGGAGTGCATAACCAAATCTCTACCAATAAAGTCATTTCACGGTTCTGGCAGCTCTGGAAGTTGCTACAGCACTTTCTCTGTATTGATTTTCAATCGGCAATGGTTCTGCCATGTTCAGGGGGGTTCTCTGACAGGGTCTGACCCTGGCCACCATCACCACTTCACCCCCAAAAACACCAGGAATTGAATTGTGTTGGCCCATCCCCCACTGCCGGCAATGGGAAGAGACAGTAGCACCAGCGTGAAGGAGTTACCAGAAATGTGCTTTGCGCTGGACTCTGCAGCGAGGGGATTGGTGTGTGCAGGGAAAACATCTCCCACTCCCAGATCATCAGCTGTTACTCCACCACACGGAACTGAAAATAAGAAATGGCAGCAGACTGGGGAAGGCCCAGTCGTGTTTAAGGCTGGATGCACAGTTTCCCTGTGCCTCAGAAGGTTCAGAGCAGTAGTATTTACGAATATTGCACTCAGTTCTGTTTCAGAGAGTATTTTCAGTTCCTGTTCCATTCAGCACAGATGATCCATGAAGGAAACTAGACTATTTCTGTTACAACCTTCCCACTAATAGAAAGAAATGGGTAAACAGAAAAGTATTCCATAATTTGAGGAATCAACTCTAATCAAGAACTCAGCTGTTTACAATTCACATATGTCAGACTGAACATACAGACCTGCAGTCCTTCCTAAGCTTCCCAAAGCTTCGCAGCCACGAAAAGCCAAGCGTAGGAGTTTAGACAGGAAACCTGTGGAGATGCTACTGTAACGGGAGGACTTGTTTTCACTGAAAACAACTTGTTATCTCCTGTACTCAACATATGTAAGAAGATTCTAGGCAACATCACTGACAACAGGGAAAACATCGTGTCCTATTTAAACAAAGCTGAAACACTAATATGGAACATGGTATTTAAGGGGAGCAACCAAACTATTCTTTTTAATTTTTTTTTTACAGTTGAGTTCTGTTAGGCCATTGATTCCTAAAAAAATAAAAGTTCTTTCTCTGATTTTAACAATCCTTTAGGCTTTTAGTGCAAAATCACATTGATTTCCCTTGGGAAGGCCCTGGATTTTTGCCTCTCATTGGGGGTGGTGCTCGTTGTAAGGGTGGTGGCTGCATGCCACCAGACACTGACTGATACATTCCTCTCACATCTATGGTTGGGTAGCTGGAAGGATTCATGATTAAATTGGGAGGCTTTGGCATCATGAGGTGGCCCATGGCTGCTTGCTGGTAGGACATCTGCTGCTGCTGCTGCTGGTTGTACTGGTGCTGGAGCCGCCTGTTCATCAGGATCCTCTGGACACAGCCGATTAACTGCGAAGGGAAAGCAGAGCTGCCTGAGTGCCCCACCCGCCTCACTGCTCCCAGGATCAGGTTCTGAGCTGAAATCAATTTGTTAGGGACAGCACGGCTGGGGGAAAAAGCCCCATTGTTATCACCATCCCTAATGTGATGGCATTCACCAGCCCATTACTGGAGAAGCCATTTAGTAACACCATTTAGGGCTCAGTTCTCCCTAAGACTTGGCTATTGTGTTGCAGGCAGCATTTAGGTGAGTTGCCATGGCAACACGTACTCCACTGTGAAATTATTCCCAGGTATAAGTTACATCATCATTTGTCAGGTACCATTTATCTTGCCTTTGAAAGTCCCGCCTGTGGACTGTCCGTGTTCGTTTGCCTGAGAGAAAACTCTTCCCTCTGACATCATCTGGGTGACTTTCAGATTCTGCAAAGTAATTTTAAGCTAAAACAACATTACCAACACTTTCTAAGATGTGTTTCCTAAGTGGCTGGCTGAGCTCTGGGAATCAGATTTCTCTTTACGCCTCATGACCTTGCAGCAAAGCACTTCAGCTCAAAAACCTGGCCAGAGGTTTTTTATGAACTCCTCCCGCGTCTCCCTCGCCGAGGCCGAACAGTGAACTCCAGCACACTGCTGACCGTTCTGGGAGGGATATTTATGTGCCTAAACATACACTTGTAGTTTAGGAATGAACACACAAGATCCTCATTCAAACGCTGCCACGAGATAAATAAATATAAGGTATTTTACCATCTGCTGTTTCCCGAGGACGTCGTTGTAAATGGCTTCTCGGCGCTTCACATCCAGCTCCTGGCTCGCCTGTCTGTTCAGGGCCAGGGCTTGCACCTGGCTCTCCGTCAGGGTTAGGTTTTCTTTCCACTGAAAAGCAAAAAAACCCAAAACCTTCTTGGCACTGGTCATTTTAACAAAAGCCTGATGGTAACTGAGGCCCTGTGTCATGTTTGCAGCTGCACCAAGAGTTAAACCAGCCCAAATTCCAGTCAATGCAAAACTGTACTTCACCAGAACTGCGAGTTATTAGCTCTTCTAACTGGTAATTAGCAGTCCACAAAGTACAATAATTACTTGCCTATAATTGTTATTCTGATTTATAGAAAACCCAGCATTTTCAGAGCATGACAAATACTTATGGATCTAAACTGCCACTCCTGTAAGGCTCTGTGCCAGCTAAATACCGCCAGGGGTTACTGCAGGGATCAAGGTCACTACCAACTGGAAATGACATTCATTAATAACGCAATTCATTAGCTGAATGACCACTTGCAGTAGCAATATCTTTTTTTGACAGTGTGTAATGTTTTCCACTCCGGATCTAAATCCAGGGTTATCCATTGCACTCACTATGGATGAAATGATGTCTTCAAGGGGCTGGATTCTTGCTGCAGCCACACTGTTGGTTGCTTCCACCACCTTCTCTCTTCCTTGATTAATGAGGTCCTGAGGAAACACCAGAAAATCAGTTTTAAAGCGCAGAACCAACAAACACATTTCTTCCCCAGCCTTTTGTAAGTTCTTAATCTTTCTCTTGTACATACCTAGACTTCAATTACCTTTTTGCTCTCAATTTGCACAAGTCAATGAGTCTAAGCTGCCACCCATCTGACTTTCAGCACAGAGCAGCTGAACAACATGAACAAACCTGGCAATTTGTAGACAGCATTTGTAGAAACCTATTTCTGTACCCACAGGTTTTCAGACCAGCACGAGACTGCTGCAACCCAGGTAAATGTTCTACCATACAAGCTTGAAGATGTTACAAAAAAGTGGTAATTAAAGTCTGCAAAGAATGCAGGTGGTGCTCCAGAACCCTGACAGACTGCCCAGGTACAGGTTTATATCCATGCAAGTTTAAGCTTCAGTAAAGCTACACCTAAAACACCACCCCCAAACCTCCAAACCATTAAAAACAGGATACAATTACATAAAGATATTTAAGACTGACATTATTCACAATTTGTGAGAGAAAACCCCTGCACTACACAGGCATGTTGTGTACCTACCTCCAGCTGTTGGTTACTCATTGCTGACAGAGCACCCAAATTGTAAGGAATATATGTCTGGGAGTTGAAATTTGTGGGAATCATGTTGGTCCCGGTTGGCATGTTGAAACGCATGGTCATGCCCTGAAAAACACAAGTTAACTATTAAGTTATCACTTAATAATGCTGATAATTCATGGCCTTCTGTAATAACCACACACAAATCAGCCCTTAGGGAGGGCCACATGCACTGAACATTGATCATGGAGGTTCCCAAACCTCAACTCAGAACCACATTTCAGTCACAGAGAAACCCAAGTCTTGAATATTATTCAGATTATTCCAGTCTTGAATGATTTCTGAGTTTAGCTTGTCATTATTTGATATACTAAGCATAAAAATGATCAAGGCTTATTAGAATAGCTTAAGTTGTTTAAGATCACTTTTTAATACTGAAAACCCACTACTTAATGTTGAGTTTGACCAGCCTGTAGTCAAATTCTGAAGAAGTGAAATGCATAATTTATTAGCAGGAAGGTAAAGTTCATTTCCCATATGGATTCATAGGGCAACTTCAGATTTTACTGTATGATATCTCCCTATTTCTTCTCCCTCCCAACCCTTTCCATCAGTTCTCTCAAGATGGTCAGTGGCAATTTCTACATCCACTGTTTGTACTTTCAGGGGAAGGCTTTTGAGGGTACCTGACCCACTGAAATTCAAAAGGTAATTTGGATAAACACCAACAAATCCGAAAGAGAATTTCAATCTTGGTGGCAATCTCATTAACTTCCCTTATGCCCCTGCTAAGGGTAAAGGCACAGATTTTTTTTTTAAAACAACACACAGTACTTTGGTGTACCCCAAACACACAATCAGAGGGGATAAATCACCATGGAACTGTGTCTGATACAACACAGGGCATGGACCAACAAAATGGGAACAGGGTTGCACCTTACTGTAATTTTGCTGATTTCTGTTGTATTATTCAGTGTTGTTGTTTATGTTAATGTGTGTATTAGCTAAGAAAGGTAACACTGTCACACAGAGCTCCTCACAGGGACACCTTCAAATGGGAAAGGAGGGATTACACAGGACACCAGTGGAGTTTTACCAGAAATTAGAAGAAAAAAAAACCAAGTGTAAAAGTAACTTGTAATGAAAGTAACAAAGAAAACACACAGAAAGAACCAGCCCTGAAAGAGCAAAAAAGGCACAGTATCTCCATTTTCCTATGTCAAAATTTGCTTTACATATTCCTTTCTTGGTCTTTAAGAAAATTTAATTACTCCAAGACAAAGTGAAAAGCTAATTGGATCTCTACACCTGGAAAGGTTATTTTCATACACATAAACAAGATTAAACAGCTTTACCTTCTTTTCTGCTTCATATTCTGCCCAGGCTGCCTTCCTTTCTTCTTCAGTGAGCTCCTCTTCCTCCTTGTGGTCCAGGAGTGAATCGTGTTCGTGATAGCCCACGATGTACTCCTTGTTGATCTGGAGCAGCTCCGCCAGGATCGTGTCCTGTTCAAAGCAGGACACAAAGGGAGGAGTCCCTCAGCAGCTCTGCTCCCTTTGCTCCCCGTGCTTCCCCTCCTGCTCCCTCCCCATGCCACACACAGCAGCTCCAAGCACTCCACAGCACAATAAAACTTGAAAATCATTTAGAAGTACGATTTTCCTCGGAGGGAGAGCAATGGATTAACAATCTGTTGCAGAGATGATGGTCTAGTCACTTAATAAACCACAGGAATGCACTCGGATTCCACAACAATAAATGCACTTTCAGAACCTTAAAAGAATGGAATGTGCTCAATGACTTTTCCTTTGCTTAGGCTGGAGAGGAGCTATCAATAATCTGCATTTATTATATATGAACAGCGCCTCTTCAAGCCTTAAAACACTCAGCAGTACTTTGAGTCCAACATCTCCACTTTTTTTAAGTTAAACCTTTTTGTCTGAAAGTCAAGGTGATGCTGCAAAGGATGGAGGAAAACATCCCTACAGGACTATGAAAAACTGCTCCTGCTGCACCTCAGGAGCTCCTTTTAGAAGGTCATTACTGAGCAGGGGTTTTCTAAATTACTTGTGTGGCTGATGAGCTTGCTGAATTAAGGAAGCTCCAACACACCTCAGCATCCAGGCTAAAATTTCTAATATGAAAACATCACTGAACTTCTGCACCACTCCTGAAAGGAATTACAGTACAGGAGTTACGTACCTACAGCCCCTCCACATCCCTCATTCTGCCAGGGTTTGCACAAGCAGGACTCCAGCCCATCCTACCCTGGCTGGACAATGACTGCAAAGTGCCCACAAACAAAGAGATTTCTGCAGCCACCCTGGCAACTGCATGTCGAAGTCCTGCCCAGGGGTTCTGCCCCAGCAGCTACAGAAAGTTGTTTGTTTCTGTGTGTTTGGGAAGTTAATGATGTTAACCAATTATCAATAAGCTGCTCTTTGTTCCACCCTTCTCCTGTCTGCTCCGAATCATTGCTTTCATGGCCAGCTCCTCCCAGCTTGTTGACAGAATTATGATTATCAGTTGGTTTGTAAACTTTAGGATGAAATCCTGGTGATGAATGAAAATATATAGAGACTGAAAAAAGGGTTTGAATTTTAAAAAAGACATTTGTCTTTTTAAATTCCCCATGGACATGAAATGCTACGGAGAGATCAGTGTATTAGAAAGGAAATCTTCCGTGAAGGAATGCAAGTTATGTTGTAATTCACAAGTTTTTCTCAACCAAATGAATATTTAATATTGAAATTTAAAAAAATTAAATAAGAAGCAAATTCTTCTAATCCTGAGATCAAAATTCACCAAGTTGTCCCCTAGTATGGAACCACAGTAAAACGCATGCCCTGTCTCTGTCCTGAGGCAGTATAAAATACTGATATCCTATATCCAACTGAATCTGAACTATGATGTTAATCTGCTTTTCCAATCTGCATTACATGACCTCAAGTGAGCCAAGTTTTCATTTCACATAAACAGAGAAGTGACTTCAAGTCCAATTCCCTGAGCTGGCTGATGTGGGAATGAGCCCAGGGCAGAGGGCGCAGCAGGGACAGCTCCGAGGGACACTCAGTGCCCCAGTGCTGTCTTTGGCCAGCTCCCACCTCAGCCACCTGCTCTGAACTGTCCCCACTGCCAGGGAATGTCCCCACACTGATCAAAGTGTCTCACTGTCAGCATTTGGGGGACAAAAACCTCTTCCCATCAGCTCCATATCAGCCCAGTCCATCCCAGCACACAAATCCCACAGGAGCCGAGCCTGGAGTCTGTGAAAAGCTACTTTTAAAAAGCCCCAAACAACAGCTCAGTCTTAAACCTCTCTGATTTAAAAGAAGACTCCAAATCAGAGCTGAAATTCAGAGCAAAGCACCCAAAACACAGCCACAGTAATTCAACAGCATTTTCTCATCTTACACTTTTTGAATTGCTGCTACTCTACAGAAATAACAAAACCTGCCTCTGAAAACTGCCTTTACTCGAGGTCAGCTGAGGAGTCACTCACTACATTTACATAGAGCTCATGGTCTGTACTGAATTATTCCTGTAAATTACACTGTTGTTATTTCTATACTTAAATACACCAAAGGTGACCAAGTGATCACTCAGCCTTAGGACACCTTTTTTGGACTGAAATTCCAAAGCAGCCCTTTCCAGCTGTGCAGGGATGGGCGACGAATGGAATCAAACAGTGCAAGCTGAGACTCAATAATTCATGTGAACCACATTCAAATTACAAACATTCTGTTAACCCCAAGAACTGGCAGAGTTGAAGACCAGGAGCTGTTTCTGAGGGGTGAGGGCAGAGCCCTAGAGCTCTGGAGTTTGGGCTGTAGCACCACAGGCACTTTCCACACCTTGAGGGCTTGTTAGAGCACAGAGGGCAGAAAACTGCTGCTCCAATTAAAACTGGACAGGAAACTTGGACAAATTTCCAGGAAAACAACAGACTGCACATCTGCACTGTGGTTCTTCACAGAAAATGGAAATTCAACATCTTCCCCCCCACTCAACAACACTTTCGAAGAAAACTGGTCATGCACTGGAAGTTGGATTGTTGTAAAGCCAGAATTCAAGAGGATATAATTTAAAATCAAGCAGGACTTGTTTCTTCTCTCACTGACTTTTTACTGACTTTTAAAACAATACAGAACGAATTCTCCTATCCCACTAAAAGCGAAATAATTAAATATTTGTTTCTTCTTACATCCAAGAAGTTAGAAAGGAGTTACAGGAACCCCAACACTCAGCTCGGAATTATTCCTCCTCACCCACACAAATCCTGACTGAAGGAATGATTCCTAAAGCTGCGGACACAGGGCTGAGTGCTGGGCTCGCCCTCACAGAGCTTTGGAACCGTGTGGAACAGGATCTTTTAGAGAAAAAAATTTAGAAATTTTATTTCTAAATTTTTATCTCTAAATGCTGTGTAATTACTTGATGTTACAATAAAATGTGCTCCTACCAAGAGACTTTTAAATCAAGTTTGAGAAAAAATGCTCTGTGTTGTTCAATTGATTTTTAAGGAGATTTATAATTATTAAACTGAATCATGCAGCTTTTCTAAAATCACACTGAAGTAAGGAATAGTTAGCTGATAATGTCTGAGTAACCTTGCATAGATGAATTTACTTGATGATTTACAGCCTTTTCAACCAACAAATAAAAAAGAGATTAGAAATTTGTACACAGCATGTACAGAGATGCACATCTTCGAAAGGACAAAATACCATTTGCTAAAACCATGAAAAAACAAAAACAATTCCAGCCCCCAGATTTGCTCTATTTTCAGGCAGGAAATGGTTAAAAGCTTGTATACAACTTGACTTACACAAGCCTTACACTGATGGTGGGCATTAATCTGGAACTTAATCTGTAAAACTGAGAGGCAGAGCAGGTTTTGAGTTCATAAACTCATTCATTGATTTATTTTTGTCAAAGAAAACAAGCAACCTTCAAAATATAATTGTTGCACTGGATTGATCAATGTTTCAAGTAAACAGATTCAGCTGCTTCACAAGTTTTTGAGCTGTTTTTATTTTTTAAATAGTGATGTATTGGCTCTGAGTTTGTGGAGGCATAAATGCACAAAGCATGAAATAACTAAGAATGTAAAAAAGATAAAATACTATCAAATGAAAATATAAACTCACAGCCTGATCTTAAATATAAACGGACTTGGAAAAAAAGAAAAAAATAATGGAACCAGTTATTCTTTCTCTCAAGTTTATTCTTACTTGACTAAGTTCAACTCTTCCCCTATCTTTACTGTATCTCTGCTAATGGTCCCTCCAGGAAGTTAAACAGGGAACCAAAAACCAGAAAGTTTTGAGAAACGAAAACATGGATTGAGTTGGCTTTTACCTCCAGTGCCACCTCAAAGATGTGTTACCACAAATTGAGGCTGTGCTGAGTATCACCAGCACCCACTCAGATGTTAATTTGAATTTTCAACAGCTTCATGCAGTCAAACTTCTCATCATTCAAATGTGTGGAAAAATGTCTTTGTTTGTTCTGACTTTTTAAAAAAAGTTTGGTCTTTTAATGAGTATCTGTCTCTCATAGTGTCAGTTACACTGAGGGGAAACTCCTCACCTAGCTCATTACAGAATTTATTCTATTAATTATGTATTTTACAATGTCTCCTGCTACTCACCTCCATTCCGAGTGGCCCTACACCAAAAACCTGCAATACCTCACACCTTCAAACAGCCCCAGGCTGTTCCCACGGCACAGAATTCCTCGTGACGGGCACCACTTACTTTTGGCAGCATGGGGGTGTCCCTCTTCTTCTTCTTCTCCGAGTTGGGGTCATCCAGCAGGTCTGGCTCGAAGGTGTAGAGCTCGGTGAGCTCGTTCATGGTGAAGTGCCGCTCCACCTGCTGCTGGTCCACCACCCTGAAGGACAGCGACTGCTTGGTCACCTGCCGGTCGTAGATCTTGTCCTCCATGGTTCCCTAAACACACACACACCTTGCTCATCCACAGGAAATGCTGACTGATAGAAAAGAGCCAAAAGAACAACGCAGCAGTTGTGTTTTGCTCGTTTCCTTGAGCAAATTTCTACCCCTTTGTTTGCCGAGTGATAAAAGGAAAACCTGCTGGAAGCAACACCAGGAATTGTGCACGGGACAGATGTCATTGAGCTGTTGACTAGAGGAAGAAAATTGTTCTTTTAGTGGTGTGTCTAAGAGATCCGGTTTTGCTTCAATTCCCCAAAGTAGGATTATGGCCAAAAAATGGCAATTTTCACAGCATGTACCTTATTTTGCTGCTTTGAGCAGCCTGTAAAAAGGAAAACAGATACCATATCACTGTGTGGAGGGGAGAGGGGAAGGGAAGCAGTCGAGTCTAATTCACCACAGCTGTGTACAAAAAAGTTAGATCTTTGATGAAAAAAGGAAAATTACTTATTTTTTGGAAAAAAAAGACTACTGAGAAGGACGAGAACAGCACAGCCTGTTCTGAGCAGCATAATTTAAAAAGAATATCAACAGTTCAAAAGTGCACAGAGAAAACTACAAAAATAAACTGAAGCCTGAAGAAAAGCCCCATTTCTGACAGGAACATGTCCCAGACAAGGATCTGCTTCATTTGGGATGGAAATAGTGACTGGCTCAAGGGTTAAGTGCTGCTGGGAAAAGTCTCCAGACTGCTCTGTCACACCTGAAGAACCAGAAGCTGAAGCAAGACACTCCTAACAGAAATAATGGCCTGACATGAAGCACAGAGCAGTGTCCACCAGAATTGTTCCCCATCTTTAACACCTGCAGGGTGTGATACAAGTTTTCAAGTCAGGACTGGATGTCTGTTCATAAAAATCTCTTTATTTCCCTGTGGTTTCATTCCAGGTGGACCATCAGGGTCTGTAGAAGGAGCTGCCCTGCAGGGCTATTCCCTAACAAAAACAACATTCTCTGCAGGGTCTGCTCCGTTCAGAATTTTTAGTGGGGTGCAAATTAAAAAAGCTGAGACCCCTGTTCTGAATCCGGACATGTGAATCACTGCTGGAATTCCAGAATTTGTGTTACACAAAGTGTCAGACAAGGTGGACTTAGTGGACTTAACAGGAAATAATTTCTCATTTATTTTACCATTCTTTCCCTCAAGAGCTGCTCCGGTGGCCAAATGCTGCTCCAGATCAGTGTGGATCACTACAGACCCCAACATAAACGCAAACAAGTACAATCCCAACAGCCCCAGCTCCCAGATTTGATTGCAGGATGAAATATCCCAGAAATATCAGCCAGGGGAACGTACCTGAGCCAAAAACCTGTACACAAACACAGGCTTGTTCTGGCCAAAGCGATAAACCCTGAAGATACTCTGGATGTCATAGGAGGGGTTCCAAGAGGCATCAAAGATGATGACTCTGTTAGCAGCCACCAGATTTATTCCCAGGGAACCTGCTTTAGTGGATATGATGAACAGGCGGCCTCTGGAACAGAGAAGAGTTGCAAAATGTGAGTATTTTGGAAAATAACTGCTGTTGCTGTGTTACTATGGAGTTGTTCATACACTGAAATAACTCTAAAACTTCATTAAAATAATGTACTAAGCATAAAACAGATGCAGATTTTACAAGGACAACACTTCTAGCAAGACAGACACTCCCAAAAATACACATCAAGGCCTTTTGCAAAGCAGCTGTTAACAAAAACTGGCGGGGAAGAAAAAACTTTGGGGTTTGCATTTTCAAGCTCTAATGAAATTAGTTCTATCAAATTAAACCATAATTTTAAACAGGCAGATTCCATGCTATTGAAACTCCTTCCTGGCCTGCAAACTTTCAGGGTAACTCTCCAATGACACTCTTTAATATCTGAAGTGTTTTTTGAATGCCAGCTCCCTCAGGTTCAGCTTGGAATCGGTTCTTGACAGACACCTGACAGAATAAACTATTTTGAAGTATTAATTCAATTTGTTTACTTCTTAATTTAACTTTTTCCTCCCCTGCACTTTATAAATGACTGCAACATAATTTGTTTTTAAACAAATCTAGGAAGGTGAAGCTCCTTAACTTCATTCAGCTACGAGTTCGTACCTCTCTACCCAAATCAGACTTGAAAGTCTCATTTTGGATGAGCCAATTCTGGAGACAGCTAAAAGGGTTATTTGGTTCTGAGTGGCCCAGGGCCTGCAGCCTCCTGGCTACACCTTTCCTAGGCCCTTGTATCCCCTTCTAAGTAATGGCAATAAAAAAAAATGCTGTGATTTAAATTGGTTACAACCTAAAGGACAATGAAAACATCAAGGAAACACTGCTCAGTACAATGGAATTAATCTGAAGTCAGTAAAAACTGCTGCACAGTTTTTGTGTGAGTTCTGACCTCAATGGGATCATTATCTGCCTGGTCTCGAGGTCATTAAGCTATTAAAAGTAATAAAAAACGGGGAACAAAAGAAAAAAAAAAGGGGGAAAATAAAGGATATCCCTCGGAAGAGATCTCACCTCACATTAGTTTCATCATTAAATTCTTCAGCCCATTTCTTTCTGGACTGAGCTGTTGTGGAGCCATCCAAGCGATAATAATCAATATTTCTGAACCATTTCCCTTCACCTGTAAATGCAACAGCCAAGTCATGGAAATGCTGTAAATAACCAGACTGGTAACACTGGATATACACAACTCCCTAAACAGTGAAGAACAAATATGGAACATAAAATACACTAATGTGACAGTGGGAGAAAATCAATGTTTTTGGAGGATACAGGCACTTGCCACAGACATGCCTTGAAAATTATGTAGCAGAGCTTGAATAACAATATATAAAATATGTATAGTGACAGAAAATAATAGCAATTGATTTGTGATGAGAATGATCATCCACAAGCCTGCAATAGCTTGTACTAACCCTAAGCCAGTTTTGTCTAAAATTATTCAAAGTCAGAATAAACGCTGTCAGTATCATTTTACCTCACAAAACGTATCCAGTATCTCTCCCTACCCATTCCTTCTGAAAATTTTATTATTTTTTTTACAAAAGGATCAACTCCTCAAAGCAGTTTTATTAAAGATAGAAATTATATTTAAAGACAGAAATAGATCATATATTAACGTAATAAATATAACATGTTATATTTAAAGATAGAAATACATAATGAAAAAGTGTTCTGAGCTTGAATTTCAATTTAATTCTTTGAAAATACCTGAACTATTTTGGGGGGGGTCCTCTTATTTTTCCCTATTTCTGTGTAGATACATTTGCAGAGCTATGGCTTAACCTAGAGCCAAAGTTCATTTTACAGTAAGTACCAAAGATGTTGCTACATCTAATCTTTAGGTACTGCAGCACTAATTGCATTTTTTCAATTGATCCAGGTAGGTTCATGTTCCAGCATCAGTGTCAGTCTCCCACACAAGCAGCATTGCTAAGTCAGTGCTTCAAAGAAGATTTCAAAGGTCAAGCTCATTTTGGAACTGAAATCCAGCAAAATCTTTGGGTTTAATTACCTTGTGACTTACAGCAACTTCTTGTCACACTGGGGGAAAAAATAACTACAGCTGATGGAAGATTTTCTTCTCTCCCCAGTTGACAGTAACTTTCTATTTTCTCTGGCCAGCAAGGTGTATGTACACAAAACTAACACCCCTGAGCCATCAATTACAAAGAAAACAGCATTTTTGGGAGCCAGCACTGCTCAATTCAATCCATTGTGAGAGACAGATTGTTGAGTTATGTCAGGAAAGATTAATCTTGTCACTATGTATCAACTAATTGGCAAGAACTACCACACATGAAAAATAACCAAAACTCTTTAAAACGTTATCTCAGGCCACAAGCACAAACTCCACAAAAAGACACCTTGTAATGTCTGAAGATGACAAAGGCTCAGAAAAGGAAACAGGCAGAAACAAGAGATCTGTGAGAGACAGATACTGGAGACTTCCAGGAACTGCAGTGTCACCACCACTGAGCCACTTTCCCCTTATGTCTAAGTGCAAACACATGGAAAAGTTGGATGAGAGACTGGAAGGGCAAGGCAGACTTGAAGGAATTCTTCAATCCACATGTACTGGGAATGAAACTCCGTGTAAGGATGAACAGAATCATCAGGAGCTCTGGGATCACCCTCGTGAGAAATTCCATGCCATTTGAGCATCACTAGGAGAATAATTAATTCAATACTTGCTCCCCTATGAAATGCATAAGCCAACCTGCTGCTGCACATATAAAGCCTAAATTCACATTTTTCGTGTTTTACATGCTGGTTTAAAGCAGCCTCATTTTCTTTCACTCCCTCTCTCCCAGCAGGAAGGATCAAGATTTGCCATGCACCAGTTTAATATCATTTTTCTGCAGAATTGAACAAAATGCCTTCTCTCAGATGTGAACATTCAATCTGCTTAGGCTACAACAAGCATGGATGATACAGAATGAAATCAGAAGTGCAGAATGAGGCAGGGGAGAGCAATAACCCTGACAGCTTCAGGGACAGCCCAGAGCATGAAATATCCTAATGAAAACACTTATTCCAAACCCATTCCCTGGGGACTGAATAGAGACTTGTGGAAGAGTTACGAGCGCTGTAGTTGGTGAAAGAGACACTCACCTTTATAGATAGGAGGCTTATCTTTGTCTGATTTGTCCCTGTTAGCCAGCTCCAGGAAATCTTCTATCAAATCCAGAGATATTAGGGACTGGCTGAACACTAGGCTGAAAAAAACCAGGGAAACACAAAATTCAGCTCTGGAGGTATTTTAATTATTGCACTGCTTCGTTTTTGTTCCCTCCTACCTCTGGTACATCCCTGGAGGCAAAGAGCCCTTCCAGACACAGAGCAAGGCTCTGGTGGAGCACATGCAAGTGTGGGAAGACTCCTGACAAAAAGGAATGGAACACACTTGTCCTGCTTCAGAGAACAGCCCCAGCAGAATGAGTGGATGGAGAACACTGTCAGACTAATATATTCATAAAGTCCTTAAAAACATGTCCAGAAGTGACTTACACTTTGTCCCCGAGCTCCTCTGCCATCCGAAGGATTTCAAAGAGAAGCACCATTTTCCCAGAATGTTCCAACACCTCAGCATCTGCATCAGTGACAAAATCTTTGTACCAATCTGGAGCTGGGCTACCAGGATTGGAAGAGGATGTAGCTTTGCCTATTAAAAAAAAAAGAAAAAGAAATAAAAATCAAAGATGAAAACATGGTCTCCATTTAAATGCTCTGAATGTGTGAACTACAAAATTGTTCCCTTATTATTAGACTTAACTGGTATGAAAAGAGCTAAAGAGGCCAAGAAAACATAGCCTTTGCACTATCAGCAATTACAAGGCTGCCTGAGAGGTAAAGTGTTGCAGAGACAGAAACTCACCCTGCCTATAATGTAATTCCTTTAACACATTTAATCTCTGTGTGTAAATGTTTTACATACAAACCTATCTCCCCTTACACATTTACAAGATGTTTGTCATTGTGATGGGGGTAAAAAAAAAAGATTTCTCACTTTACTTGTCCCCAAAAATTTAAATTACTTAGGGTAAAGGATTAGACACACATGAAATAACAGAATCAGAAAGTCATCTCTGCAATACCACATACCAGACAAAAACTAGATTAGTAAAAGAAAAGCCAAATTTAAAATGTGCAGCTGTAAGAAGTCTGAATAACAACTTTAAAAAGGTCTTGTATTCCTGCTGCATAGGATCTGCTTGCTCAGCATCCAATTCAAATTCCAGATGCAACAAACATGTATTTCCTAGTCTTTCCAATAATCTTTCAGAAATATGTTTTGAAAAGTTGAAAAACAGCACAGTACCTCTTAATTTTCCATCATTTTGTACTTATGAATTAAAAAATTTCACTGTGCAGCTTCCCTGCCTCAAAACCCCTGAGTTCTAAATTAATGCCCCTTGTTTTTCCAGGATAAATACATAATTAGAAGTAGCAGGAGTTGTAAGTAAGGAATTAAGGAATTTGCCTTTCTGCCATAGATCAGAATTCCTGACAGCCCTCTCACAGTGCCTTTTGCAAAATGAAGCTGCCTCACATTTTCATCTCTGTATTATCCTCACCTTCATCTGACTTTGTTGATGCAGCGTTGTTTGTAAGATCTTCTACATTTCCTTCCCCACCTCCACGAGATCTTGAATTCCAGACTTTAATGACTTCAACATCATTATCACTGCCACTTCCACTGGAGCTACACTCTTTCCTCACCTTTTTCCCCTTGGATTTTTTTTTCCTAAAAAAGGAACATTTTTTTTTTTAAATCCACGCCAGGGAACATATTCCAACAGATACATAAAATACAAAATAAATATTCACTTTATAGGAATCACTTCAGGTCTATTAGGGAAACAACTCCAACAAAAAGAAATAAAAGCTCAATTACTTTGCATAATCATCAGAACTTAAGCTCATGGAAGTTTCTTCAGAATCTGAAGCTATGAACTCATCCATGCTGTCTTCATCAAAATAGCCCTCAAAAGAGAAAAACCAGAAATTATTAAGTATGTTCATCCAGCAGCTTTTATTAAACCTTTCGCCATCTGCTTACTCTTCATTTAAACAATGGTAAGTTCTACAAAGGCCTGGCCTTGCAAAATGTTTTAAGAATGACAACATACTCAGCAAGAAAAATATGACAAAACCAGCAGCAAAGTTACCCCACAGCAACAAAGATTTCCATTAATTTGACGAAACTTTACCTAGAGTTTGGCAGAGCTTATTTGGAAAGTTCTCAAGTGAGAGTATTCTGATATATCTAATTTACCTTATTTTCTTTGCTAATATAGTCCAGCTGCAAACACCAAGGGTGAGTCCAGATTCTGCTCAACATCTGGAAATCCTGGAATAGTTTAGCTCCAGCTTTGCCTCTTCCACCTTCATTGCCACCACCTACACCTGACAATAAAGTTCAGGTTTTAGAGTGAACCCTGAAGCGAGTTTGCCACACACTGTTCCCCTTTGAAGAGCAGAGCTGAGTGTTCTTTCCAGCTGCACATCATACTGTAACATCTCTTGTAAAAGGGCTCAAATTACTCAGTCACAGGCAGTTTTTCTCCTAGTTAAAGTTGTCAAAATTAGATTTTCCCCGTTTTCTTGATAATGAGAAACATGATTATATTTTTTACATAAAAGCGCATTGCTGCCCAGCACAGGAATGGGCAGTATTCTCTTAAAAAGAGAATTCTCTTATTCTCTTAAAAAGACAGACATGTCTATTTAGTTTTTGTAAGGTGGAAAACACAAAAAACCATTTGCATTTAGGTTTCAATGAATCTGGCTAACTAATTTGAGCTACATTTAATGACTTGTAATGCTGCACATTAAAAAAAATAAAAAACCCCAGCCTATTTGTTTGTTGTCCAAGCACTTTAGTGCGAAGTAGCACAATGTTCAGAGAATTAATTTTCACCTACCAAGATGCCCCTGATAAAATGGCATCGGTGCCACTGTCAGCAGGCTCATACCTGTCAGGTGATCCAGGTAATACTGGTAGAGCTTGCACTGGATCGGGGTCATCCGCACCTCCAGCACGTACTCGTATTTGGGGGGCAGGAACTTTGTTAACGCCGTGTAATCTTTCCTCTGCAATTGTACAGACAGGGCTTCAGGCACAGAAACATGGGAATGACTCCTGAGGGGTAAGGATTTGAGGCATCTCAAGGCACAAAGCACCAGGGATGAGTGACAGCGATTCCAGCAGCACAAGGTAGGGACAACAGCCCAGGAAATACAGTTCATCACAGGCCCTGGAGGCAGAAGCTCCCCTTCCCCACTCAGGGGCTCTCAGGCCAGAGTCTGTCACCTCCTAACCCAGTCCCCAGGCCTTGCAGAGCTGGCTACAGCTCCACGAGCTGCTCTGAGAACTACTCTGTGGGATTTTTTAGAATAGTGAAAGGTTTTTGTGTGAAAGCACGGGTAAGCCGAGCAGCTAATAATCAATGTTTGTGTCACAGAGGGACTCGCACTCAGGAGAACATATTTGCTGAATAACTGGCTTGGGGTAATGCAGATTTTACTTCTGTTTCAGGGTTTTTTTGGCTCTTACATTCGTCTGTCTCTCCACCCACCCAATGACCACAAGAGAGAGCTGCTCTCTATGGACAGGATCTGCTCTGCACATAAAATGGGGACTCCATCCAAGGCTTTTTCTATCTAAGCTCTGTAAGGTAACAATTTCTCCACCCTTTTGGACCTGAATAATTTTCCTTCTCTCCTGTTCACCATTGTTCTGATTCTCATAGGTCAGAGAAAAGGTATTCAGAAACAGCTGACAAACTGTGGACCACCAACCTTTTGTGCAGACCTTGAAGGCAGCCCTTAAGTGTGAAATTGGAATTAAAAAGGAATATTTCAAAGCAACTCATGTACTACTTTACCATAAAATGTCCTAGCAGGAAACAACTGTATTCTCCAAGATACGTATTTTAGAACACACTGACATTTGGAGAAACATCTGGAGTTTTTCTAGTCACAATAAATAATGCAGAGATCCAATAATCAGTGAAAATATTTAAGTTAAAAGCTCTCAAATAAGAATTTTACAGGCCTTTGGGAGCTTTTATCAGAGTGAGACGAAATAATTCCTCTCCTCTGCTGCAGTTAAATGAAGTGATGAGTTAGGGACAAACTTCCTACCTGAACACAGCCAGCCAACATCTCATAGAGGATGTGTGCACGTTTCTTCATCACCCTGACATCCACCAGAGTGGAGTCTGCACACTGCCCGTTCTGGATGGGATTGATGAATCGATTCCGGAATTCCTTAATTGAGCCAAGCAAATTCTCCTTAATGAAGTTTACCATGCAGTGATCTAGGAGAGAAAGATCAGATTTGAGCGGTTCAAAATGGAAAGCACAGTCCTGGGATTAATGCAAACAGAAAAGAAATGTGTCATGTCTAAATAGAGAGAAACCCAGCAGGCAGCTGCACCGGATCAAATTCTTCTCTTCCAATCAAACTAAATACATCTTCACATGGCTGACAGGCAAATGTGTACTGAAGGAAATAAAAGACAACTACTCACATTCTATAAGATTATTCTGCAGTGGTGTTCCTGTCAGAATTATTCTTCTCCTAGACCGAATAGAATTCATTGCCTTAGAGACAGCAGATGCTTCATTTTTCAATATGTGTCCTTCATCACACACCACGAAGTCAGGACCTGGAAAGAAGAAACATTAAATCTCTCCACAATATTTTATTGCCACAACGAACCTAACAGCATAAAGTATCCAAAGTTTGTTTTACCAGTGTTACTGAAGTGGTTTTTTTACAGGTTTTTTGTGTGTTTTATGGTGAGATCTTTTAGCTCTGATTGGTTCCCACTCAGCCTTTTCATGTGCATTCACAGTAGCCACTCTGATAATCTACAGGCTGCTGCTTGAAAGGTCTTCATGGGAAGGGTTAAATTCAGATTTGCAGGATATTCCTGTTAAAATGGTCTATCCCTGCAGCTGGTTGGGCATGGCTGTACCTCCATCCACCCCATCCAAACTCGGTAAAACTTCTCTCCAGCTTTAGGCTGCCACCTACTGACACTCAGGCAATCCCAAAACACCCAAATCAGGTAACCTGAAATTTCTCATTAAGGCAGGAGTACCAATATGGGGACACAGTGCAATCAGAAATCTTAGATAATATAAAACAAAACCAGATTTGATTTGAATTACAGACAAGTGAACTGCCACCTTGCAGCTGAAAGTCACCTCAGGAATGTCCTCAGCTTTCTTCCAGAGGATAAAATATCAGTCTGGTTTAAGTGAGCTGCACGAGGAATGTCAAAACCACACCACAACACATTTCCACAGTATGCAAAGCAACTCTAATAATAAGATAAATAATACCCAACTTGGCAGAACAGTCTTACACACTCTAATTGTTTTCAGATTTAGCGCAATTTCTGGAATTTCTTTCCTTGAAAATGAAGTAAAAAGATATTCTAGGATCCAACTAGTAACTCAGAATAAATGTTTTACCAGCTCTAAATCTGACCTCAGTTCCAGCACTCTCAACTCTGAAAGCAGCTCATGACAAGTTGCTGCACCTTGGAGAAAAGCCACCAGTTGGGTTCAGCAATTCGGCTCTAAAAAGGGCAATATTCGAGGTGCAAAGGAGGATTTGCCAGCAAGGACAGTCCAATCTTTTATAACTTACTTAGAATTCTCAGACTAAATTTAAACTGCCTTGTAAAGAAGATTATTAATTGTAAGGCAGTGATTAAGAACAGAAAATCAATTACACCTCTGACCACTTGCATGCCAGTGCCAGTCACCTTAATTGTGCCATTTTAAAGTGATTTTAAGATCATTTAATAGGGATTTGAATCTTACATGTGAAGAGAAAGGAATCAAGATGGTATTTCCTTCCATGCAAAAAAACCCCCAAAACCCAACACAAAACCCAAGCTTTTGAACCAAGTCTAGAAGACAATTATGAAAATCCACATATGAATGCCAAACACACTTAGGCTTGTCCAAGTGAATGTATTTCTGAATTTTCCCACCTGCCACAGAAACATTTCCCCGTATTATTTCACTGCTTTTGTACCTTCCCAGTTTTGACAGCATGAAAAACACTGCGTGGCTACACAAAATGCCTTCCTTTAATTTTATGTAACCATCTCTAGCAGTGACAGATCTTTTCTCCAGTGCTCGTTTCATTAAAAACTCTGATTCATTCACATGAAGTTAAAGAAATTAAATTAAAAAACCACCTCAAAATCTGTTGTTTAAAGTGAATGACAGTAAAAATATGAAAAACCCCTATCTTAGTACAATTATTCATGGTTTGTTTGGCAGGCAATGGTATCTCGAACTAACATCTTGGCCGTGATTCAGCAGCAGGGATTTTCATAAATTTGTGGGATTTTTCCCTTGTTCTTACAAAACACAAATGCAAATCATTATGGACAGAACATTCCTCAAAATACGATAAAGGAATGTAAAAGTTAAAGGCACCTCGAGGGATCATTTAGATCATTTTCTCCATCTGAGATAAGGGTTCTGAGAAAAGGGCAAACCTGACAGAAGTGGGAAACTCCACAGCCTCTCTCTTGCTAAAACACTGTGCAACAACAGCCATTTTGCTGCAAATCTGAATACATTCTGCCCTTTTCTTTCTCCAAATGATGTCAAAACCAACTGATAACACTCCTTTGCTTAACCAGTTCTTAAATGGTGGAAAATTTGTCAGTTATTTGGGTTTTTTCTAGGCTAAAATGCCTTACTCATACAGTCTTTCCTCAAAGATCCTCGAAGTCTTTATCTTCTCATCCTTCTTACTGTACTTACACATGTTAATATATTGAAATACAGGGAAGATAAATATGTATAGATAGATCCACACTGTTCTCCTGCTCCTCTGAAGTCTACAAGAACTTTATGCAACTGCCAATTAAAGAGCAGTTTCCAAGTCAAACTGTACCAGAATTTTTATTAGTAGCAACAAGTAGAAAAAAATATCAATTTACTGAAGTGCTACAAGCAGAGAACAGCAGTGATCAATAAACCAAGAGCCCTTCAGCAGTGGCACAAAGCAGCCTGGAAACCCTGAACGTGTATATAATCCTGCCATTCTTTCACATTGCAGAGCTGCTTAATTAATGAAATCACTTCTCCACCCATAAACTTTGGCTAAACCTTCCCCCTCTGGTCCCCTTGACAGTGCAACACAAGCTCCTCCTATATAATATATCTTAGCCCAGCAGTATTCACCAGACACATCTCATTAAATTAGCACTCCAGTACCAAATTTGCAGCTTTTTAAATGGGAAGTGCTCCCAGAGGCCAAGGTTTCCCTAATTCCAGTCCCAGCAGCAAGCCAGCACATGGCTTTTTCTGCACTGGGACCTGCTGTCCTGCCCATGTTGACTCACTAGGAGAGCAAGAAACATATGAGAATCTTGCAATGCACGTTCTCATCCATTTAGCCAATCCAAATGGCTCCCAAATTAATGGATAACAACACACAGACACTGCTGTCTTTCTGCAATTAGTTAAAATAGAGAAAGAGATCAGGCAACGTGAAACGCCCTCAAGTTGTGCCAGGAGAGGCTCAGGCTGGGTATTAGGGAAAATTTCTTCACTGAAAGAGTGGGTAAGGATGGAAGGGACTGTCCAGGGAGGTGGTGGAGTCACCATCCCTGGAAGTGTCCAAAAATAAGCAGACATGGAAGATCACAGCACAGTTTAGTGGGCATGATGAGGCTGACACTGGAGGTGTTTTCCAACCTTAGAGATCCTATGATTCTATGAAAATAATTATGGAGTTATTTCAGGGTCGATTTTCTTAATGGAGTGATTCCATTCTACCAACCACTCCCAGAAGAGAACAGAACAGGAGACTCCATGTTCATATGGAATTACTCAAAATCCATCAGGCTCAATGTGCTGCAGCTTCCAAGCTCCATTAAAACTACACAAGTCCATGACCTAATCCCAAGCATTGCTCTGTCCCGCTGTCTGAAGAGGTCTGGAAGGAGAATAGGAGCACAGGAGGATGTAAAAGCCATGGTATAGGGCAGGGAAGGTGGCACCAGTCACTGTCTCCTCCTACACTGCCTGTCCAACGTCACCTCACCCCACAGTTTTTGGGGTCACACAAACACAAAGCCATGAAGGGACAAAAGACACAAGGTAACAACCCCTGTTTGCCCTCCCTTACACTTTCCATCAGGAAAAACCCCACAAAAATCAATCTCTGTATAACATTTTATTTCATCACTGCACCAGAACGAGACCCCCTGAGCACAAAACTACAGTCCTGCCACCGCTGCTTTGAGACAGCAATTCACACCTTTTCTCCCTTAGCTTTGACTCTCCTCACAATGTTCTCAACAAATGCAGTATCCTCAGAAAATCAGATACAGAACAGCACTGATAGCACAGAGTTCGCCCTCTTTTTTGGTTTTTGGCTTCTTATTAGGTTTTTTGGTTTTTGTTTTTTTGTTTTAGTAACTACAGCCTTAGCAGGAGAAGTCAAAAACCCCACTGGCAAGAACTGCATTTCCTTCACTGCTTAAATAAAGTGTGTGGAATGGAATCAACACATTATATATCAACAAAAATACTTCATCAGCTGCTGTACTGGAGCTTCCCTGACTCCGCAGCAATTGTATGACTTAGTGAGTCAAGCTGGCAGAAAATTAATTAATGTTTTAGCTGCTCAAACAGCCTTTCTGCAGAGCTGGAGATGCCAATTCCAATCATCACAAAGTTCTTTTTCCTGTTAGAATAAACTCTTTGTCTGTTAGAACAGAATTCAGGGCCCTACTATGAATTGCAAAGTCACAAAATCAAACTCATCAAGTACAATTATCTAACAGAAAGAGGGAAAAAAAAGAAAATCAATCACACACTGTCAATGTGAAGTCCAGACAGATAATTAAAATCCAAGAAAACGCAGCTCCATTTACTCTGCCTTCTCTATCTGCATTCCCAGCAAAGGTGCCTTTTAAAAACAGTTTTTAAAACATCCTGCATAACCCTAAGTTATTTTCAGGTATCAGATGCCAGTTCAGAAATTGTAGTGAAATTTTGCTATTTTGGTGAACCTTTCCAATCCTAAAACTTTTAGTTCTTTCTGGTGACCACCTGATCAATCAGTCATATTAACTTGGAATACTTTCAACTGTTTCCATATATGCTGACATAAACTTGCTCAGTTCAGCTCAGCTCAAACCAGACATCTGTTTCTCAAGATTGAAAAAAGAATTAACTGCTTTATCTGCATTCCCTTAATTAGCACTTCATTAACACTTGTTTTTTCACACTTCTAAGGTACACTGTCTACTATTTTCACGTGTAGTTGCCCCCTTAATGGCAGATTTCCACCAAGGACAAAACAGCTTGTGGTTGTAACAAATTAACAGATTAAAACAGCCTTGGGTCTCCAACAGTCACCTCAAAGCAATTTGCAAAGGAAGCAATGCTAACAAAAAACCCACTTAACAGGAAAAGTTTCTAGAATATATTCCTTGTATTTGATTTAATAGAAAAGACTGTTACAGAAGTCTATTTACAAAAGCAGATGGGGGAGATTCTGAACAAATTTCTGTAACTCAGCAAAAGCCTACAAAGAAAATCTGATAAATCTTCTAACATTACTTATTTATTTTGCTCATATACATAAACCTGGAAGTACAATCTATACAACCTTTATTAATTTTCACTTACCTGGGTCAACCAAAGCTTTATTAAATATTTCTTTAAGTTTTCTACTCTTCACATTCCTGCCTTGTGCCAGATTTCGATACATCTCGTAGCCAATGATCATAACCCCTCCCTCGTCCTGCCAGTGCTGCAGCATGTAGCTCCTCTCCTGAGGCCTTTTCACAGTTGCCAGCTCACACACCTTCCAAAGGGGAAAAAATGCTTTAATTCCTCTTAAAATACTCAATACTAGTGTAACTTTTACTAGTTCTGATGTATTAGTGCAAGCAGGTTTTTCATATGGTTCAAGTGCATTCCTTAATCTGTATTTTCAGTGGTGGTGCTTCCCAATTATGCAAATCATTCAGTTATTTCACGAAGAACTTTCTAAGCCTTTTACCTCTAGTCTTTCCTCTTCTTCTAAACCTTCTTGCCATTTTTCAAACTCGTTCAACCAGTTCAAGGCAGTGTTGAGTGGACACACAACCAGAGCTGTCCGAAAATCCAGTTTGTCACACAGCAAGACTGTGTGGAGAAAACTTACTACCTGCAAGAGAAAAAACCAGGCAAACACCAGCTAAACACCAGGAAAGAAAGAGAAATGTATCTATTCAATAATGTAATTAAATTACCAACAACGGCCTTGTTTAAACATGTTTTTTCTGTTTCAACTTGCTGGTTAAGATTTCATACAGGTGCATTTGGAGTTCATACACTCTGTGTTACATGGCTGCACACAACCTTCACATACTGAGATACACTTTTGAATCGCTGAAGGATTTCATGAATAGGAATCCTTCGCATTTCACCAATCATTTTCATAAATTAAAAACTATCAGGCTGTTTTTAAGCTTTCTCCCAACACTCGCCCCAAATATAAAATAAATTCACATTCAAGTTTCCTAAAAGTGAACTTCAGTCTTACAGCAGTTTTCCACATTTTTTCAAGGTATTTCAAGGCAAATTCTCTCCGAAGAGCTCTGAAAGAGGTTATGGCAATATTTTCCAAGGATTCACCCTGCAGCCACCCTGGCTGTGTGCTGCACATGACAACACTTCCTGGAGGCCTGGGAAAACCTGAAATCTTTTGGTGTTCCTGCTGGGCTGCCTGCTTGGAGCAGCAGCAAACAAAGGCAGGACTGGAGGAGAGTCAGTGATCCAAGGGCAGCTCCAGCTTTCCCACTGCATTTTCATGGAGAAAGCTGCACCCTAACCACGTAACTGTGCAACAGCAGAAAGCTCCTTCTGCATAAAAACTTGGTATCAGCAACTGGGATTTAACATATTATATATCAACAAAATATATACTGTTCAGAGGAATTTCAAACTGCATGACTGTGCTTGGAACACTGGGCAAGAAACTGATTATCAAAAAAAAAGGAGTCACTGGTGGTCCTGTGGTAAGGAAAAACAACCCAGGAAGACTCATGACCAAAGTCCTCTGTCCTGGCCAGCCCCCAGCTGCCTGACTTCCATGATCTCTGCTGAATTCCTGCCCTGTAGTGTTCAAAGTCTGCTAAAACTGGTGGCTGCTTCATCTTTTTAAGAGCTGAACAACAAATGGCAGCACAGAGCACAGCAGAGTGACTGGCAAAGGGACACCTACAGAAAAAACAGCGACCTCAGCTTCAAACACCAGCCCAAAAACCAGTTTATACTGACATGTTTGCAGCTGTGGCTTTGATTAGCGAGGTTACAACCAAAATGACTGTTATTAGCACATCTGGATCACTATAAAAATACCTTCTGCTGTGAAGTGTTTATCAAACTAAATAAAGTGCACGTGTACAAAGTCCCCTACACATCAGTTCTGCAAAGCGCTGCAGATCTCCAGCAAAAGGTGCAATTAACTCCTGAAGAACCACACCACCTACCTTAGAATCAAGTGGATCAAAATATACCCTTCAAAGGTGATTTTCAAAGTGTTCTGTAGAACTGGAGACTGTCAAAACACTGTGTCTGTCACCCCTATTTCCCTAAACAAGGCCGATTTCTATATATACTGCAGGTGGAGTTAAAAACCTGCTGGGCACCAGCACCAACCACAGCTGCAGCTTGGTTTGCCTGAACTGTGAACACAGGGAGTGACCTCAGTCCCCCTGAGCACCCTCAGCTCCGTGCCACTCAAAAAAAACCCCACAAAAGCACCAGCATTTGACTCTGGACACAAAGTCTGTCATTAAAAAATTTTAAAAACCCAAATCTGATAAACTTATACTTTATCAGCAGCAAATAAATTTAAAAAACACTCAAGAAAATAAACCATTTAAGGGAAAAAAAGAATGAGGAAGACAGAAGAAACAACCTGCTTAAGATTATTACACTGTCTTAGAAACAGGTTCCTGGAGCCTCTCTCCTAGCAGCTGTATTTATTTTTTTGTTCTGAGTTGCAAGGGAACTACAGAGCACTTGGAAATAAATTTTGTTTCTTACCTGTAACGTTTTCCCCAGGCCCATACAGTGAGCAAGAATGCAGCCAGAGCCAGGAGATGTCTTGGTTTTTTTAACAGATTCACAACAGCAATCCCACATGAACTGAACACCTGAAGGAAATTATTGAAAGTTTTCTGATTAAACATTCATTTTAATAAAGTTCACCCAATACTGTGATCGCTGAGATCATGATAACTCTTAGGAAAGCAGCTGTCAGGATAATTATTGATTCATTTCCATCCAGTGGGTTGTATGTGGGATGATCTTTGACTTGAACTTGATTACACTCCCAGTTTCACTGAAGATGTGGCAACTGGGTTGGAAAATAATACTGTGAGGATGCAGATTGACTGATCTTGGGGATGTGGAGAAAACACATCCTGTTTTTTGCCCATCAAGGAGTTTTTATTATTCTAATTAAGTCTGCATAAGGGGCTGTGTCCCTGAAGAGAAAAATCGTATTTTTTTTCCTTTAAACTCTTTCCTTACCATCCACTTGGTGTGGTTTCAGCCTGGTCACTATGCTCCTGTGAACCTGCACTAATGGTTCTTTGGTTTCTTCATCTTCATCTAAAACCAGCTTGGTTGTAATGGGACATTTCAGAGGCGAAGCATCTTCGATCTCTATCACCTACAAACAGAAATAAGGCATCAGGGGAATATTCTCACATGAATAACACCCAGCATTTGAGACACATCACATTTAGCCAAACTGGAAGTCATAACTTATTTAGTAAAGAGAAATCTTCAATTCTGTACTCCATCACAACTTACTCTGGCACTGAAGAGAAGCAGTACAGAACTGAAACAGCTTTCTAAAGATCACAGCATCAAATAAAATTTACCAAGGTCAACCTGCAGCAAACTGCAGATAAAACTTTTGGCTTGCGAGGCTGCATGTAAGTAGTTTTCAGAAATTACTTATCAAATTACATTGAGGTAGAAATTTATCATCTTAAACATCATCAGGAATTCAAGTTCACAGAATTTTACACAGAAACCAGACCATACCTCTCTCAATTTTTCTCTCTCTCGTTCTCGCTCTGCTATACGTTTTCTTCTTTCTTCTTCTTCTTTAAGTGCATTTTGTGTTTCTGTTCTAAGCTTATCATCTTTGATAATTTTCCTTATTTTCTTTCTGCCTTTTCCAGGAGATTTTGAGTCATCATTGTCCTCATTCTCAGAATTACTCTAATAGAAATTAAATAAAGTACACATTAGCAAGAAAATTATGGCACACACAATCAAATCCTTCTTTCTTAGACAAGCTCCCAGAAATTCTTATACACATTGGTGAAGTTTAGCTAATAAGAAAAAAGACTACTTTTTTTAAAAGAAGTGCCACCTTAACTGTAATGCATTCTGAGATATTAAAGATAAGCCCAGCTGTGCAAAGGCAGTACTGAAGGCACTGTTATTTCATGGTAATGATTATTTATAAAGCACTTCTTTTCTGTTACACTGGTGCTAAATTAGATCAGCCCTTACCTACCCACAGGAAAAGAAATCCCAACACCACTAAAGCCTTCATCTACAATTTGTCTCATCTACATTTAGATTAAAAATTCTATTTCCTTCAATATCATGCATTTTTATTAAGATCTAGCCAGGAAAAGTTTTAGTTAAACACAATGTTTTATCTCCACAATGGTGACATTTTACAAATTTTAGCCTGAATTAACATTGAGAAAAATTTTCATTTTTTACTACTTTGAGCAGAGCTGTTTGAGACACCCTGAGCAGCTGGCAGAAGAGACAGGAACTTCCCATTTATTACTTCAAAACATGATACAGCACCTTATTCTCATTTTCACTTGATGAATCCTCTTGAACCTTTATCCGCCTTCGTTTCTTTTTCTGTTTGTAGCTGCGCTGGTTTTCTTCTGCCTCAGCTTTTTTGGCAGATCTATTAAAAAACCAAAAAGGCAATACTACTGATTAACCATAATAATCCACAGCCTCACTGAAAAAAAGGGTGAAGAAGTACCACATCATTAACAAATGAGACATGCATTCGTTTTGTGCAGTAAGAGTGACTTTCAAATTCCTTCCTGTGCCTCAGCCCACTGGACACACAGCAATGAGAAAACCCTACAGAATCTCAGAACTGTTAAGCCTTAGTTTTATACTGCAATCCACCAGCTGACAGCGCTGTATTTGGCATTAAAATTTCCATTTTTTTGTTGGCTTTTTTTTGCACTGGCCCATCAAATTGTTGCGTACCCCCTACTGCGGCACAAATTCAAAATTAGCATATTGTTGCAAAATAAATTAATGTTCTGTAATTCCTACAGGCAAATATCATCAAGGGTTTTAAGAACTGCTCTAAAGTGTTTCATTTTACCATCTCCCTGCCTAAACTGCACTGTTAAAAACCAAACCCCGAACTCAGGGTAAGCAGAGCTGTTTTATTCGTACCTTGTCCTTGGTCGCTGCTCGTCCTCAGACTCACTGACCTCCTCACTCACTGCAGACTCGTGGAACTCGGAGTCATTGGAGTCATCACTGCTCACTTGAAAAAGAAAGCATCATCTCATGGTGAGTGACACTGCAGAGTCAGCAGCTCTCACTGCTCAGCAAACTGGCTAAGAGCAACAAGCACTGCCAAGGCTCATTGCAGACAACATGGCACCCATTAAACCCATATTAATAAGGAATAAAAGAGAGAAAAGCAGTACAGAAAAGCTTAAAATTTAAGCACCATCTGAGTCCTGGTAAATGGTTTATTGTGCCAACAAGCCTTGAGGTCTTTATGCATGAATATCTGTATTTTACAAGCAAATGAGAAAAAGTATTACAGGATGGAGAACAGTGGGGAACATTACAGAACTTCTGAAAACAAAAGATGATTTTTAGTTAAACAGAAGCTTTTGTTCCAGATGCTTCAGATGTCATTTTATAACCTTACTTCAGAAAAGGACCCTTATTTACTAACAACATATAAAATTACATCGCTGCATTTATGGCTTGGCATTTCTTCAGGTAATGCAAGCTCAAAACTGCCTCAAAAGGCAATTAAAACTACACCTAAACCAGCAGCATTAGGCAATACTTTCCTAACCACTTTGAGGAGCTACCACTGGCATTTTTAGCATGGCATTTAACACCTTTAATTTCAGCTTGACCTTGAACACAGTGGAAAGTTTAATTGTTTTATGAATGATAAGGCTTAAAACATGGGTTGTTCTACATCCATGGGGAAGGGCACCATTAATAACATAGGCCTAAAAAGGGCAAACTGAAATCAAATATATTGTGCTGTTTGAGGGCAGTGAACCTCAAAGGCTTACACTAAAGAACCTACACTAAAGAGCTAACTTCTTTAATTCACCTACACTAAAGAACCCGAGGTGCCTCTTATTTACACATTAATATAAATGTAATTCACAGGTATTTCTCCTGAAAGAAACATTGTAGTAGAGCTTTAATTCCATCAGGGAGGAAAAACATGAATATGCAAAAAGTTAAAAATGAGAGCTTCCATGGAGGAAAACACTAAACAACTCCCATTGCATCTTTTCTTCTGTGGGAGACCACAAAAGCTGGCTGCCATTAGGGCACTCAGGGATCAGGGAAGCCCAGAGCACCTTTCCTGGCCACAGAACACCCACAGATTCTGAGTTCCTGTCTGAAGACTAAAGCCATCCCCCCCCAGGCCAGCCTCACTTCACAGTGCCATCTGCTGCTCAGCTCCAGCCTGCTCCCCCGAAATTCCAGCATGGAGACATTCCCCAGGCACTAATGCCAGTCCAAGAGAGACATTATATCAAGGACAAGACTGATTTTCCCAAATTTAGACATCCTGTGCTTGCTTCTGCTCTTTAAGGTGGGTATTCTAAGCCTCCACAAGAGGAATGCAATTCAGAGGATACAGTAAGTGGAGAGAGCTGCACTTGTATTCAGCATTTCAAATCAAACTGTTTATCAAACGAACATAAGGGAATTCTAGATTTCATACACAAGGAAGTTTATACAGAGATTTTAAAATCACAGAGATTGAGATCTCCATTCTGACAAGCTCTGGACTCATTTTATAGAAGCAAGTACTTTTTATGACCAAAAAAAGGTGTGTATTATATACCTTTCCTTCTATTTCTGCGCTTCCCCACTTCTTTTTTGTCTTTTGGTTTCACCACCTTTTTTTCTTCACCAGATTCCCCATCACTCATGGAGAGCTTGTGCCTCAGCAGTCTGTGTCTGTATCTGGGCTTCTTGGATGATTCTTCTTCCTCTGAATCCGACTCAGAATTCCCTTCTTCCTTTTCAGACTTATTGTCTTCCTTTTCATTCTCTCCTGTCACATGCAAGAGTCAGTACCACGTGCATACCAGTCACCTTCTTTTCTTACACAAATGGGGCAAGAATTAAAATCTGCATCAATTTAGGCTAAATCCTCTGCTTTTCCAGGGAATTACAAGCAACAACATAGCGATTTCCTCAAATGTTAAGCATTTCACACTGCCTGAATGCTTGGAATGCCTGTTCCAATGGCTGTGTTAGCCAAATCTCTCCCGTGCACTTGCAGGACTTACTGTTCTGTATACATTATCCCTCACAAACCCCTAGGACTTCTTAACTGGTTATAAAAATCAGACTGTAACAAAAAAATAAACATACAAGAAGACTACAACAGATGATTATCCTCATGACCACATAAATTGGCCTCTATGGGGCAAATACGTATCAACAGCAATAATATTTTTTGCTGAAAACTTTGACAATCATCATTTTCCCAAGTGGCCCTTGAAATCATGACAGGTGCCACATGATGCCATTTTCCCAGATGCTTTTTGGGGCTTACCATCATCTCCTGTGTTTTCAGTTTGCTTTGCAGGCTTCTTTTTTCCCTCCTCCGGTTGTTCTTCTGAAGACGTATCCTCGTCAGAGGAAAGATTGGCTTTGATTTCTTCTAAAAGCATTTTCTTGGCAATTCTTTGAAGTAAAACAGAAAACACTATTTATTCCATTGTTCAAGTAAATCTATGAACGACAAGTGTAATCCTACACCATTCAGAACTTCAAAAAAAGGGCTGAAAGCTGAACAAAAAAAGAGACACGTGATGAAAAGTCATTGTGGCAAGACAGGATCTATCAGCAAAAATCTCACATTAAATGTAATGTGTTGACTTGCTTTTAGAAAGCAGATTTGTATAATGCTCCTTTAAAAGAGAAATTTCCTGCTTTACAGCAAGAATGGAAATACAAAATGTACAGACTTAAAGATTTCATTTTATTCATGGTCTATCTGATAACTAACTATAAGCACTTACAGCAACTCTAGCAAAAACTCCTATGTGTATATACCCAAAAAGTCTGACCAACTCTACAGGACCTGAATTTTAGATAAAAATCATGATTTTATTTCCTACTGCACAAACTGTGCACTCAGCTTCCCAAAGTTTCACTGCAGAACAAGAAAGCTTCCAGCTAATGCACAACTGACTATGGAAAAATTATTTCTTTACACTGCACTAAAATCTTGTCTGAGTCTATTCAAGGCAGATTATAAAATGGTACTGTCAAAAGCACAGGAAGATAGTGTCAGAGTACTTGTACTTCCAAGGGAAAAAAAAAACCCAGGTCTTCCTCATATAAACATCAGAAATACTATTGTTTTCATTCCAAGGTCATCCATTTTAAACGAAATATGCATTGTCTAGGCCAAAGCTCATCTGTCTTGCCTTTTGGGAGAATGAATGTATACTGTGTGTCCATAGCTGAGCATGGGAAGGCTTTCACAGCAGTGAAAACAACAGCTCCAAAGCCACGGAACTGAACCACAACTGGGGCGTCCCTTGGGAATGGCAGAGGAACAGGGACCTCTCAAGCAAAGCTTCTTATACAACAGAAAATTGTTACTTTTATGCAGCACTATAAAATAGGCTTTTAACAATCAGTATTTCATTTTCCAGCCTGCAATGTGTCCCTAAAACAAAAGACCTTTTCAAAGGGAATTTTCCCAAGGTATCTTTGCTGTCACAGTATTCCACACTGTATTTTCTAATTTTTGAACAATGGTGTATTTTTCAAAAACACTCTCACACTAATTTATATTCAGTTATTATTAAAAGATGGAAGCAAAATAGTTTAATAAACATTTCAGATTGTTCAGTGAGTCAGACCATCCATCAGCATCCAAAACACACCCTCCCCCTCTCTCTTGAAAAATGGCTTGGGAAGAAAAAGCTGATTAAAACTTTACCATGCAGTACCCTTGGAGAACTTTAATTCCACATCTAGCAAGAGATCACAGCACGAACCCAAAGAAAACTTACTAAAGTCCACACATAAGTAACATCCTCTTCCAAATGCTTTTTGCATTACGTCCTCCCAGAGGGTATTTGGAAAAGGGACTTAGGGTTTGGTTGGTTGCTGTTTTTTTTTTTAAACCCAGCACATAATGTGTAACAGCAACAGAGATAAACAGCTCTTCATATAAGAAATTCACACTATATTTCTTCCATCTCTTAATGGTCAGAACTTTTTCTTCAAAATGAAACTGCTTGGAATGTCATAGGTTGGCTTCCCTTTAACAGCTTTTAACATAAATTCTTAACCTTGACTCCTACTCCAGAAAATGCAGAGAGCAGCGGCCTGGCTGCTCTTCTTGTTTAATAAAAACACAAAGTTTTGCAAGAGAAAGAAAAATAAAAGACCTGGGAAAAAAGTGAGCTTGAATCCTGAAAGTCCTGCCTTTGGCTTACATTGGCAAGTGCATTAGCAAAGTTAACACAGCTTGTGGATGGCAATACTTACCTCCATGCAAATCACCTTTAAAAGGCTGACTTTGGTTCTTACAAAAAAAAGGCATTAATTTTTATTTGTTCTTTAACAAACTATTTTTTTAAGAGGAACAGAAAACAGCAAATGTATCTAACACCTAAAAAGCCCATGCAAAAAATCTGCTATCCCTATTAATCATCAGTATAACCAACAACCAGATTGGGTAAACTAATTATTTATAATACTATTAAGAAGTTATTGCTATGATAGAAAATTAGTCCTATTTTTTATCTAGGATAAAGACTCAACCACTTGCAACCAAATTGAGATGGGAGTGTTCGTTAGTGAGAAAAGCTACATTTTCTTCAATGAATTTACTGGTATGAATTTAGGCTAAAAACATGAGACATTATTACGATGTTCAGGATTTAAAAGATGCCCTTTTTTAATTAACAACATTCCTGACAGGGATGATAAGTGTAAGCAATATTAGACCCAGAGAGATTAAGCCTCGGAAATGTATGTGACAAATGACTGATGTAAAAAATGGCTTATACGAATTAGAATAAATTGAATATTGGACTCTGGGAGCTGGTTTTAAATTAAACCACAATAGATGTTGACCAGGATAACACATCATATTTCTATTTTAAGATAAAACCCATTTAAAGTGACCAGGTTTCTAAGCTAAGAAACTTCACACGGTAGCTTTAACATTTTAGTATTTGCATTAATAGCAGCAAGAAAAGCAAGCTATGATAGAGTGTGAAAACTCCCTCACACTCACATTCTTCCAGAGAAAACCATGTAAATCAAAAGGGACTGCAATATTTACTCAGGTCAAGGACATAAAAGATTTCTGGCCAACCACACGTAACAGTTGAGTATCATCAATGGATTTAATTAAGAGACACAGAGAGTCTCCAGCACAGGATTTCAGGTAATAAAAAAGAAAATAAATGTTTAAAATCCCTGCATTTCTATCATTCCTGCACTGATCTGCTGTGACCTTGAGTATGTCATGCTGCCCCAGTCCATCTTATCTAAACTTATCATGGCATTTGTGTGAAGGGCACTCTCCCAACACATATTTACACAGTGCCCTACAGAACAGGGCTGGAACCTCAACCAGGACACAAAACCAACTCTAGAATAAAATAACAGCACATATGCACAGTTTTATATCAATTGGGATTTAAAGACATTTCCCCTTTGTAAGAACACCACCAGCAGAACACACTCCTAAATAAGGAATTGATTACTAAGGATTTTTAAGTCATGCTAAAGAAAAAGAGTTTTCAGCAGAGCCAGGCAAACTGGAAGTTACCCAGGGGTTGCTTAGTTACACTGCAGGACTACTTTAAATGCTCCTTCAGACACTGCAGCAGAACTGGAATAGTGAGTGCAGCCTCTCACGGTGTGGAGCTGAGCCCACATGGTAATTTGCACCATTCTTGGTCATGAATTGTACACTGCCAATACAATGGACTCTTTGAGAGATCGTTGAAAATCTTGGGGAGACAATGATACCATTCTAAAAATCATTTTTCTTACAAAGTTGTGATTTTAAATTTTAGCTCATTATTGTGATGCATTAGGACCAATTAGATTACACCAGCTCACACTCAGTGTTCATAAATACCTACTAATTAAATGTAGAAATAAGGTTGCCCGAAACAAGCCCTTGGGTGGGGGAGTGGAATGTTGGAATGTGGCTAATAAAGGCCACTATAATTCCAACTACAGCACTACTGGCCTCTATGAGCCTTCAGGATACTACTAGAAAATTCAGAACCCTTTAAAATCCATTTTAAGAAATTAGTATTTGGATGAAATGTCATACATGCCTAAAAAAATGAGTGAAATCTGCCAAACACCTTGTTCTAGATACTGTGCTGTCTTTGTTGGAAGAGGCTGATTTTCAAGCTGTCAGAGTTGTATTAAATTAAATGCTTGGACAAGAAAAACGTTTTACAAAAATTTATTGTAACCATCAAATACTTAAAGGCATTCTGCATTAAATACACTATTAACTTCTTAATAAACAGAACTACTGCAAACATATCAAACAGTACCATTTAAAAGATCAGAAGGACCAATAATAGTTACACAACAGAAGATGAAAGCATACAGCACTGTATGGCATAGTATGACCCACTCGGATATTGCATTTTGGCAAAGATGATTTCAAGACTATTAATATTCATGTCATGCACATCCCCAGGTATGCAAATAACAGAACATCTAAACTAGAGACTTCCAAACAGGAGAGTTCCCACACTACAAACACCCAGCAGGTACTAGGTACCCTCTTTGGCCTGGAAGGAAATAGGCAACTTCTCTGAATCAGTAGGTGAACTATTTAAACACTTTGTGTTGAGTAAACAGAAGAACAAGTTTGTAACTCCTCAAAATTTGTTCCATCTTTTTACAATTTATATCTCTGATTTTGGTGCCAAGTACAACATATGATAAAGGTAAAGTCAGACTGCATTAGCAGGTAACATGTCTGAAGGTTGACAACACTGTTTATTGACAGAATACCTCCCATCTCATAAACAGATGTTCAAAAGATCCCCTAAAAAAACTTAACAGAGAAGCAGCTTAAAAACAAAGTACAGAAACTGATTTTTAAAGCCCAAATTTATATTACTGAGTTGTTCATTATCAATTAAGTTCATTCAATTCCCAATACAGCTCTTCAAACTAATGATTGAGTCCTGTCAGAAACATTTGTGCAGTAAATACTGAACTTCTGACAAAAGTCTATTGGTTTTGATACCAACCAGAAACTCACAACAGCAAAAAGAAGGGAGGGAAAAAATGAACAAAATTAATTGAAACAGGACTGAAATTAAAACAGAATTTAAAAAAAATCTTATTACCGAAGTTTACATGTTCTGCTTATGACCCTGTGCTGTCAAGTCCCTAAAAAGCATCTTTCTTTAAAGAGTTGAATTACTGGGTTAAATTTGATGACTGAAAACACACAAGAACTAATTCAGCAGCAGCATTTTGATGCCATACTGAGGTCCGTAAAGGATACAAAACAGTGTTTTTCAAATTTACTTCAGCCACGTATCAAAACATACAACTCTGTGAAACAAGGATTCCATATTCTAAACTAGTAAGGCTCAGAAGCAGAAAAAGACTCCACCAGCAACTGGTCCCACACATGCTATTATGGCCAAAACCCAAAAAAAAAATCAGTTTCTGAAATACTGTATAAAAATTTGTTGCACAGCTCTTCAGTCTAACTACATTAACTTCCAAAAAGAAACCGTGGCTCAGAGCTGAGCAATACTTCATGTTGTGCATTGACTCGTTAGGAAATGAAGCTTTTACATTTCTAGCTAGGCTAATTTTGATAGCTACAATGGTACTGGTAAAATATGACATGTCTTAACTAACTGTATCTTACAGAGATTCTTTTTTATTGAATTCAAAACTGAAGCAATACATATAAGCCACAATTCTGAAAATATCTACGCAAAGACTTAAAATATATAATTAGTCTCTTTGATACCACTTGAGCCTATGCGCAGTGCTTGTAGAATCATGGCCTTAACTCACATTATTCACTTTAGGTACTTTTTAGTGGATCAAAACTCAGTTGAATTAACAGCTGAAAATACCTAATATGGTTTTCCCCACATTTATGCTTTCTCTTTACTGAGAAAAGGCGTTTCAATTTAAAAAGCATATTAAGTAACAGTAATAACCAAATTAATTCTGAAAATATTGCAGCACTGCATATTGCACAGATGCAAATTGTCCCCTTCTACTCCCAGAACTAGCTGAAATTCACATTAAGCAGCAGCAGCTTTTTACCTGCCTGCAAGATCCTTGTCACCAACCTCCCACCTGCAGCGGTAAGTGCAGTGGGACAGTGCTGCAGTGCATTTCCAACTCTCCCCAGCCAGGTGTGTTAGCTAGCACTTCTAAAAGCTTGCTTTGCATTTCTGGCTCTGGGCCTCTGCTTTGTGGCCCCGTTTTTCTTGCGGGAGGCCCGTGAGCGAGTCTTTACCAGGCAGGCAGCCGTGCTTTTTACGACCTGCTTGCTCTTCCGTTGCGCCGCTTTGCGCCCATGCCTAGGGGGTGTTATAATCGTTTTTAAGTCCTTATGGAGGGTATCATACCTATTCTCAGGGTCGTCATCATCATCATCTTCCTCCTCCTCCATTGGGATAGTCCTTGAGAGAGCCTCTCCCTCATCTCCTGAAAAAAACATCCCAAAAGAAAATACTTAATGCGTGTAAACCCAGCAATAAACGACAATACATGACAGCACAATAAATAACACAACACGTGAACTACATCTCCATCAACAATCCCCATTTAAAAACAGCTTGGCAATACCACTTTTCTACCAGCTACCTGTCTTGACATATAAAAATAAACCTAGTTTTTCAATGCACATTATGCTTGCTACTACACACAGCTTGCAACTTGTTCCTAAGTGCATACTATGAATCTGGAATTTTACAGCAAAACACAGAGACTAAATACGAAGGAATCAGAAATAAGTTTCCTAAGAGGTTATTTGCTCTGTCAGAAGCTCCACTACTGAGTTTGTGCAAACTGAAAAGGAAGCACAAACAAATGTATTACAGAACTGCTTCCCAAGCCCATGGACTGCCCTGCTGCCATGAGGAAGCACTGGAGAACACTAGAGAATCCTTCCTGTTTTTGCTTTCAGACTATGAGTGTGTGTAAAGAGTGATATTTTGAGAATTCCACGTGCAAATATCCAAATTCAGCTGCACTGCATGGCACTGTCTCATATGCAAAGGACATCAAAACCAACAGCGTGGGACATGTGACAGAGAAGGCACAGCACAGCGTGAAACCTGCCCTTAGGCTCCTCTGCACTCTCCTAGCTGCTCTGAGCAATTTGGATTTTCTAATACATTCCCAGGCCTCTCCCCTTGCTTTTCGTTGTTCTTCTGACCTGTATCTAAGTCAGACAAATCTGCTAGGTAATAAAATTAAGCTTAGGGAAAGAAAACTCACGGTCCTAATGAGCTTAGGGAAAGAAACCTCACAGTCCTATCCACTCATTCATAATTTCTACTGTTTATTTTCTGTCATGGGGAGTGGAGGAATGGACTAAAACTAGGCTGTGAGAGGCCTATTCCAAGGTGATCACAGAAAGTCACTCATGTAGATAAATAAAAGCATCTATTGGTTTAGCCAGATCCTAAGTCTCATTCAACCATCAATCTACAACAGCTTGTTCTGAACAGATTTCTTTATTAATTCACCTATTAAGCCAAAAGCAAACTGAAGAGAAAGGGCACACTTTTCTCCTCTGAAAATACTCTAATGTAGGCCGAAATTCATAGAATCAAACAATAACTAAGGTTGTAAGAGACATCTGGACATGCTCTACTCATCCTCCACCCTCAAAGCAAAGCTAACTGCAAAGTGAGGTCAGTTTTTTCAGTCAAGTTTTGAGGATTTCCAGGGATAGGGATTCCAAAGCTGAACAGGGCAATAATCAGCATCAAGCTTTGACGATGCTCCATGTACAGGATACTCTTCCTAGGACCTAAATCAGTTTTCCTTAACAAATGCTATATCCACTACCTCTCATCCTTTTGGCACATATCCAGCTCAGCCTCCCCTCAAACTGCCCAGCAGGTGATTTGGGGACAGAAATTCAGACGCCCCATTTTTAGCATTCTGTCTCCAGCCTAAACCAAGCACTTCTCTCTCAGTCTAACCCTACTGTCAATCATCCCACACAACAATCTCGCTGTTCCAATTTGTACCCTGCTATCCATCTCTCCAATAAAGACCCAATCTTTCCACTCGGGACCTGCAAATGAAACAATCACTCTCACTGCCTCAGACACCTGCTGATATATTTAAACCAATTTTTTCCTCTTGGGCCGTTTCAATAGCAAGTCCATGAACATGCACTGTATACCAGCAATTCCATTTTTAAGGCATTTTTCTCTGGTGGTCCAGCGATGCTGAGAACTGCCACTGAGTGCCAGCAATTGTCTGTCTGTGGGAGGGTTTTAATGGCTGTGGCAGCAACCACGTGCAAAAAGCCAGCTCATTACTACTCAAATCATTAATTATCTACAATCTCCCCCCACAGTGGCATCACTGGGTAAAACATGGATAAGGCAGCACTCAATGAGAAGCCCTACAAACTCCAGTATTAAATGCACAGAGACACAACATACGAAAACAATAAGCAGATTTCTGTAAGTAGCTGTTCTAAGCCTGCATGGCTCTTGTGAGGCACAAAACTCATCTACTTGATTTTTAAGCGTCTATTACAATGCCACAAGTCTCCAGAGTCACACCCAGCCACAGCCAGCAGGTGATAAATTTGAGTTCACATTATCTACTCCTTCAAACCAGCTCTGATAAATAATCCCTAGGCAGGTGAGGCCAGAGCCAGGCTTTGGAAAGCTGAACTGAAATGCAATACTTGCTGCAAATACTGCCTGGAGTTTCCAAAGCACCTCCTTTTACGGTGACATCGTTTTATTTTCCTCAAGGGACAAACTGCACAAACTGAAATCATGGAATCTTACACCATAAGACAGGTTGGCTGGAAGGGAACTTTACAACAGGTGCTTCCAAATTCGTATCAGGAAATCCAACCAGCTGCAAACATTTAATTGTATAATTACCTACTGATGAGTATTGTTCACTTCTGGACTATTAAATGTCACCCAAACCTTACAAAATTCCTGGCAATATATTAACAATATGTGTATATGAAGGTCTTTTGCACACCTGATGACTGACAAAATCCTGCATCAGCAGACAGCATCAAGCTTTCGGTCACTGGCCTGATCTTCTGCTCATCACTGCTTCCTTCACCCGTGGAATTCTGATCATCATTTTCATCCTTATCAGATGAGGAAGAGGAAGTGACAACCACCTTCTTCTTTGCTACTTTCTTTTTCAAGTTGCTCTTTTTACTTTCTTTTACTGACCCTCTTTTAGTCTTTTTCTTAGTGTCTTCATAAGACTCCTCATCGGAAGAGGATGAGTCATTCTGCTCTTTCTTGGAAATTTTCTTTTTGTGACTTATCTTTTTCTTTTCTTTAGTTTCAGTTCGTTTTTTACGCCGCACAGCATCATCGGAAGAACTCTCCTCTTTCTGGGGAGATTTCTCAGTATCAGAGGATAAATCAATGTGTACTCTTTTAGCTACTCTCTCTCTCAAATTCCTCTTTTCTGTAAACACGGGTTCCTTTTTAACTTTGTCGTTTTCAGAAGAATTGCTACTTCCTTTCTCTGCAGATGACTTATCAAGATCGGAAGAGGAATCATCTTGTTCTTTCTTGAAACCTTTCTTTTTCAATTTTTCAGATTTCTTTGCTTTGCTCTCTGATCCCTTTTTGTTCTTGAGTCTGTCTTTTGAAGACTCCAACTTGTGCTCTTTCTTTGCAGACTTTTCAGTACTCTCTGAAGAAGAATTATCCTGTGCCTTTTTCTTTTTCAAATCCTTCTTCTTAACTTCAGGACTCTCCTCTTTCTCCAGTGAAGATTTCTCAACATCAGAAGACTCATCATGTTTTCCCTTTGCAGATTTTTCTTTCGAGTCTGTGTTTATCTTTTCCTTAGCAGCTGACCTCTTACCCGTTTTTTTATCTTTAGAAGAGTGATTAATTTCCTTCTCTGGGGAAGACTTCTCAGCATCATCATCTTCAGAAGATTTACCTCTCTTCTTCTTCAGATTTACCTTTCTCTTACTGCTTACTTTTTTCCTCTGCTCTTCTTCAGAGGAATCATAACTATCATCTTTTCTTGAGTGTTTTTTCTTCGATTTTTTTGCAGCCTCAATTTTACTCAACATTTTTATCTCTTTTTCCAACTCAGAATCGTAGTTTGAAGAATCTGAATAATTTTGTTTTTTCTTTTTAGCAGCAGCAGCATTTTTAGCTGATTTGCCTCTTTTAGCATCTAAATCTGAACCGGAACTGGAACTTTTCCTTTTCCGTTTCCCGTTTTCATCCTTTACCAGTTGACTCTTTTGAAAATCTGAAGTCTTCTGATCATTCGCTGGCGCTTCACTGTTGCTCTCACTGTCTGAGGAACTGCAGCTCATCATCCCTGCTTCTTTAAGGACAGCTGGCATCTCATCAGAGTCCGAGCTGTGATCTAAGTCATATGGCTTTTTGGATTTGGAAAGTTTGTTAGGACTGGGACCATCAGCAGTGCTGTCGGAAGAATTTCTTTTATCGTTTTTCCTCCTGGGTTGCTTTGATGATTTTTTCTTCTGTTTCTCGTTGCTGGTGTCGTTGCTGTCCTCCTCGGAGTTGGATGTCAGGGGGCTGATGTCCGTGGGGCGCCTCAGCGGGGTGGTCTTGACGCGCGGCGACCTCCGGAGATCCGACTCCTCCACGGGCACTGCCTCGTTCTCCGTGGAGGCCTCACTGCCAACATTATGATTTTGTTTCACAGAATCACAGTTTTCCGCTCCAGGTTTTGCATCAACATCTTTATTGTCCTTTTCTAGACTGCTGTCTTGATCTCCAGCTTTAACAGTAGACTCTGAAAGGGAAACGGGAGTCAGTTTTACAATCAGTTCTTTTGTTCCTTTAGCCGATGATTTTAACTTGGTACCACCTTTGGAATCTTTCACAGGAGTGTTCGATTTCATACTGGAACTTAGAGTCTCCTGATCTGCTCCCGCGTTTCCACTGTCCTGCTCGTCCGATGGCATCTGAATTTCCATAGCAGATTCCAGAGTCTCAAAAATATCTTCAGGAACGGACGAGGGGATGGACACGATATCCATGTCTAAAGCCTCCGTACTGTTCGGCTCATACTGTGGCTCTTCATTCCCGCCAGACTTTTTCTCCTCCCCAGGAGCTGCCTTGTTATCTGTCTGTTCCACTGCGGGAACACTTTGATCCATGGGCTCACTGTCAGGCTGCTCCGACACAACTTTCTTCTGTGTCTGTACGGCGTCATCTTCTTTTAATGCCACATGTTCCTTTCCTTCATCTTTTTTCACCTCATTTTTTTCTGATCTAACCTCAGTTTTTTTCTCTTTGGTATTTTTATCTTTGATTTTAACATTCAATGCTTGAATCTCCAGGTTCAGGCCTTCTTCTAGTGACAGATGAGCTTTTTTCATGTCATTCAGCACAGATTTAAAAGCTTTCAGCTGGCACAGTTGCACAGTTGGACTTATTTCTACATTTTCTGCAGCGTTTTTCAAAAAGCTTACAAAGCTAGAATTCAAATTTGTTGTAGTTTCAACCAGTTTTTTTGTTTTCTTAAGTAAGTCTTTTGGCACCATTAGTGCTTTGTAAGAATACGTTAGTGAACCTGAATATGAATTATCTAGTTTTTTTTCTTCCCCATTACAATTTGCATTATTTCTCTTTGGAGAAAACTTGACTGTGTGGTCATATATTTTACTTTTTTCAGTTTCAACTTTCATCTTTTTTTTGTTTTGTTGAAGTAACTGTTCTAAATTTTCAAAGACACTGTCACAAGCAGTGACCAAGTCCAACAAAGGCTCTGGATGGCAAATGTAGCAGTGCCACTGGTTGTTTTCATCCAGGATGGTCGAGAGCTCCTTTCGGCCCAGGTTGCGCAAAATGCACTTTTTACAGAAGGCGTTATGGCAAAAGTCACAGCAAATCAGATTTCCACCTTCAGCACACCACCTGGAAGGAGAATGAGAAAGGTAAGAGTTTTGTCTCCACATCAACAAGGTGATGTATTTTTAAGTTATATATTTAAAAATTCAGGTGATGAACAGATATCCATCAGTTGAGACCACTATTGAAAGCGTGTCTGAAAAGCACTCAGTTGAGAACTGAAAAATCACGGAATCCATGAAATTTGTGAGATTAACAGCTCATAAAACTGAAATGATCAGTAATTTTCACACAGAATTTCAGCACTCGCTTCTTGAAAGAAGAGAAAAAATTAATTAAATCTTATTTTCCCTGTTTCTTCCGGAAATTGTGATTTATTTTACAGCACAATTAATAAACTTAAGCCCTTCTAGCCTTAACTCATATATTACTACTGCAGGAGCACATGAAGACCTGAAAAGTTGCAGATAATAAAAGATGACAGAAACCACACATTGCACCACTTTGACTGAATTACACATCTAGGTATTTGACAGAAGGACAAAGAAGTGCTTTAGTATTTCAAAAGTGGGAGATGCATCTGCAGAGCTGAATTTCTGTGGCTCACAAAGTTCAGAATGTCAGATTCCATCCCCACCTTTAAAGTGCTAGCAAGGTGGCATGTCATTTCGTTAGAAATGTGATCTCTTATAAGCACTTGTTATTAGATTTCTTTATAAAATGCTTTCCTGTTCATTACTAAAATAATAATCATTTAGCAAAACCCTGAGGTTGAGTATTTCTTGGTGACAAATAATTGTTGATTCAGCTATTATGTACTTGTCTTTATTTGTCAATAATGTCACGATTGGAAGAAAAAATATTCCCAAACCAGGAGAGCTGTGGGTGTTATTTCTGGTTTTGTACACATTTCAGTTTTTGTACACTTACCTGCACTGTTCATCCATCCCATCTGAATCACGACTGATGTCATCACTCATGTAATACTTGTAGCAAGTCTGTGAAGAAAGAGAGGACAAGGAATTCTTTATTAATTCTCAACTGGGCTCCAGCAATTCATTAGATTTCAGCATGCATCAGAAGCAAGCCAGTAAAAGCAGCAGCTGCAAAGTCTTCAGCATTCTAAGCCTTTTACATTTGTTTTAATCTAAAAAACATCTTCTATGGAAACAGCAGGTCCCAAACCATGACTTATTTAGATGGCTCAAGGTTTGTTTGAAAATTAAACAGGCTTTGTTTGATGGCTGCATATTTGTATCTTTTAGAACATCAGCTGAATACTTCTTTCCAGTCTGAATGTTTTTCCATCTATTTCCTAGGTAAATCAACACTACATCCTCCCTGACACAATTAATCCTAAAATAAATTACATAAATTACAATTTTCAGCTGGATGCTCCTTATGTTAGCATGTGATGCCATAAAGCTTTAAATAAAAATATCTTCGGCATTCATCATGATGTTAACATCCAAGAATTCCATTTCACGGTGCAAATTAAGCATCTTCACTGAAAATTTGGTAATGGTACGAAAAAAATACAAATAATTCAGCTAGAAGTACTGATGGCTTAAGTTGCTGAATTGTTTACACCAAATTGTGAAGGTTTGGTGTTATTTTTTTCCCAGTTGTTAGTGAAGAAGGTTCCCCCAGACTTGCAGCTCTACTTTGAACAATTAATATTAATACATACAATTAATATAGTATGTATTAATATAATGTAATATAATTAATATTGAACAAACAATATTAATACAATTCAGAATCCAAAAGAGGCTTCATCACCTGAATTTTAAATGATGATGCCCCTTTATCTGGAACAGACTTGAACATCTGTTCAGCTAAACTATCCAAACAACCAAAATCAACAAAAAACCCCAGTAAAATCTGGTGTTTAGACACTTGATGGAATATTCACAATCAAAAGAAAACAGCTTCTCAGGTCTGGGACTGTTTATTAAGCAGGAGAAAAATAAGGGCAGAAGTAGGCACAGAAATAATGGAAGAGCTGGAGTATGGAGATCAGGAGCTTCCCTCTCACATTACCATAAAGCCATGTTCAATTAAGTAAAAACACAAAAAATCAAGGGAAACAACCCTTGCTATAATTCATGGAGCAGCGCTCCCAACCAAGAGCTGCTGTTGAGCCCAACACCCTGAACAGGTTACAAAAATGACCCAGGTCATCAGCGGGCACTGCAGGGCAGCTACAGCCACGTGCTGAGGGTGTGCAAGTCCAGGAACAAGAGCTGGGCTCCAATGGAGATGGAAAAAGGTCACCTTGGGAGATGACTTTTGTAAAGCATGTTTTATAGAAGAAACAAGAACACCAGACTGGATGGGCACGGCTGAGATAATCTGTGAGCTGAGCATGTAACACTAATGAGGAGCTGGGGAGGAGGAGGAGGGAAGAGCAGGAAATGCTCCATGTACCTCACAACACAGAACTGTAGCTCTATCTTTAGCAGGATCTTTAGAAATACAAAATCTCCACCACTATAGAAATATGCAGGAGAGCTCTCTGCACCTCTTTGAACATTAACAGAGGTCTCCACAGCAGGGGGGAGGGACATTTCCTTCCTGCCCTGTCCCACCTCTTCCCACTGCAGCCAGCTCAGGGCCTGTGTGGAGCCACCAGGAAGCCACAGAGATGAAGACCCAGATTCTGGTTTTAGGTTAGGGACTACACCAGCACTGCAAAGCTGCCATAAATTAAAACAGTCCAGGAGCTGGCAGAAACAGAGATGGTTTTGAAGCTGCTTTTCTGCTCCTTATTTCTCTGCTGTTTTACATGGAATGCTTTACCAGGAAATGCAGACTTGAATCTGTTCTTAAAATACATTATGAGTAGGCAGAAATTTCAGACAGATCATTTAACATTAAAAATTCACTAAGATTATACCCTTAAAGCTGTAGAAATAAATAACAAAGAAAGCACAACCAGTTTAACTGGGATATAAGAAAAAAAGGAATATAAATTCATAAGTATGTTTGCCTTTTTCTTTAGTTTCCTTAATTGTAACAGCTAATGACTGAAAACTATTGACTAATGAACAAGAACCACTCCCACAAAAATCCCACCCAAATCAACTAATAGGACATTTTGAAACAAAACCAAACAGAACTGTTTACCACATACCTTACAAATAAGCACTTTCAGTGTAGGGTGTCTATAGATGGAATCCTTTTGGAAATGGTTCACCTGCTGCCCACAAGCTGTACAGCTTACAATTCCGTGGAGTCCTTCTTCTACAGAGAGGATTATAAACCACACATTAATTGTTTTCATTTCTAATGAAGGAATCTGCATATACCTATTGCATTTTCTTACAGTACTCTGGCCTGTAACTCTGATCAGGTTTTTCATATGCCTTTATTTCTGCATCACCCAGCACTAGAGAAATCTTTCTGTAACCATTTGCCATTTTAAGACTGAATTTTCCCCTTGATTTCTGTGCTTCGCTTGGGGTCAAGATACAATTCTTTCCCTTTGAGAGGTTTAATTTGGGTTAAGTGGCCACCACAAGAGAACACACCAAAATAAAAACCATCACTAAAACTCTTTCAGAGCAGCTCTGATATTCTGGACAACACTCCCCATTTAATATTGGTTCAACAAACACCATTGCAATTCATGTTCGCATTGTGGCATTTCTTTCACACACAGTTTTCGTTTCTCAAAGAAAAATACAGAAAACGCGTACAGAAAACGCAAGTAGTCATTATAATAGTGTCTAAAAATCTTTTCTCCCATTTTGTTCCCTTCTTGATGGCAGTTTCTGGGTTTTTCTGAAACGACAATTTTGCTGCAATACACATGTTCTCCCCATGTTGCTGATTGCTCCCAAAGTGTGTGCTGCACCTACATTTGGTCAAGAAAGCTTTTTTTAATGCCAACCCCCCAGCTCACTTCAGAATGGGTGAACTCAGGCCTGGCAGGCTCACTCCATGCCAGGCTGTTAAACTGACTAATTAATACTCCAAGACCTTTTTGTTTTCAACAGCAGAAAAAATCATTTGTGAAAGTTCAGGCACTTCCAAAAGCCTAATTTGGGATCAAGAAGATCCAGATTTGATAAGGGATCACTTAACTGTGACTTGTCTTTTTCTGTCATGTCCAGTGATTAAATCAATAAGGAAATGAACTCAAATGGTTTAATTTAAAGATTACAATCTGAGTACAGACTCAGTATTTTTTCTAGTTTTAATTAAAGAATCATTACCACAGAATTAGAACCAAGCACCAACACCACCATGGTAAGGAACTGAGTGAACATTCTCAAGACACAATACGAGCTTGCAGCAATTTGCTGCTGAAAATGGCTCAGGTGGCAGTGAAACAGCAGATCCACCATGCTAATTCAGTGAAATTCTGAATACAGGGTGTGTTTGCACCCTCCAGCCATTCCTGACTGCACGTTCTGCAGAGCCTGGGGACCTGCAAGCCTCTCTCACAACCTCCAAAGCAGCTCTGATGGCAGATTCAAACATTGGTGTGGCCATGGATGAACACAGCCATCACATCCCACTCCTCGGGAAGGAATTCCAGTTCCTGCAGCACAGAATCCACCCTGGCACTCATCACAGTCCTTAAACGGCTGCAGGAATCACTGAGGGGCCCAGCCAACCCAGGGAGAACATGGTATTCCCTGCCAAGTCCTGAGCCACTTCCCCCTTCTCCACAACCAAGGGAAGCACTATGGCCTCCTTCCTCAAACCTGCAAGCTGGCACCAGGAAAAGAGAATTTATGAGGCAAACCTTGGCTACTGCTACAAATGATGATGATCCAAAGAAATTAAACTACTGCTAATTCCTTATTACTTAGAAAATACATAGCTAAAAACATTCCCAACTGAATTTATTAGCAAAAATACAACCATAACCATGCTGCAGACACAAAACTTGAAAATAATGACACAATGACTCTTACAGTCTCAGATGAGAGCATGTGGTTGCTAGGAAAGGCAAGAGTTCTGCTTCTACCACTACTTCTAATACACACAGGACATATAATTCCTAATAGAAATGCAAATATTTTAAATATATATGTATGTCAGGCACAATAGATGAGTAACCAGGCCAGACAGACAAAGGAAGGCCTGCAAATTCCCTAGGGATGGAGATTAAAAAGGCTGGAAGGGCAGGTCATTCAAACTGGCCTGGGAATGCAGACACAGCCACAAAGCTCAAGCAGAAGTGACTTATCTTTTTAACACTGTACCCCTGAAGAGTCCTGTTGGACCATATGTAAAATTGTTATAAACACAAATGGAAAAGGCATTCCTATATGAACAGGACATCTTGCATGAATAAAACAGAACCAACTTCCAAAGTCACTAATTGAGAGGGAACATCAATGCTCAAAATATCACTGACACCACACGAGGTCAGGTGTATGCACGAACACATTTCCACACAGTCACATTTCACTCCCCTTCAACCACAGATGGAGAAATAGCACTCAGTAATTACTTTAAAAGAGAGCAAGGATCTCAAATGATACAATGGGAAGGATGAATAGTGTGTGCAAGAGCTGTTTGTATGAATGCCCTGGGTACTGCTGGAGGTGTGTGAGCTAAGATACTGCCAGTAGTGTTAACAAAAATATCTGCCTTCTTATTGGCTACTTCATCCATAATCCTCCCTCCTCTCCTTTACTTTTTGGAAAAAAACATGAGAGAAAATAGTTTCTGTGAGTATTATAATCTACCTAACTTCTCAGTAAGCTATGGAAAGCTGCTGACACAGCAGCTTTTCCAAAGTAATCCTTACAAGGGCCTACTGGTAGGGAATTTCCCCACAATTTAAATGCAAAACAAAGAAGTCTTTATGTTGTTTGAGGGTTTAGGATTTTTCTTAGCTCACTGATGGATAATCTGTCTATACATGTCCCTGCTCAAACATGGTTGCTTTCCTGGTGAGTCAGTGAATGTTCCTGTATCAATGGTGTTCCAATCTAATTCCTTAAAAAAGCAGTACCTGTAACACCTGATTGCAACCAAGCAACTGTACCTAATGATGCATCCTATACCTACTGAAAATAAGGAGTTTAATGGGAACTAATCTTAGCTTTCACTGCTGCATTGCAGGAGCAGCAATGGAGGCTAATTTCTATCAGCTGAAATCCTTAATGAACAGAAAGCCAGAAGAGTGGAGGTATTTTTAAGATAATTTATCAGAAATATGAACGATTTTTAGATGCACCAAATGTGGTCATAAGCAACAATTTAAACCCATTTCAATAGATGTTTTAAATTGTATTTACCTCCACGCTTTTTGGGAGCTTCAGGTTTCATTTTAACGGTATTTCTGCTTCTAAATTCAGGCCCTTTAAAATCATCTTTGTCTTCATTCAGCACTGGCTCAGGCTGTACAACCACTGTACCTAGAATAATTTTATTTAGAAATTGGAAACCATTACACATCCAAGTGAAGTGCAGAAGTTTGGTTTAAATAAAGCCAACAATAAGAAAGTGCAATCTGCTGACTAAAACTCCACAAAGTTTTGAATGCACAGATGTTCACAGAAAAAAAAAATAAAAAACCCAAACCAAACAAAATCCCCCCAAAAAACAAACAAAACCACAACAACAACAACAAAAAAAACCAAACCAAAAAAAAAAAGAGAAGGAAAAAAAAAGAAAAAACCAACCCCCAAAATCAAACCACACATTTCAAACTACATCTGTGCTGCAGCTGTAGGACAGAAGCCAAGGAATGGATGGGCTGAGGAGCAAATTCTGCTCTCACTGCCCTGCGGTGGCACGTGCAGGACAGGACCGTCACACTGCTGAGGGTGTGGGACAGGAACTTGCTACCAATAAAGGACATCACTTAAATCCCTCAAGACCCATAGAGTAACTATGCTTTCCTCCCTTTGCCCTCTTCTACTCAGTTTCCCTCAACTTCATTTATTTCAGTATGAAATAAACAAAAAAGCAGTAGAATAAAACCTGCTTTGTGTTTAACAAGATTCAAAAATTGACATTTTCATTTAAACAAAGCGCTAATCCAAACTATGTGAAGGAAAAATACATCTTTGTAAGAGCCCAGTTTTGTTGTAAGGACACTGAAAATAATCTAATATTCTGAAAAAATCATTTTAGAATGACTGCTCTACATACTGCTATTCATGCAGTAAACATCAGCAATTTTCCTGTAACTTTCCTAAGTAAGAAATGGAGGAGATTAATCCAACTCACGCTGCAGCTAAGAGCAGAGGGGTGTAGGCCTACAGTATTAACTGTTTCTAAAAGGTGCTTAAAAATAGATCCAATAATGGCATTTTCCCCTCCTGAGTTAGTGTTGCTTTTGTTGATCTAATTGCTAATAACCTCAAAGATAGAACAGTAAATTAAGACCTCCAAGTGACAGAGCTTGAGACTTCTGCAAAACCACAGAATAAATCATTTCCCCTGTTTTGTGATGGTTTTATACAGATGTCAGCAGGCATTTGAAATTATGCCACCAGCACATCCTGGTGCACCCACAGATTAAAATCTGCTGGGTTCCAAATTGAAGGTGCTTGGGTTCCTCTTTTTGTGCGGACAGAAAACCAACAGGACCTTCAAGAGGCATTTTACTAATACATGTGCATTCTAGTGAATTATTTTTGCTGCATCATAATCTTGGCTAATTTGCTGAATTCAGAAATAAAAAAAGACACGACCTACCTTTAGGCAAGCTTTGCATATCTACATCATTCTCTGAGTTCTCATTTGAAATATCTTCATTTACAGTTTCATCTATGATTTGTTCATCATCTGACCCAACATATTTTGTTACAACTGTAGGTTTCCTGCACAGACAGAAAAAAACATGCTCTGACAACTAGTACATACTGCAGGTCAGGTGAGCTTTGCAGGCAAAATACCATATTAACTGAAAAACTAAGTTCTTCTGAAATTAATTAAAGACATTATGAGGTGGGGTGGTCCAAGTTATTATAATATATAAATTGTAGGCTAATTTTCTGGTTTGGAACAGGAATTCTCCCCTCCCATGTGAAATAAAAATATATACTAATAAAATATTTTTGTTTCACAGGCTTGCTGTGTTTTGTTGTAAAATCAAGGTTTGATGTGTTTTAAGAAAGTCACACTTCTAAGAAAAAAGTCCAAATAAAACACCAGTGAATATCTGCTCAGAAATTTTATACATCGTTCCAGGCTTAACAAGCAGCACAAAGAGAACACACAGGTATTATCAGATTACAAAAAGCATCTTGGCAGAAATTGTGCTTGCAAGGAAGTTAACAGGAAATGCAGAAAGAAATGCAAATGCTGACTGTTGAACAAAACAATCAGCTGCCCAAATTCCACACAAACATAATTTAGAACTGAATCCATGAAAATGAGAATTTTACTATGTCAGGATAGGGAGAAAATAATACAGAATATGGAGCAAATTTTTCAGTAGCCTGAAGGCATTGCATGAACTACTGCAGGATACTGTTTTTATCAGTATAAGGCACAGTATGATAAATGTATGAGTGAAAATCCCTTTAGTGATAAGACAGGAAGCAAAAACCAGGACTAACAAGTATATAAATGAAAAGAGTTCAGCAGGACACTGGATTCAAAAGATGAGGGAGAAACTAAAGCCAAATATAAAACCACACTTGCAAATATGGCAGCAAGACAAACATAAAAAGAAGACTGAAGAATATTAACCTAGCAGGCATGATAAAATAAAGCAACTAGGATAAAAAGGGGAGTGCAAAGATTTTACAGATTTTTAAAGAGCAGTGCTAAGGCAGCTGATGAAAGCTCAGCTCCCTGCACGGTTCAGTGGTATTTAATAAAAATCACGGAGGACAGAATTTGATTGAGCATCAGCTGAGAGCAGATGAGGAGGAGTTTGACCAGACTCAGTCTGCTCTTACTTGGGACACAAATAGTTTGTCTCCTGTAGGTTCAAGCAGTTGGTAACCAGCTCAGTCCAAACTTTTTAGACCAAAGAAGGAAAAGGGATTAAGCAGGGATACAGCAAATGGGAGTTTCTGCCCAGGACAACTCAACAGCACAGTTTAATGCTGCACTCTCCCAACAGTCAAGCACACAAAGCCTTTTTTTCTGTATGACCCAAGGTACAGTTTTGGAAGAATCCTATATGTAGAAATAGCACAAGTTAAGGAATACTTGTATAAACTTCTCTGTCCTGACGATATGGGATAATCTTGTCTTTGTTAATAAAAATCAAGCCTTAGCATCTTAAGCTTTTACTCTGAGAAATGGTTTGAATTTTAAGCGTACCATGAGGCATCTACTTTACCAGCACTCTGCTAATTTCATGGATTTATACTAGCGTGTACCAAAAATATTTGGCACAGAGTACCAATTTTTCTATAGCTTTCCATACCTCAAAAGTAATTTATTTGTTTTATTCCAAACCAACCTTTTGGAACGGGATGATCCTAAGGATTTGGTTCTTTCCGAAGAACTACTTCCCTAAAACCAAGAAAAAAAATGTAAAAGTCAACGCATTTGCATGCAAGGGATCTGTCAAAAAACAGTTTCTTGCATTAACTAGAACACATCTCAGAAGCCACCAGCACCCTTATAAAAAAATAATTTTAAAAGAGCAGTAGGAAAAGCAGTAACTACAAGTGACAATTCCAACAGTCATGCCAACTCAGTTAAACTGAATCTATGGAGTTTCAGGTCAGAAGTGAGCAGCTTTCACAGGTCTGTGAATGCCCTTCATGCAACGTGAAGAAACCACCCCTTTTCCAACACTCCCTCCCAGAGGGTTCTGGCACTGGGAAGTAGCAGCAGCCTGCACCCAGGAATTGCCAGCAGAACAGACACTTGCTATGTGCCTCATGTGCCAGAAAGCACTGGCTGCCTGTGTAGAAAAACTGATTTTTTCAGCATTTTTTGCACTCAGATCGCAACTAGGTCTGGGCAGTTTAAAATACCTGAATTTACAGCAGTAAAGACAAACTAAGGCAGGACACTGGCACTTGTGTTTATATTGTCAACCAGAACGTTTCCAAGAGGAGGACAGAAGTAAAACACACCATATGAAAAATCTCTGCTCATGTTTAACATAGATCCAGTATCTCCACTTTTTTTTCAAAAAGAAAACGTATTTGCCCAAAAGAACAATTATCTGTTATCTGAGTAGCAGGGTGAAGGGTGATGACATTAATGGGTGGTTCTGAGAGTATTATTTAAGTATTTATTGTAAAAGCTAGAGAGTGAGCTCAGCCACTGTGCACTAGACATGCAAATAGAATTCAAAAGCATTTTTATTCCTACCTCGTCCCTATTATTCTCCATTGAGACTGGGCTTCCTTTAGGTTCTCTACTTTTACCTATGGAGAGAAATTAAAGGAGTTCACTGAAATGCAAGGAACATCAGAAGTTCTTCACACTGCACATCACAGCATTGTTTACGTTTCACCAATCTGGATACAGATATCTGTGTGACTTTCAGAGGCAAACTGCCGCACAACAAAAAGGACATTCCACTGTACGGCATAAATTTTACAGAAATAATTCAGAAATCTCCTTCAGTTCATTCCCTGGGAGGCTGAACAACAGCTTTCCTGTTGGTGAAGAAATACTGAAGCTCTGGAAGTGCAACTAAATAACAGCATTAGTGCATTTTTGTTGATCTCTGAGAAGTTACCTCAAGTATTTTAACTCTTACACACCCTGACAATAGAAACAAAGAATTAAACCTGGGATCATAGAACCACAAAATCCAATTTGATCCAAGTTATGACTGAGAAATGCTATTTCTTGACTTTGGGAACTGTGGAATATAAGGCCTAAAGACCTGCAACCCACTGGCACCTGCTCCAATCCACCAGTCCTGGAAATAAAAGGGAAAGTTTCGAGTACAGGGATTCAATGATTCTTGTATAAAGTTGCTCCAAAAGCTTAGCAAGGGTAGGATTTTAAGAGATGCTACTGAGTAGGAAGTATAACTACATGATACTTATCAGGATTATTTGTGATTTTAACAAAGACTACTAGCACTCCAATATTTTTATCCTTAAACTTCACTTCTGGGAAAACCAAACCATTTTCTTCTACACTTTGGAAAAACTGAATCACTTAGATTAGAGAATTCAATGCTCAATATTTAACCTCTGCTGAATTGTTTGAGTAAATTTCAGGGAAAAATATATCCAGCTATTTCTGCATGAGAAGGAGGGAATAAAAAATGGAAGCAGACAAAGCTTTTGGCCTTTTTAAGTATCTGAAATTTCTTCTCTAGAATATTACCGGCATTCCCCTATTGTGAGGGAGGAACCTGAGATTTGGAAGGAGGGTGACATTTCTTCTGGAGCTTGGCTACTGCCCCACCTTCTACTCTTGACCAATTTTGCCCAAGTGATAAACCCATGGAAAATACCAGCTTGGAGAGCTTGGCAGAGCTTCCCCTGCTCTGGCAGCTCCAGTCTCTGCAGACTCTGCACTCAGACTGGCAGCCTGATGCTCATGTGCTATTCCAAAAGCAGCTGAACGTGCTCCAGTGCCAGTTCCTCCGTGAGTTGGTCCCTGTAGCCCAGTGACCCAGCGGGCTGCAGCCATCCCCTCCCGGCTCAGGGCTGCCCCAGCCCCTCCAGGGCTCCCAGAGAGCAGGATTTCCCCTGGGATTGTGCTCCAGAGCAGGAGCTGGGCTCTTGGAACATGAGCAGGCAGCTCGGCTCTCCGGCACTCTCCTGCTGGCACCGTGAGAGGCGAGGGAGACAGCCAGTTCCAATGCAGAGGAGATAAAGAACATTATGAAGGCTCTAAAGCAAACTCCTATTTTAACAGACCTCTGTGTGTGGCAGGGACATAAATTTAGGGTATGAAGTAATTGCAGCTAATACCCAACTGATTTCTAACATCCAACCCTCCTGAGCCATGCTTAAGCACCTTCATCATCACCATCTCCCTCCTCACATTACCCAATAATACTCCCATCCCCCAAATGCTGGAACAAAACAAGAGCCATTACTAAATAAACCTGATCGGGCCCCAATCACATTCATAACTTCTGCTTGTAATGAGCATCCTGTGGATTAAAAAAAAAGCAAGCACAGTTGCTAAAGACATTTTCATTATGCACAGAACACTGGGAGGGGAAGGAAATGTGCACAGTTAATTCCGGCATTTCCTAATATTTAAGTGTTTAATTCTGACTCTTCAACTTTAATATGTTCTTTTAGATCTCAAAACCAACATTAAAATATGTCTGCTATGAATTTGCAAGTGTCTCCATTTCAAAGACAATCTGTGTTTTACAGCAAGGAACCATATGCTAATTTTTAACTACAGAGGATAAAGGGAGAAGATTTCTTTTTCCCAGTGTGATCCTCAGCAAAATTTCACTTTAAGATGCATCTACATCACCATTTATTTTACTATTCTGCTGAAGAATCACATGAGTAGTTTCTTTTTCCTATGCTAACAGTTCAGTTTGGTGCTGACATGAGGAGGTGAACGCCACAGGCAGCAGACTCTCTCTAAACAAAACATTAAAAGATAAAAACTACATGCCAGAAAACCCATGGAAGATATTACTTAAGACAATAGTTTGAAAATAAACTCTTTAATACAGCCAGCACACTCTCATGCTCCTGCACTCCACCACATCAACACAACTTTCAGCTCATTAAATAGTAGAGATTGAAAGGTTCTGCACCTGTATCCAGTCCAAGTTAAACTCAGAAACAAATTTAAGCAGTTCCACTTGGAAGCAGATTTTATTCAGTACTGATACAGAATAATTCCAGTTTTAATCACTGTCATCAAAGCGTTTAAACTTCCTACCCATTTCTACCTTAGAAGTAAAAATTTCCAATACCAATTTTGACCTAGTGTAGGACTCAAGGTTTTTTAAAAGTATTATCTTCTTTTCAAATGTTTCCAGATTATATACCAAAATCTTTCTCAAATTACTATAAAAGCATAATTTCCAGACTCCTTCCACACCTAAAAGAACTGCAAAAGCTTTACTACAGCAGAAAAATCAAGATACTGCATTTATAAATTCAGGAACGCTGAACAAGGAACTCTACAAATACATGACTGTGCTATCTCATGTTTCATAGAAAGTAATTACCAGCAGATTAGATTTTTTTCACATTTAGAAAGATTCAAAACTGAAATAAATATTGTATCAAAGGCCTATTGTGTATTTATCAAGATACCACCACTTAAATCATGTTAGAACTTTGTATAATTGCCCCAGTGAAATGTGATATAGAGAAATAAGAACATCAAGTTATTTGACTTTAGAATCATACATACACTGAAAAGAAATATAAAATGCTTTTTTACCTATACTTTTGTTTTTAGATAATGCTGGAGGAGAGTTTGCGTCCTCAGATTCTTCTGATGAGTGAGCCAAGAAGTCATGAAGCTTCTGTACCAATGTATTCAACTTGCTTTCACTGTTAAAATACAAGCAATACTTCAAGTTACTTACATATCGCACTCCAATTCATCAGATTTGAAAGAAATTATATTTAATCTCAATTAATACACATCTACAAGAGATTTAAACATTTGTTTCTGCATGAGTATACCAGAGGAAATAAAAAACATAATTCTGCTAAACCCTGAGTGAAATAGTAGGTGCAGCCTTATTGACAAAAAAGCGTTAAGGATTCTGTTCATAATGAAAAGTCTATTTTAAGTCATTTTCACTGTTCGCAGTTATTGACAAAATTTAAGAAAGTCTGAGTGGTAATACTGCTATGACATGAAGACAGCGAAAAATTAATATTCTACTTGTCAAAAGCCAGATAGGTAAGAACAATGCAGTCTTTATTTTATTGGGAAAAAAAAATGTAACTTTTGGGATATAAACCACTAGAACTAACAGCAGAATTTCACCTGCAAACTTAGAAACAAACAGGTGCACTGAATATGACATGGTTATGCCAAACTTTTAATAAATTGCTATTAGAAAACTATTTTGAAGTTAATGGCAAAACTTTTCTTTTTAGATTATGAATGTACCATCAATCACTCGAGCAAGTCTGAAAGTACCATCTATATGTTGTGTCATGTTAATTTTGTCAAAAAACAACCATGCAGGACTAGATCATTCCTTGATCTGTTGATGCTGACTCAGTATGAGTACTGATAATTAACTCATAAAAAATAATCCCCTGGCAACTTTCAGCAGACACTTTTAGTCCCCAGGACCGCTAGTCTTGTGTACATTTACTGATTTACAGTAAAAAGCAACACCTCGATCCCAGGCTTTCCTTAAAGAGCTGTTCCATTTCACAACCTCCATGTTACCAGCGTTTTACACAGTTTATTTCTCCCCAAACCCCTACAATTTCCCAGGACAAGGCTTTTCCAAGGGGCCAAGGGTGTTGAGGCCCCTGCTCAGAAGCTGCACTCAGCGGTTTGCTCGCTGCCCTGCTATCAGCCCTCCTGAATCTGCCAGCTGATATGTCCTGCCTCATCACACCTTATCTGCTGCTCCAGATGGTTTTCCCACTGCTGACCTACCCTACCCCCAGCTGAAGGATAAAGGCTTCCACCCTTCCCACTGTTTGTTTCCCCATTAACTTCAAAATAGTCTTCTAATATTAAGAAGTTACATTTTCTGTACCTGTTTTACTGGTTATAGGAACTTTTGAATATTCAACAGGAGCGCTCACCTTTACCATCTCTACTATTTCTCTGAGCACATCCATTTATTAACTTCTGACTTTCAATTTAACTGTTATTGCTAAGAAAAAATCCCATTTTATCAGAAGGGCATGCAGGTGAGCGCTCTCTTGAGCAGTGAAAGAGTATCCTCACATCAATGTCGGTGACTATTCCAATCAGTGAAAATAACCACATAAAACACCATAAACCATCCATTTAAAAAAAAAAATCTGCAATTTCTTTAAATCTCCTGAGGTACTCAAAATAAAACAAAATAGCACTTTGCAATGAAAAGATTTTCTGCATGAGTGAAGGGCACTTTTCTTTTGAGACTACATATGTACCATCAATCACTCGAGCAAGTCTGAAAGAGCGGAACAAAGCTCTTTAACTCTCAAGAGTACCTTAAAATTTTTCTCTCAATCTGTCCAAAAGTCTTTCCCTCTAATTATTGGACTCATGCTGCTACACAACTGCCAGTCCCTAATCTTGGGCTTCCCTTTTTCCTCATGGATGGAAGGCATACTTGGAAAACATTACAGAAGATGATAATGGTACACTGCAGTCTTAACAGCCTGCATGCTCTCCTTTAGAAAGGAGATTTAATGACAATTTACTCGCATTAAGTGAAAAAAAAAAAAATTAGAGTTGTTCAGAATTATTTGATAGTAAAAGCATATAAAGAGATTTTATATCCATTCCAGATGGTCTGAAGAAATAAAGCACATTTAGAAAGGCCACAAGAAAGTACATTTTTGGCAGTAAAAACAACAACAACAAAAAAGCCACACATGTGGAATTTTGCTCATTTAGTTTATAAATAACTTATTTTGCCAACAGCACTTTAGAGAGAAAATGGGAATTAAAGATGAGTTTAGTATTATTGCTGTCAATACAAAAAAAATTCAGAGTAGTATGCATGTGTCTTTGTGACTAATACTTGGAACATTACTATCATTTATTAACTCTTATTCTAACTAACCTAAAATTAACATTTTCACAGCAAAATGTTCTTGCTGACAACCAATCAAAAAAGATGATATACAAACTAATACCAAAAAGCCTTCTCAGCTTGCTTTTTCTCTTGATTATTCACCCTTTTGTACCATAAGCCTCTATTAAGGAATACCAGGTCAAATCTAAGTAAAGGTGTTACACTTACTAGACTTCACTAGAGAGAAATGTTAATGTAGGGCAATGCTTTACCTGGTTTTATACAAAAGTGGTTCTATGTCACACATTTATATTTGAGACTAATACTCTATCATTTTTGTTTAAAGCTTCTACTGCATAATGCTTACTCTCTGCCTCACAGACACAGTCACTATTAAATTGATCACCACCTATAAAAGTGTGTTTTTAAAAGAATATAAGAGCCTAAAACTGTAGAATCATCTCTTAAGCACTACTAAGGCAAAAAGGCTCCTCTAACTGACAGTCCCCACACTATCTGTGTTTTCAGACTGGAGTTTTCTAAGCAAATGGCTTCCCCATCACTGTAGAGCTATTTCAACACTGCTCAGCCTAATTAAAACAGGACTGAAAGGGAAGGTGCCCTGCTATTATTGGTTTGGCCATGAACCTGATTTGTGACCTTGGAAGATACCATTCCTTGCCTACATTCAGAGCAAGGGCTGTAAAATCAAACAATAAATGCCTGGCCCTTACAAGGATAACAAAACATCCAGGCTAGGCAAATTACCTGTAAGGCTAAATGAGTCCATAAATAATTAGAATAAATAAAGAGCCAGACAGGCTGTGTCCTAGTCTAGACATAACACACTTAATTCCATCTGGCTGTTGAGTGCTGTCCCCTTGGACGTTCTAACCTGGTTTGTGCAGCCAGGTTTTGGTAATGGGGGTCTACAGGAGTGACAAACTTCTGTGAGGAGATGCCAAAAGCTTCCCCCGTGTCCAACTGAGCCAACACCAGCTGGCTCCAAGATGGACACGCCGCTGGCCAAGGCTGAGCCCATCAGCAGCGTGGGAGTGCCTCCGGGATCATGTATTTGGGAAAGGGAAAAAACCTCTGCACCCAGCAGCTGCAAGAGGAGTGAGTGTGTGAGAGCAACAGCCCTGCACACACCGAGGCCAGGGAAGATGGGGAGGAGGGCACCAGGGTCAGAGAGATCCACCTGCAGCCCATGGGGTTCCACAGGGGAGCAGAGACCCCACACCTGCACAGGGCGATGCCCGAAGGAGGCTGTGACCCCATGGGAAGCCTGTGCTGGAGCAGCTTGTTCCTGAACCCCACGGGATGGGAAAGGACCTGTGCTGGAGCACTTCATGAAGAGCTGCAGCCCACAGGAAGGACCCACACAGGAGAAGTCCATAAAGCCCCGTGGGAGGGACCCCACACTGGAGCAGGGAAGGAGTGTGATGAGCTGACCACAGCCCCCATTCCCATCCCTCTGCACTGCTCTCACCAGGAGGAGGCAGAGAATCAAGCGAAATTCAACCTGGGAGAACGTGGTTTAACATCGGGGATTTATTTCTCATTACCCTGCTCTGATTTGATTGGCAATAAATTAAGGTGATTTCCCAAGCAGAGTCTGTTTTGCCTGCGATGGCAATTGCTGAGTGATCTCCCTGTCCTCATCTCAACCTGAACTTCTCATTGTGCTTTCCCTGCCCAGCTGAGGAGGGGCAGGGACAGAGTGAGCACCAACCCCACGATCTCACCACCTGTGCTGACCACATTCCCCAAAGCAAATCACATCACCTTGGACAAATGAAAATTTAAGGAACAGTTTTCATTTTGATGCAACTTGCCACACATTCACATGATTTTATTTCTTCTGAAGGCAGGTGAGGTGATGAAAATTCATAACCAGTGGAAGGAGCAGGACTGACCATTTCAGCAGCAAACCCAGGACATATTGGATTATCCTGTGAAACTGCACAGAAAACCTTGTTATTGTACTCAGTTTCTATCTACTTTCTTCAGACACTTTAAAAGCAGATGTGGGGAATGTCCCAGTTATTGTCAACATCTGGAAGAATAGTCTGAAAACTGCATTTTCTTCAAACAAACAGAATTGTCACTCTTCCACAGGATCCTACCAACTCTCACTCTAAACAAGTGGCTCTCATCTGCATTTCAGAAAGTGACAGAGTCCCTTCCAGCTTTTATCTATCCCAATGTTGACAAATCAGCTTTTTTAAATCACATGCCTTCCTTAAGTTCAGTACTTGTCTAAGGTTTTTCTAAGTTTAAACTTTTAAAATAGTTCAAGGCACAAGTCTTTTACATTCATGTTTACAGTTGCTTCAAGTTACGTCTCAGTCATTTTTCACTTTTGAAGCTGAAATTAAACACTGCAGAACAACTACTAAGCAGACAAAATTAAACAATCCTTAGGAAAAATAATTAAAGAAAATAAAAGCAGAAGTTCTTTAAAACTGCTGGTCTGAAGACTGCCATCCTCTGCTTCAGACTGCTACCCCTGTGTGAACAGCAGAATTCCAACGACCCACAGCTAAAGTCTCAATATTTTATTTAGGATGGTGGGAAGAGACTGCTCCTAAGCTTGATATAATCAGGCCAGGATTCTGTCGCTTGCAAATTTTCATAAAAGTTTTTCGTGATGAGAAGGAAAAGGGTTAGACCTAGCCCAATTCAAAGACTTCAGTTACAAGGGCAGCGCCTACATCATTGTTTCGTATAAAACATATCAGTTAAAGAAGATAAAACCTCTACTAGAAGATGCTTTTTTTCTTATCCTAATTTTAAGAAATGGAGTGAGCACACTTGCAATGTCCTAAAAAACCTATTCTCTCACAAAAAATACAAAACCAGAAAAAAAAATGAGTCGACCATTATATCCCTTGAACATGTAAAATATGGTTTTATAAAGGTGGGGAAACAGAGCACTTTATCCCAGTGGTTGTTTTTAACTCAACAATGGTTTTCTGCAGGCAAAAGCAACATGATACTGTAAATCCTAGATCAGATTCATATTTTGGAACTTACTTATACTGATACACCAATTATGCCAAAGCAAGAGAGGTTTTACACTGAGGATTCACACAATCTGTTCGTGTTGGCAGGAACCAGCTCCACTCCCCGGGGACACAAACCCTCACACCCTGCACACACCTGATGACACCCTCAGTCCTCGCCTTTCTCCTCCACCCCACACAAGGGACCTCTGGAGTTAGTCCAATCCCCAGCACAAGCAGAGACAGATACAGAAGGTCACCCAAAAAATGGCCAGCCAGGTTCCAAGTGACTCCACAGTCTCTGTGTATCCTGCTTGTGTTTGACCTTTATCACAGTAAAGCACTTCACTTGTGTTTAGAAGGAGCTGTACCACACTAAACTTACTAAATCAGATACATCAGAAAATACCTGAATACCACAGCTGTGTCTGAAAAGAGATGGAGGCATCCTGCACTACATCAGAGATTCTGTACATAACACGTTGTTAACACACACTCACTTTTTCACTTTGTTTAGAACTGACTTTAAATCCACAGGGGCTTAATCCAGCGATACCTGGTACAGTTGAAGATGCTCAGTGATGTGGATGAAGTCATTCTGGAGTTTAAATACAGCATAACAGGTTCAGACAAGTAAACAGAATTATCTTCCTCCAGAGACACAAAGGGAATGAGAAGGCAACAGTTCAAAGTCACTAAGAGACCCTTTATTCTGTTCAAGGAAGATTACACAATTTCTGTTGATATGGTGTGAGTTATCACACTTCATTCACTAAGAAGTGAAAAAAAATCACTTGTTTTTAACCTGTTTCTATAATGAGATCTTAAAAAAACCCAAATAAGCAATATCATCGCAAACCCACAAGACCAAAGTAAGACAAACAATCTCATTGTTAGGTTGGCTTCAATGCCACACAGAAGTGTAACCTCAATGGTGAAGTAACATGCAAGCTGAAAAAGACTGAAGCCACCACTTGAAAATCTGAACACAACATTTTCACCTTTATGAAAAAAAACCATAACAAAGTGCACACCTCACTCTGTTGACTCAGGAATCAGTCTAGCACATATAACATACAAACCAGAGAGCTGTATTTAAAATGCTTCAACACACTCTGTGTGCAGGGAAGGAAGGGCCCCATGACCAAGAGCATCAGGGCATTCTAACCACAAAAATGCTTTTTGCTTCATTTGCCTTCTGCTTCCTGGAGTTCATCACAGGTTCCCAACAAAGCATCCTTCAATACAAACTCTGCCTGAGAATCAAAGCCCGGCCTTTCAACTCTCCCACATATTCCCAATCACAGCTGCCACAGCCTTTAAGGGTTACAGCTCATCCAGAGCACAGATTTTAATTTTAAAAGATAAAAGCCATCTCAGTCGCAAATTTATTGCCTATTTTTAAGTTTTGCTTTACATGACAGATGCATTTGCCCAACAAAGCTTCTAGGCTGAACCTATTAAAACCTACAGTTGGACCTACTCAGACAGAAATTTCTACAACTATGCAGCTCTGGGACTTGCAAATAAACTGCTTCAATAGCACTACAGTTGACATTGGTCAGCAAGCTGTGTCATCAAGTTCTTGATCTCTTCAAGGTTTCACTCCTATTTTAACCAAAAAAAATAAAAAATCAACACCAATTAATCCATCACCCACCTTGAGTGACAACTATATTTCTTCACAGACTATGAAAGCTTTATGCTCTTCCTTAAGTAAATAAATCAGGATGCTTCACCTCTTTTAAAGTCAACATTAAACCTTCCATTCTATTTGGCACCAAATTTCTACAATTTCTTCTTTCTCCTGCTGCCACACCAAGGGAACAGCCTGCCACTGACCCATCCATGAACTGATTCATGTCTCCAAATCACCTGCAGGCACAAGCTGAGCTCCAGCGATACAAAATGTGATTTCATGAGGTTCAGCACTGTCCTTAGGCTTTCCCTTTATAAAAGACACTTCTGGTAATCCAATTTAAAATGTACTTGGTCACAGGCTGCAGACATTTGTTTTTATGGTGAACACAGCACATTTTAGCCTTATTTTGATATTTTCCTTTGCTGAGATACAGCCACCATTCAAGCAGAGGGTATAAAGAGTTCATCTGTAACAGAACTGTGAATTTCAAATTCCCACAATGTTAAGGTCACCCTGTTGCAGAATTTGTATTACACACTCCTCTGTCACACCAAATTATTTCCTAGAAAATAAAGACACCTTCAGTTAAGCCTGACAAAGACCCTGACACAAAGTTTACAAAGCCCTAACAGATAATATTGTACAAAACTAGAAATAATGAAGTCTCTGCACTAAATTCCTCTTGCAGAGAATTTAATTTAAGTGCTGCAGATATTGGTTCTGGGGCACATCCGGCACTGAAGATGACACAGTTTTGCTCTTCTTCAGGAAGAGCCAAAAAATCTGCCTATGCCCATTCCAGAACAGTGTGGAAGACAGAGAACTTACACTGTCCCTTTAGGGAATACAGAAGATTGGTGTTGACTTACTTCCAATTATATCATTGAGGCATCAAGTAACACACCTCAAACAGCCCTGCAATATCACTCAGAACAAAGACATTCAAGGGACTCAAAAATGCAGACAATTTAATAAAAACCTTAAAACCAAATGACCAATATCACAATGTGAGTTGAAAAGTCTGTATATAAAAAAATCCCAAGAACAAAGCTTATTTTACTGACTTTAAAAAAAATAAAATTCTACATTCATTGACTACCAGATTGGTCAAGTGAGGAAGATTCAAAACTTCTTTTCTTTTCCTATTGCTGTGCTTATTTTGTACAATGTATGAACCAGTAGGAACAGGTTAGGTCACTATGACAAGAATTCCCCCACTTAAAAAAAAAAAGGACAAAAACCAAAAAAGCTTTTGGGGCAAAAAGTATTGAGACATCTTTATAAATATTTACAGAAGCAGCATTTTATTTAAGTTTCTCAGGAGGTTACTACAGTTTTCATCATTTTAAATTTCTCATTCGGGACATGGGAGACTCCTAGAATCTTAATATTAAAGTATTCCTAATACCAGAAGTTTAAAACTTCTCAAGGAGCACACTAGTATTGATTGATTATTTTCCTCCGAAACACTGTAAGTCTATCTTCCAGAAGTGCTGGGAATAGATTTTCCATCCAAATTCAGCTTTTTGCACATCTTCACAAGAATTCTAACAGCAATCCCCTAGTCCTTAACTTCTGCACACCTCTGACATGGACAAAACTGCAGAGAGCAAAGGATGAAGTGACAGAAATGCAGGCAGCTGACAGCCAACAGGACTTGTGGGAAATGGAAACAAAAGAGAGAAAGAGAGGGTGTGTTTCTTTTTCATTTCACTCTCTCCAACTCCAGTTTCAAGCAGAACTTGAATGCACAGAAAGAAGGAAATGCCCATGCAATGTGTTCATCACAACCCTGAAATGCTGGGACCCTGCAGTGCCATGCCCAGCTCCTGGCACAGATCTTGGGAGTACAAACTGCTCAAGATAAGCTCTACATGGGATGGGAATTACAGCATTTAAACTGAATGAGAACTGAGTTCATGAACAGAAGGAAAGTTTGGAGCATCAAAAAATGCTTATGCCCATTTGCTTAAAAGCAGTTTGTCACAGGGCTGCTTTTTCTGTGGGCAGATCCCACCCAAAGACTGCACACAATCTCAGATCTATTCTGCCCATGCTTTTTGATCTTCAAGACCACAAATAATCTGAAATAATCCAATCATCTCTGCAGGAAATCTAAAAACTGCATGGAAAATGTCTGAGTTTCTGTATCCTCTTCCTCCAAAGCACCATCTGAAGCAGCCCTTGGTAGTAACACTAATTGTTGTATTAATGATAACATAAGGATTTGGAAAAGGTTAAGTACAAACCCTTCATCCTGTAGACCAGGAACAAGTGGTTCAAAAAAAGACAAAGAAGATTATGGGATAACAGGGAACAAAATATGATGATCACAGTAAAATAAAAAGCCAAGTGGTCTAAAGGGAAGAGCGTTTTTCAGAATATAAAATACTATCAGTGACTGCAAACCAGATTATAAATATTAGTAACTCAGATCTTTTTGTTCTACAAAAATCAAACTCTATCCTTGATTTTCAACGACTGGAAAAGAAAAATGAGAAAGCCCCTTAATGAGCACTTCAGTCTACACACCAAAATAATCACTCACACGAAAGAAGTTGTTTAAACTGTCAAAGTACTTTAAGAACACAGAGGGGAGAAAGTGGGAGTGCGAAGGAAAAAGGATAAGACATGGACAATCCCTGTCTTACAAAACAAGGAAGAAAATACATGCCGAAGAAAACTGCTAACTGCTGGGAAGTCATGCACCAAATAATGTGTATTTGCAACGCTCATGACCTACATCAGCATGTGATCAACATCAACAATGACGATAATAATCAAAACCCTCTTCCTTGTAGATTCCTAATTGGAAATGCTAAGACTAAAAACAAGCCACATACAAGAGGAGAAAAACCCCTATCGCTCCAACTTTTGTCTACAATGACACAGTAGTTATATACTACTCAAAATAAGGCGGGAGGTGAAGATACACAAATATGACCGCAGAAAAAACTTTACCCAAGGCTCAGTACTAAAGATAGGATGATGAGTACTAAAGACACGGTGATGCTCCTCTAACAGGGTTTGAGGACATGGGCAGCGTTTGTGGGGCTCACGTGCCACCACCTCACGGTGTGTGCAGCGCCTCAGGCACGCGGCGTGTCTGTGGGTGACGGACTGCGGGGCTCAGGCCCCCGGGGACTGGGACAAACCGAAAGCACACAAAGACAACTATTTATTAACAGTTTAACATGGCGCCTCTCTCAGCCCGACTTCACGGGCGTTTGTCAGTTACTGCTGTTCAGTGTCAGCGCCGGGGCCGGAGGGAGCGGCCCGGCGCCGGCGGGCGATGCCTGCGTCCAGCGCGGGGCGCGGGCGGGGGCTCGGCGGAGCTTCCCGCCGCG